>CM022303.1:741003472-741560845 GCA_011799875.1 Thinopyrum elongatum | reverse complement strand
GAGGATGGGTGGGGCAGCGGAGATGGCCGACCGGCCTGAACCCTAGGCGAAACGGGAGGGGCTGCGTCAGCCGATGGGAGGGCCGGCTCGGGCTCCCCATGCTTGGGGAGGGGGCGGGGGGGCGGGGGTATCTGTGCGCAGAGGTTAGAGGGCGGCGCCCGGGGGGGAGGGGGTGACCGGCGAGGGCCGGCCGGTGGGTGGAGGGGTGGGCGGCGGCGGCGAGGAGAGGACGGCACAGGGGAGCAGACAGGAGGGAGGGGCGGCGGGAGAGACGTGAGGCGCGGGGAAGAGATAGTAGGGGCGGGTCGATTGGGGCGCAAAATGAGCTGCTTCGCACGTTTATTTTCGTCCAAGTCCGCGCTCACTGATAAGCCTGGTGGCAGAGGGTAACCTATTGCCATATGAAAAAACACACGGTTTATAATTTTTTTTATTTTGTTTTATTCATACAAAAAGTTTATTAGTTTACTTTAATAATTATGTGTTTCATTTTATTGTTATTTTATTGATACTTATTTTAGTTTTCTTTTTATTGTATTTTTAATTCATTGTTCTTATAATGATACCCTCCTCCCCTTATTTCATTATTTCCACTCTTTAAAATATCGCAATATTCCGGTAAAAGTTTGGGTGTGTTTCGAGTAGGCCTCACCTGCGGCTGCTTGTAAACTACACCATCTCCGATGTAGTCTCTTGGTACCGAGAGGAACGAATCGGGTTGGTGGAAGGAAGTGGGCCCTGTTCTCTGTTGGCCTCGAAACTCTCGTGCTCTCAAAGGAGCCATCGAATGACATGGTCAGGCCCGCTTTTTTCGGACCCGCCTGGAATATTTGAGACATTTATTGCACTGCTGAGTTTCGGCGGGGGAAATTGCGATCTGCAAGGCAGCACATGAAATCTGCCCAGAAGCGGCATGTAAAGTCCTATGTGATGTCTTTGTGACATGCTAGGCCTTTTGCAGACGGGGAGGGGGCAGGCCCAGCCACCGGGGGGGGGGGGGCAAATTTGTAGGAGATATGCCCTAGAGGCAATATAAATGTTTTGATTATCTCCCTGTTCATAATTAGGTTTATGTTCCTGCTATAAGATCTACTGCTATGGTTTCTCGAGTCTGCAAATAAACGAGGCTCGAGGAAGAGCTCATATGCACGTGTGAATAAATAACGATAAATGTATTCCTAGTCAAGCTCTTGACTGGCTCAAGTATTGCATGATGATCCTGTTTTCCTGATCATGGGCATGACTAGGCCAGCAATTTGAGGGCACAATGTTAGCGAGAACATTGTGTTGAATCGACCCGATTGTGTTTATGCTATGAGATTCTTTGGTCAAAGTTAATGGTTAATAACATAGAGATGGTTAATGTTTGCATGATTCCTTGACCATGAGAGTATCGAGTTTCTTGCTTGCTTCTCATGACACTTGGGTTTGTTAAACGTCATCCGTAAATGGGTGGCTATTACGGCGGCTTACGTGTTCATGGAAAAGTGTGTCAAGTAACTTGATAGCTCAAGATTGGGATTTGCTCCTCCGGCGATGGAGAGATATCTCTGGCCCTCTCGGTGTTACGGTCTCCATCATCGTCTGGCCAGACACTTTGTGATTGATCACGGGGATGCCGGACATGGTAACGAGAAAGGAGAACATACCGGTAACGAGTACTAGCATATTGGACAAGTGTTTGATCCACGGGAATGCCAACATGTCTCACCTCGGGTATTTGTAACATATCCAAGCACAGAAGCAAAAGGAATCAACACGGCAACTGGAGTTCACTCGAATATTCATTCGTTTGGGTATAGGGGTCATATGGGTGTCCACGGCTCCGATGTTGATCACTGATCGGAGGGGTTCCGTGTCATGTCTATACTTCACCGAACCTATAGGGTCACACCTTAAGGGTCATCTATCTGCTGAATACTAGACAGGGAGTCTGAGAGAAAATCACCGAAAAGTTTCGGACACCGAAAAGTTTCGGATGAGCGGAAAAGTTCCGCAGAGAGGGTCACCGATGAGTTCCGTGAAACTGAAAAGTTGTTTTCAGGGGATATACCATTAAGTCAAATGGGTTCGGCACATGCCTGATAATTCTTGGAGGATACCAGATCATCTGGAAACTTCTGGGAATTTTCTGGAATAAAACCGGAAATGTTCCGGGGCTGCCGGAACCGCTTCAGATATCTTTCGCAGAAATCACTAAACTGGAATTGTTCCGGAACGCATTGAAATTATTTTAGTGGGTACTGGAAATGTTCTAAGGCCCCATAAATATTTCAGTTCGAACGGACGCTGAAAATGTCGTCATGAATAGTGAAGTGCTTTTTGGGAATTTTATGGAAAGCACCTTTTGGAAATTCCAAAGGCCTTCTAGAAGGGGAAGGAGGGCATGGCACCTCATGGGGGGGGTCCCCCCCAAGGTGCCGCCAAGGAGGTGGAGCACCATGGTGCTCCACATGGCACTCCCATATGGCATATTCCCTTTTGGAAAGGGATATTCCAAGGGCACTTTGGGGTTTTTGTGTGACAATTTAACCCTTGTTAGCCTATATATAGGAGTGATCTTGGCAGCCATTTCCCCATCCCTTGCTCTCATACACATGCCAAGATGTTATCTGGCTTCTCTCTTCCCTCCCACGAAAAGAGTTTCGTAGAGCCGAAAGGCTGTTTGGGTTCCGGCAGGAACTAGTTTCTGGACGGCGAAGCCCTGCCGGATAGATGACACCGTATTGTGCACCTCTGTAGAGAGGTCGTAGTTTCGATCTTTAGTGCCCGAGGGGCTGTTCGACGAGTGCCTCCCGAAGGGCTGTCATGACTGGTCCTGAGTTCTGTGAGTCCTCCCGAAGGGCTGTCCGAGTGACCGTTCGAGTTTCGAAGGTCCTCCGAAGGGCTGTCCGCGACATCGTCTGGGGGACTGTTCGACAGCCTCCCGGAGGGCTGTCCGAAGGGAAGACGAGGGATGTCGGCGGTTGGAGGTTGTAAATCCTAGCTGCGGGGATCTGCACCGCCGATCGTCATCGACTCTACTTCCCGCTGCGCTCGAGTCGGTAACGAAAATGATCAAACCTTGTAGTCAGTCTCCATAGTGGTCCTGGGCTGGTGGCTAGGTCGGAAAATTTTGTTTTCTGCTGCGTTACCCTACAGTGGCATCATGAGCCGTGCTATGCGTAGAGGCAGGTTGCGATCTAGAATCATGGAGATGTATGGGTGTTGTCACAATATAATTAGGTAGTAGTATATGAGTTCTATTACTGAAAATTATTTGTGCGGGTAGCAGATAAAATCTGTTACCCGATATTCTTGTTGCTTCCCGGGATATTGCATATTTCTGATCTTGATAACAGCATGGTGGAGTTTTCAATGTTCTGGCAATCCGCGATCCTGATTGATCAACGAAGTGCTAACAGTTCATTTGAATTCCATCATAGTTAAAAAGAAAGATGAAATTCGACAACAAAGGGCAATGCGATATGATCTGCCACGGGGGTCATGCGTATGACGAAGTTTGTATGGGGCTCGAGATTTATATCTCGGTTTTATCACCCTGGAATGTATCTAGCGACTTGAATTATCATACTTGATGATGGACGTTGGTAGCTTCGGTTTGTTTCGAAACCTTAGAAGCCACGAAAAACTAGTTTTTTGTCTCATGAACCATTAGAGGCGTCAACTTGGTTTTGGCAGGAGGTTTAACTGTGCATTTGATGTGGTTAGCAGTGCTCATAATAATTGATTATGTATGAGATGACTATATGATGTAAATTGATTAACATGACCTGCGTGTCATGATTTGGCATGATGGCTGGAGCATATGATTGCACTTTAAATGACCTGCGTGTCAACCTTGTTTAATGCACTATTTTATTAGCTATAGGGATAGCAATATTATCTGGTGCATCGACAAGGTGGTGGCAATCTTCGCGAAGGTGAACACCGACGCAAATGCCGAAGACGAAGAAATACAAGACTTCTCCGTCAGAAAGGGCTATACATATCATGCTATATGAATTGCCTGAGATGTTTATCCCTTATGATGCACCTTCTTGATTGCGCGGTAGTCGCTTTTATTAGGGTGATCTCTCAAAAATATCAAGTAGTTGTGTCTCCCAAGTGTAGCACCGTCATGGCACCTAACTGTGGGGTATATCATGCTAACATGGGTACGAACGATTAGGGATGTGTGAGGCGGGTGAGTTGAGCCACCTGCGAGCGAGATCACTTGTTTGTCTTGACGTTCAGGCATGAAAGCATGAGCTCGGAACACACGCATCGAAAGATGAACAAGAGTCACATAGAGATGTGATTGGCAAGTTTGCCTACCGATTGAGATTTTCGTCATCAGTGATGCTACCATCAATGGCGTTGAATTGAAATGCGGATCTTGAATCACTCACAATCAATTATGAGAGTATTGATTGAGTGGAGCGCACTGTAGAATTAATTCTTTTAATTCTCAGTGCAATTAATTTTGAACACTGTCTAAGTGTGATTTGCATAATAGTTGTAGAATAATGGCTCGCATTTCCACCTTCCCTATTAAAATGAATACTGTTAATCCTGGTTAAAACTTACCGTTGGTAACGTATGTGAGGATTGTCCTCAGAGTGCCGAGAAGGACTTTGCCTATCGCATACTTTCGGTATTCTCTCGCTTATGCTATGGATCAGGTGACTCCGTCGTTGATCCAAAAGCGTAGAATTCCTATTTCAGTGAAGCGCAATATGTTTGTTTCCATGACGCCAAACTTTGAAAGTTTGGATAGTTTATGTGATATTCATGAATCTGAAATTTATTTTCAGAGACAAACAAAGGCTAAAAGATATGAGATAGCCAAAGCAATGTTTGTTTGCAACTATTGTAAATATTTACTATGCTTAGACTGATAGAGGGGATCAGAAGAAACGCGGTCATATGATGAAAGGTGAATAAAACAACACTTAAAGAGAAGGGAAGTGTCCGAAGGGTGTTAGTAAGACTTTCACGCCTAGGAAGTCCAGGGCTAACGCCATTTTTTAAGTTGGTGCTTTTCTGAGAGTAGGAGAAATACTGAAAGTTAAACTGTTAGAAGTATAAAGGCAGAAAGAAAGGAGTCTGGAATATCCAGCTATGTATGAATGTCTACAAGTTTTTGATGTATAGAAGGCTGGTCAAAGATATAGTCCTTGGGATTATGATTAAATTTTAATCACTGATTCTGGGGTATTGTGATTAATCACAAAGATACCCGCTCAGTTGCTTTCTGTTGCAACTCGATGTAAGAACTACTATGGCTGAAAGACTAGCCAGAAATGAGTTTAGGTATACACGGGGAACATAGTAAATGTTATAACCTCCATCGGTGTTATCCGTCTGTATTTATTTTTTAATTCGTTTGGAGTTTCACAAACTCTAGCCCTGGCATAGGTATCTTGCAAGAAGTTTGTTTAAGAGAACTTTTGATGTTCGATGTTTGATAATAATAACATAAGGGCCATACTTTCAATAGGAATGAGATGTATGTATGAATTTGATAATATACATTACCTCTGGGTTATCTTCATCAATTCATTTTAGAGTTCTACATCTAGACTCTAGGCCTTTGCACAATGTTTGTTGCAAAGAATTGTTCATAGAAGAACATTGTTGTTCAGTATTATGAATACACATGAGGGCCATACTTCCATCATCGATGGACGTATGTTAGAATATTGATGGTAATATGATACACCATAACACTGACGCTAAATGTCATAAGAACAAAGAATACCACACACAAGTGTGGCACTGCATTCGGTCACATTGAGAAAACCCGCATGGAAAATTCCATTATGATGGATTTTTGAAGTCCTTTGATTTGGAATCATCTGCACTTGCAACTTTCCTCCGAAAAGTGAAGTGACTAAGAATACCGTTCACAGGCCATAAGGAACGGACAACAACTTATTGGTGATCATACATTTGATGTGTGTAGTCCGATAAATGTTGTTAGTAGTGGATTTATCTATCTTCAGAAATGACTCAAGTAATAGTGGATATTTACTGATGTGAGACGTAAGTCTGGATCTTTTGAATTCATTCGAAAGGTTTTCAAAAATGAAGTAGAATTTTGTAAATCAAGAAAATTATGTTTCTCATTCGATTGCAGAAAGGAATATTTGAGTCAAGTTTAGCGAATGTCTGATGAGTTGTGAAAGTAGTTTCATAACTTACACCTCCCGGAGCACCACTGCCTGTGGAAAGTCCGTGAAGATGTAATCAAACCATTTATGACATGGTAAGATCAAGATGACAATATATAAATTTGCCAATTATCCCTTTTAAAAAGAGTGATGCTTTAGAGACTACCGGCTTTTACACTGAAAAGAGCTCCATCAGGTCTGTTGAAATGACGCCATGGTATGGTACACCCAACATGTTATATCTTTTCTTAAACATTTGGAATAGGGGCTTGTGTAAAAGGTTACAAACCTATTCCAAATCAGACAAGTGCTACTTTGTAGGTTATCCCAAGCAATGGGTATTCCTCCTCCTCACTATACCGAGGCAAATGGTTGCCAAACAAGAACGGTATGCTTTTTGAAGAAAATGGTTCTTTACAAAGGTCAGTGGAGAGAAATGCAACTCGACGAGATAACCAAGTATCTCCGTCATCAGGTCAAGGAAGAGCCTTGGAAGTAATTCCAGGGTTTCCTATTGCGACATAGGGAAGTCTCTACAATAAAATGTATGGACTTCGGTCGAACTTGCAGCTGAACCACGTAGGCAAGGCTCGTGCAAACCTCTCAGGTGCGCAAACGAGATATTTGTTATTAGACAACGATATACCTACATACACAGGAGAGCGTTGATGGGCCCTGACTCCGGAATTGGCTAAATGCCATACAAACCGAGTTAGTTTCCATATAAGTGATTCAAGATTAAAACCTTGATACACCTTTCGAAGACTTAGAGTCTAACGAATATTTATGGAACTTAAATTGATACGGATAAAAATGTTTTATCCATGAAGCTCGACTTGTTGCAATACAAGTTCAAGGAGTTGACTACGATGAGATTTTTACTCACGTAGCGATGCTTAAAGTCGGTTCGGGTTTGGAACTAGCAATTAATACTATTTCAGTCATGAGATATGAAACATGGATGCCAAAGGATTTCCATAAAGGAAAATGCAACCTAGGACTTGTGAGTGATACAGTCCAAGTATTTGTCGATCCAGAGGATGCTAGTGAATGTGCATACTCAGAGTTCCAGCAATGGACAGAAGAGGGCAAAATGGAGTTGAATCTTCGCTTTGAATAATGGTCAAAAGAGGTTTTGACTTCATCAATGGGTAACGAAGATGCTTATGATTCAAGAAAAGTAAGTGGGAGCATACACAAATTTCTAAAAACCGTTGTGTGCTTGACACATTGTAATTGGAATAATTTCTTGAGCAAGAATTAGGACTTCATTGAAATTTTTTTCGATGAAGTGCTTGGGCTAATAGCCTTTATATTAGGCATGATGATCTATGGAGATAGATTTACCTAATGGGGCTGAGCAAGAAGACATATTGACAAGATGCTAAAACCTTTAGCATTAAACGTCAAGGAGTGATTCTTGCCGAAGTCACATGGAAGAGTTTTTGCAAGACTCGGTGTCCAAAACACTGATGAGCAAAATACATGATGGAGATTCACACACTCTTGTGTTTGGATTAATCATGTATTCCATGGTATGTAAAAACAACCAGATATGTCCAATACTCCCAAAGTTGTTGCAAGTATAGATACCAAAGTGATCAAAGTACTGATCATGGGACAACAGTGAAAAAGGGTCATTAAGTACTATAGTGGCACTGTGACATGTTTTCCGGCAAGCGGAGATATCATGAAGAGTTCGTTGTAAAGGTTACATCGATACAGTCTTCATCCATGCTCCAAGCGATTTTCGATTTATTTTAAGGGTTTTGGCAATACCAATATGGTGGCACGTAGTTGGAAATTGTTCAAACAAGTACTGTGCGATTCTATAACAGAGGCAAGTATGTTGCCGCCTTTAAAGCGCGACAAGAACGATGTTGAATCATATAGTTCATCTCATGAACTTAGTATGTTCCAAGATGGCTTTTGTCAATGGGACACTACTCTAAGTAGTTGCTCTCATACTCAGTCTGAGAATCCAGTCGAGTCGACCTGTATTCGCATACATACGAAGCCAAGTCCACACAAAATATGAATTTTGTGAAGCGTGAAGACGGCAGGATATGCAAAGATACACACACGGAGCTGAAGTCGTCAGATCCGTTGGACTTCAGGCTATCACAAGCGAAGCATATTTCACCCGTGTGCCACATGTGTAAAGTGCATTAGCATTAACTAGATTATTGACTCTAGTGCAAGTGGGAAGTCTGTAGGATATACCCTAGGAGGCAATAATAAATGTTTTGATTATCTCCCTGTTCATAATTAGGTTTATGTTCCATGCTATAACTGCTATGGTTCTCGAGTCTGCAATAAACGAGGCTCGGAGGAAGACTCATATGCACGTGTGGAATAATAAACGATAAAATGTATTCCTAGTCAAGCCTCTATGACTGGCTCAAGTATTGGCATGATGATCCTTTTTCCTGATCAGGGCATGACTATGCCAGCATTTGAGGGCAATGTTAGCAGAACATTTGTGTTGAATCGACCGCAGATTGATGTTATGCTATAGATTCTTTGGTCACAAGTTAATGGTTAATAACACAGAATGGTTAATGTTTGCATGATTCCTTAGACCATGAGAGTATCGAGTTTCTCTATGCTTCTTCATGAACTTTGGGGTTTGTTAAACGTCATCCGTAAATGGGTGGCTATTACGGGCGCTTACGGGTTCATGGAAAAGTGTGTCAAGTAACTTGATAGCTCAAGATTGGGATTTGGCTCCTCCGCGATGGAGAGATATCTCTGGGCCCTCTCGCGTTGTTAGCGGTATCCATCATCGTCTGGCCAGACACTTTGTGATTTGATCACGGGATGCCGGAACATGGTAACGAGAAAAGAGAACAATACCGGTGAACGAGGTAACTGAGCATAGTGGACAAGTGTGATCCACGGGAATCCAACATGTCCTCCTCGGGTATTTGTAACATATCACGAGCAACAGGAATAGCACACGGCAACTGGAGGTTCACTCGGAATATTATTCTTGTGGGTATAGGGTGTCAATATGGGTGTCCAGGCGCTCCGATGTTGATCACTGATCGGAAGGGGTTCCGTGTCATGTCTATACTTCACCGAACCTATAGGGTCCACACGCTTAGGGTCATCTATCTGCTGATATCTAGACAGGGTCTGAGGAGAAAATCACCGAAAAGTTTGCGGGGGGTACACCGAAAAGTTTTCGTGCGAAAAGTTCGCAAGAGAGGTCACCGGATGAGTTCAGGTGAAACTGAAAGTTGTTTCAGGGATACCATTAAGTCAAAATGGTTTCGGCACAGGCCTGATAATTCTGGAGATAGCCAGATCATTCTGGAAACTTCTGGGAATTTTCTGGAAGAAAAACGCGGAAATGTTCGGGGGCGCGAGACGCGCTTCGATGCTTTTCGCAGATGAAATCACTAAACTGGAATTGTTCCAGAACGCATTGAAAATTATTTTAGTGGGTACTGGAAATGTTCTAAGCCACATAAATATTTTCAGTTCGAACGGACGCTGAAAAATGTCGTCGTGAATAGTAAGTGGCTTTTTGGGAGATTTTATGGAAAGCCCTTTTTGAAATCCAATAAAAGAGGGCCTTCTAGTAAGGGAAGGAGGGACATATGGCACTCATGGGGGAAGTGGGGGGTCCGGGGGCCCCCAAGGGTGGGCGGCCCAGGAGGTGGAGCACCATGTTGGCTCCACATGGCACTCCGCATATGGCTATATTCCCTTGAAAGGGATATTCCAAGGCATTGGGTTTTGTGTGAAATTTTACCCCCTGGTAGCCTATATATAGGGCTGATCTTGGCATGCATTTCCCCATCCCTTGCTCTCATACACATAGCCAAGATGTTATCTGGCTTCATCTCTCCTCCCACGAAAAGATTTCGTAGAGCCGAAAGCTGTTTGGGTTGCCGCAGAACTAGTTCTGGACGGCGAAGCCTGCCGGATAGTATGACACCGTATGTGTGCACACCTGTAAGAGGTCGTAGAGTTTCGATCTTAGTGCCCGAGGGGCTGTTCGAGAGTGCTCCCGAAGGGCTGTCCAAGTGACGGGTCCGAGTTCTGTGAGTCCTCCCAGGTCTCCGAGTGACGCGGTCGAGTTTCGAAGGTCCTCCCGAAGGGCGTCCGCGACATCGTCTGGGGACTGTCGACAGCCTCCCGGAGGGCTGTCCGAAGGGGAAGACGAGGGTATACATCCTCGCGGTGGGTAGGTTGTAAATCCTAGCTGGGGCGGGGATCTGCACGCGCCGATCGTCATCGACTCTCACTTCGCGCTGCGTGCTCGAGTCGGTAACGAAAATGATCAAACCTTGTATGCAGTCTCCATAGTGTGCGCTGGGCTGGTGCGTAGGTCGGAAAATTTTTTGTTTTCTGCTGGCGTTACCTCTACAAAATTACCTTGGGCCATGCCTGATGCCACAACGTTTAAATCCTCAGAAAATCGTATGATGCCGAAATCCTCGGGAGCTGGGCAGGCGGTGTCATAACATGGCCCTGTAGGGTGTGGTAAAAGTTTGGGCGCGTTTCGTAGGGCTCACTGGGGGCTGCTTGTAACTACACCATCTCCGATGTAGTCTCTGGGTACCGAGAGGGAGGCGAGTCGGGTTTGTGAAGGAAGGGTGGGCCATTGTGCTCGTGCCTCGAAACTTCCGTGCCTCTCAAAGGGAGGCCATCGAATGACACAGTCAGGACCCCCCCGGCATTTGTCGCACCCGCCTGGAATATTTGAGACATTTATTGCACTGCTAGGTTCGGTGCCGAAATTGCAGATCTGCAAGGCGGGCACTATGAAATCATGCCCAGAAGCGGCATGTAAAGTCCTATGTGTATGTCTTTGCGACATGCGTTAGCCTTTTGCAGACGAGGAGGGCAGGCCCACCACCAGGGGGGGGCACGGTGTCATAACATGCCCCTGTAGGGTGTGTTGTAAAGAGTTTGGGCGCGTTTGCAGTAGGGCTCACCTGCGGCCGCTTGTAAAGCTACACCATCTCCGATGTAGTCTCTGGGTACCGAGAGGGAACGAGCGGGTTTGTGAAGGAATGTGTGGGCGGTTGCTCCGTTTAGGCCTCGAACTTCATCGTGCTATCAAGGTAGGGCCATCGAATGACACGTGTCAGGCCCCGCATTTTTCACATACCCGTCCTGGAATATTTGAGACATTTTATTGCCTACTAAGGTTTCGGCGCCAGAATGCAGAATCTGGGCAAGGCGCACATGAACATCATGCCAGAAGCGCGCATGTAAAGTCCTTGTGATGTCTTTGCGACATCGTGGGGCCTTTTGCAGACGAGGGAGGGGGCAAGCCCAACCACGGGGTGGGGGGGGGGAAAAATTACCTCGGTGCCATGCCTGACCAACCGTTTAATCCTCGGAAAATCGTTATGTATGCTGGTAATCCTTGGAGGCTGCACGGTGTTCATAACATGGCCCGCTGTAGGGTGTGGTAAAAGTTTGGGCGGCGTTTCGAGTAGGGCTCACCTGGCTGGCTTGAAACTACACACACTACTCCGATGTAGTCTCTGGTACCAGGAGGGAGCGAGTCGGTTTTGTGAAGGAAGGGTGGGCCATGTTGCTCCGTTGGCTCGAAACTTCTCGTGCTCTCAAAGGAGGGCTATCGAATGACAGCGTGTCAGGGCCCCGCATTTTTCGGACCTGCCTGGAATATTTGAGACATTTATTGCATCTGCTCATGGTTTCGGCGGGGCGGAAATTGGCAGATCTGCAAGCGACACATGAAATCATGCCAGAAGCGGCATGTACAAGTTCTATGTGATGTCTTTGCGACATGCGTAGGCCTTTTGCATACGAGGGAGGGGCACCGACCAGCCACCGAGGGGGGCAAATTACCTTCGGCGCCATGCTTGATCCAACCGTTTAAATCCTCGAAAACTCGTATGATGCCCGGAAATCCTAGGGAGCTGGACGGTGTCATACATGGCCCTGTAGGGTGTGGTAAAAGTTTGGGTCGTTTCGAGTAGGGCTCACCTGCGGCTTGCTGTAAACTACACCATCTCCGATGTAGTCTCTAGGTACCGAGAGGGAATGAGTCGGATTTTTGGAAGAAGGTGGGCCCTGTTTGCTACCGTTGGCCTCGAAAGCTTCTCGTGCTCTCAAAGGAGGCCTATACTAATGACACGGAGGAGGGGCAGGCCCAGCCACTAGGGGGGGGGGGGCAAAATTATCTGCGGCTCCATGCTTACTTCGTGTACCGGAGGTGCCCATGTCTTGGCTCTGGACGAAGAGCAAAGCACTCGGCGTAGAGTGAGTTTTCAGTAGTTGGTTTTGTTCATGTGCATCATAATATGGAATGCTAGCTAGGGGGTCGAAAGTGTCATCTAAATATTAAAGTGGCGTTAATTAGAGTCACAAATAAGACCCATGAAAACTACGGAGTAGTCGACAGAAAATAGGAGAATATTAATACTAATTAAGTAGTAAATATAAATGCAATGAAAACCATCTTAAATCAATTTTGCATAAATGATACGGGTTGAAAAAAATCCGCAAAAATGTAAGCCTGTGCTTCTCACATTCAGGAATAGTTATATGCCTATAAGGCGAATGCTTGGCGCAGGGCAGCACGGCTTATATGTCCTGTAAGCCAAGTGTCTTGCTTCGGACACACGGCTTTAGGGTGCCCGTGACGAGCGCGCCGCAGCACACCTCCGTTGCAGACACGTGGCGTTTGTCTTTGCCGAGTGTGTGCTGTAACCGGGTGGCTTTTTCGAGTGGATACCGTGTGTTCGTATACAGGCCTTGAGAGGCTTTTTGCAACACTCGCTTATAGATGACCATAAGCCGAGTTTTAATGTTTGCCGGTTGTTTTTTTTCCCTGTACTCGGCTTAGAGGAAGCATAAATTAGCCGGGTGCCCGAAACATAGCACTCGGCTTATATAGCTAACACACGGAAACCGAATTTTCTGTATGGCACTCCCCAACAGAAGAACATTAAGGTTTTAGAACAAAGAGAAATCATTGAATAAAGAGAACGTCACTGTAACAATAGATCCAACCGCGAACTGACATGGCATCTTGTTAACCCAAATGATTCCATAATCTGAAGGGGAAAATTAATGGTGGGCTTTGGGGTCTCGGACAAACCGCATTTTTGGACCCTGGAGATCAAGGATTCACATCGCTTATGGTTTTTCATAACAATCAACGAGTACATGTCCCTCTGCATTATATTCCTAGGCCACTACATGTAGGTCCGCAGTCAGGTACAGAGTTGTATTTTTTTTTTTCACTTAAGGCGGCGCCTAATTTTCTAGTATCTGGATGTTTCTCCCCATGTGCAAAAAAAAGCGAAAGAACCTGCATGCCCTGGCTTCCCTAAACCTTGACCCAATGCCACCCCATATATTTGTGACATTTATGCGCTAAATTATATCTCAAGAAAGGTATGACAACTGACTCACTGAGATTCTAACGAACTAAACACATATGAAGTTGGACCTAAGTACAACACTCTACAGTATAATACTCCTTCAAGGAAAAATAGAAGTGAAGGATCAGGCGGAGAACAAATAACGATATAATACTCCTTTCACGGTAATATAAAAAAAATCCTAGTGGGTGTTGGGGAAGCGTGTAATTTAAAATTTTTCGCTATGCATTACACCGGATTCATGGTGATGCAGCAACGTAGAGGGGAGAGTGTGTCACGTACCCTCGTAGACGCGAAAGCGGAAGCGTTAGGTCACTAACGCGGTTGATGTAGTCGTGAACGTGCTTCACGATGTCCGACCGATCTAAGTACCTGGCTACGGTGCACGCGACTCGCGAGTTTCCGCACAAACGTTTCGACGCGATGACATCACCGCGAGCTCCGATCCAGTAAAGGTCTTCATCAAGAGAGTTTTCGTCAGCACGACTCTCGGTGACGGATGATGATGATGGCTACTCGCGCAAGGGGCTTGCGCCTATAGCACTGCAGAGATAAATGCATATATTCTATAGCTTAAGTATACTATGTGTTGAGGGCTCATTGGGCATTTTTTTAGTTGTTGACCATTTAGAATCATCGCCAAAAGCCTGTCTGTCAGTACGCACGTAGCCGCCCCTGCTTTCACGCAAGAGTCCTCCAAGGATGCACTTTACAGCACAGCATTGTAGAATCACTAGCATTTCTGTGATTTAAATTTTTCAGATCGCGATACTCCTTTAGCGTATTTATGTGGTCTTTCATCTATCTCTACTTAGCATACCTGTTGAACATAGCCGTGTCAAGGGCTCAGTACAGTTATTAACTATGTATAAGCATCGTACTTTAATGCCAAAAACAAATTTTCCTTCCTATACCATTTTAGACGAAGTGGAAACTACTGCATTGAAGAAATTAGCTTTAGCACTACTGCTCCTCATCATCACTGTTATAAGGTGCAAGTGACAACTCCATAATTTACGCAGAAATTGTATAGTTGGTTTTGCGTTTGTCAATATTTATTTACAGTGGAATATCCTAATCTCTCGAGCGTCCTTAATGCATAATGTACGGTCGGAAACATTAGTACCAGGAACTTTGTGTCAGCAAATTGTCTAAAAAATTACTGGCCAACTTCCTAGTCTAGTTATTTTCGTGTTATATTCTTTGTCTGTATTGGCAGAGGGTTCGACTCATACGGAAATTGGTTTATTTTCTGTCTTAAAATAAAATTTAATTTACATTATATCATATGACATCTGTCAATGCTAGCCTGAGCTAGCCTCTCATATGTTGAAACGTAGACCGACTATTCAAGCAAGGTTTACTCACTACTATAAATTATACTACGCCATGTCTCTGTCACTGTATAAATGATAATATATAATATTATCTAAATTCTTAAATTATTCTCAAGCTGATTAACAAAATCTAGGTGTCTTTGAAAGGGCGCATAGCTCTCTACCTGTTTGTGCATAGTTTCCTGTTAGGCAGACCATGGCTTTGTTGGCACATTGTCAAAATCAACGGAGCATAGAAGTCATCTATGATTACATGTATTAGATTGCTCTACTTTGAGTAGCTCCTAACTTTCATCGTAATTAACTTACACTGGTAATGTTACATAAGTAGATTGAGATAACAAAGAGATTAGAGTTTATAATTAAGACGAACATGCTTCTTGAGGCAAGGGGGGGGGTGAGGCACAGTACTTCAGTCCCACAATGTGTCGACATGGATGGTACGCCATATCAATTTGCTCGCCTAAGCCAACATTTCATCTTTGTGTGGACGAGAGTTACTCGGCTGTCTGAGAGCGCACTTGACTAAGGTATTTTCATGCACGTCATCGCGCTATCTCTATGGTTTCCATATTATATCATCCATTACCCTCAGAAAGGTCTTGTGTCATATCAATGTGTCTTCGTAAGGGTTCGGAAGTGCTGGTCTTTGAACTTTGAGGTTGGTTGGGCCTCTCCTGCTTCGTTGGATGATGCCCTCTCTTCATCAGTATTCAACAGTGCACGAAGTTTGGTTGACGGCTCAACATTATCTTTTTGCTGAATTCACCTGGGATTGCGCGCGTGCATTGAAACCTTCTAGTGGAGGGTGTCTCTCCGATCCCACCAACAGCCTACGATAGGCGACCCCCCCCCACCCCACCCTCCCCCGCCCGCCCCCTGAATGCCATTGTTAAGACAAGCAAGATCCTTTCCCGTCGGCATGATTTGGGCTACCAGTGCTGGCTTGTGGTCTTCTTTCATCTTGTATCCACAATGATCCGACCCGGTCAAGTCCCCTACCGTCTCTCGCGTGCTATGGATTGCCTATGAAGAGAGATTGGGACATTTGCTCGCTATGACAATCTATCAAGGAGCTCTAAGATTTGATGAAGTTGAAAGGCAGCGCTCCGGCTCCTTGATGGAGTCGAGCCCTGCTGGTTGAGCGCCTTGATGCGGGTGCCGATCTCACGGGCATGGAAGGGATTCCGCATGCGAAGAGCAAGGGATTGCACACACACTACCTCTGCACTCTGAGGAGGATGGCCCACGCTTCTCCATGGCTTTGAGCTGGCAAGAGTGCAAGAGGCATCAGGCTTTCATACATGCATGCTTGAGCTGACGTCCACCAACTCGGATGGTCTCGTCCATGTGTGTTCCCCTACTATCGGCATCGGCGGGAAGTCCTTGAGGTCCAGAACCTGTCGGCCCACTTGATGCCGATCTCGCGGCAGTACGCCAGCTCATTCGTTCCACGTCTCATCGAGCATCTTGCTTGAGGGATCTAGAGGTCCCCATGGTAGGTGCAAAGCATCCGCACACATTCGCCATTGGTTCAACTTGTGCGCTTTTTCTGTGATCCCTCAGCCGGCGCACAGACCCCCCGCCCCCTCCCGAGCAGGGAGCCGAGCCCGAGTTGCGCCTCCCATCGGCGCCGCCGCCCCCCCGTTGCTAGGGGTGAGGCAGTCCGGAAGAGGCCAAGCGGAAGGGGAGGTCCCCATCGTATACTAGAATCTATCCTCTCTTCTAGTGAGAGGACCGCCTCTCTGACCGCCTCTTCTCTGTTGACCAGGGCCCCGTCCTCAGGGCGGCAAGGTGCTCGGCGTGCCCCTGATGATCTCCTGCTCGTGCAACAACCAGCATCAGCCGGAACACATGCTGCATCGGTTTTGGTTCCCCTCCCTCCCTCAATTGCATCTTCAGAACACCTGCATCACCACACATACACACAGTGCTCGGTTCATAAAAGGGGGGAGGTCACTCAGGTCAGGTCCACATGAGTCATGAGCCCAATGCCTGCTTCGCTTTGCAAAGATCGAGCGTGTGTGGGTCAAAGAGTAAGATAGTTTTCACTCTCACTCTCAGTGTGGGACCAGTAGATTTGTTGTTGCTCTTACAAAGAGTGTAGGATGAAAGCATCCAGCATTCGATTGATATGCGGGGAAGATGAAATCAGGGGAACTGATGCAGCATAGGTTTTGGTGCCACTGCAATCCTTTCATGCCATGCTTGTTCCCTTGAACATATATTGTGATGCACAACACACTAGCTAAGTTGCATCCATGTCTACTATATCTACTACTGAACAAAGCATGCATTATATCATTTTGTTTAGAGTACCTTTTTTCGGCCTTACCTTTGGTTACTTCAGTTCAAAACCAAGTCTGCATAAATAAAGTACTAGTAAACTAGGGATGATATAACATGAGGGATGATGATTACCAAACATGCTGGGTGGCAAATAAATGAAGAGCGAATTATTAAGGAATTGTACAATATGTTGTGTTCTGGTTTGTGCATGTGAATTATGTTTGATCTCAGTTTGCACTTTATTGCAGGACGCATTAGTTTGACGTCGGGATCTCATCGTAGGGGGTCTTGCTGGAGGGAGATCGGCACCGAACACGCTTCGAGGGGTAAGAATCATTCGCCTCGTAGGATTATGTATATGTAAATCATGTAGCTAGCTAGTCACGTTACCTATGCGTCTCCCGTTCGAAAGAGTACATTATTTATAAATATGCAACTCTTTGCATATTTATAACCGTAACTCTTTGAATTGTCCAGCGTTTTCCACGGACAACCCGAGGGTTGTGTAGGCTGGCTTGGTTTTATGCTCCACTAGATCCGATACAGAATTTCGGCAGCGTCTTCTATGTTCTCCAGATGCACATTCTCTCGACTTGTGCGCGAGACGTGTATTGTATTGGAGAACAGTGGGGAGGTGCTGCCGAAATTCTGTATCGGATCGGAGATAGGGCATAAAAACCAAGCCAGCCTACACATCCTCAGGTGGGATTAGGACCTATCCTTAGCTATTAGGTAGATTGTGTTCATGCCGTAAAACCTGATAATTATAATTAATTGAACTAATATTGGAGTGAATGAAACTACTTGGTCAATATAAACACATCAGATGGAGGATCGTGAGTGGATTGTATGTGGTCGGCTAAGTGGGTGGTGTGTGCTTCCGGAATGGATTACGACGACGAATCAGTTCTTGGAAGACAGCACTTGCCAGGCACACGGGACGTGGTGGAGTGTGGTGCCCCTGCCACCTCTGCAGCAACAAGAAGGAAAAACAAAGGATTGAAATGGGTCGACTGTAGGGTAACGCAGCAGAAAACAAAAATTTTCCGACCACGCACCAGCCCAGGACCACTATGGAGACTGCATACAAGGTTTGATCATTTTCGTTACCGACTCGTAGCGCAGCGGAAGTAGAGTCGATGACGAAAGGCGGTGGCAGATCCCCGCAGCTAGATTTACAACCTCCAACCGCGAGGATGTACTCCCCATCTGCCCTCGGACAGCCCTCCGGGAGCGGTCGAATAGTCCCCGGACGGTGTCGCGACTTCGGCAGAGGACCCTTCGGGAGGACCTTCGAAACTCGGACGGTCACTCGGACAGCCCTTCGGGAGGACTCAAGAACTCGGACCGTCACTTGGACACAGCCCTTCGGGAGGCACTCGAACAGCCCCTCGGGGCAATAGATCGAAAACTACGACCTCTCTACAGAGTGCACACATACGGTGTCATCTATCCGGCAGGGCTTCACCCGTCAAGAACTAGTTCCCACGGAACCCAGACAGCCTTTCGGCTCTAACGAAACTCTTTTCGTGGGAGGGAGAGAGAAGCCAGATCATTGCATGGCACTTGTATGTGAGAAGGGATGATTGTGGAGGGCTGCCCCTCCACCTCTATTTATAGGAAATCCCAAGGGGGTGGGTGGTTTTTACAGAAAACCCAACAAAGCACATGGATGAAGTCCTTCCACAAGGACCCAAATGTGAAACCAAGGCACAAGAGGGGGCTCCAAGGAGGAGTCCCCATGTGGCCAGCCACACCTAGGAGGGGCCCCCCCATGGGAGCCCTCATCCATCCACATCACCTTCTAGAAGCCTTTAGCAAAAGCCCTAAAGGTGGCTTTCCAAAAATTCAAAAGCACTTCACTATTCACGACGCATTTTCAGCGTCCGTTCGAACTGAAATATTATGTGGCTTAGAACATTTCCGTACCACTAAAATAATTTTCAACGCGTTTGAACAATCAGTTTAGTGATTCATCTGGAAAAGCATCTGAACGTGCGGTTACTCCGAAATTTAGCAGATAAAATACAACCCGATTCAGTATAAACTCTGTTACTGTTTCACACACTGGTTTTCTTCCAGAAAATTCCCAGAAGTTTCCAGAATGATTCTGGCATCCTCAGTAATTATCAGGCATGTGCCGAAACCTTTTGACTTAATGGTATCCCCTGAAACAACTTTTCAGTTCACCGGAACTCATCCGGTGACCTTCTCTGCGGAACTTTCCGCTGTCCGAAACTTTTTCGGTATGTTTCTCTCAGACTCCCTGTCTAGTATTCAGCAGATATATGACCCTAGCGTGTGACCCTATAGGTTCGGTGAAGTATAGACATGACACGGAACCCCTTCCGATCAATGATCAACATCGGAGCGTGGACACCCATATTGACCCCTATACCCACACGAATGAATATTCGAGGTGAACCTCCAGTTGCGTGTGCTATTCCTGTTGCTTCACGATATGTTACAAATACCCGAGGTGAGACAATGTTGGATATCCGTGGATCAACAACTTGTCCATATGTGTTACCTCTCGTTACCGGTATTGTTCCTTTTCTCGTTACCGTGTTCGGCATCCCCGTGATCAAATCACAAAGTGTCTGGCCAGACGATGATGGATACCGTAACACCGAGAGGGCCCAGAGATACTCTCCATCGCCGGAGGAGCAAATCCCAATCTTGAGCTATAAGTTACTTGACACACTTTTCCATGAACCCGTAAGCCGCCGTAATAGCCACCCATTTACGGATGACGTTTAACAAACCCCAAAGTTCATGAAGCAAGCATGAAGAAACTCGATACTCTCATGGTCTGAGGAATCATGCAAACGTTAACCATCTCTGTGTTATTTACCATTAACTTGTGATGAATGTATCTCATAGCATAACATCAATCTGGTCGATTCAACACAAATGTTCTTCTAACATTTGTGCCCTCAAAGTTGCTGGCATAGACATGCCTATGATTGGGAAAACATAATCATCATGCCAACACTTGACCTAGTCTTAGAGGCATGACTAGGAATACATTTTACCGTTTATTATTCCCACAGTTGCACATGGGTTTTCCCAGAGCCTTTATGGAAATACGGGCTCGGGAACCACAGCAGTTATAGCATGGAACATAAACCTAATTAGAACACGGAGATAAATAATAACATTATTATGCCTCTAGGGCATATCTCCAAAGGACTCCCACTTGCACTAGAGTCAATAATCTAGTTAATGCTAATGCACTTACACCTGTGGAACACCGGTGTAAATATGCTTCGCTTGTGGTATAGCCGATGTCCAACGGATCTGACGACTTCAGCTCCGTGTGATCTTTGCATTATCCTCGCGTCTTCACGCTTTCACAAAATTCATATTTGTGTGGACTTGGCTGGTATGTATGCGAATCACAGGTCGAACCTGGATTCCTCAGACTGAGTTATGAGAGCAACTTACCTGATGTAGTGTGTCCTATGACAAAAGCCATCTTGGAACCATACTAAGTTCATGAATGAACTATATGATTCAAAACTTATTTGTCGCTTTTAAAAGCGGCAACATACTTTGCCTCTGTTATAGAATTCGCCACAGTAACTTGTTTGGAACAATTTCCAACTACCGTGCCACCATATTGTGTATTGCACACAAAACCCTTAACTTAAATCAAAAATCGCTTTGGGCATGGATGAAGGACTGTATCGATGTAACCCTTTACAACGAACTCTTCATGATTCTGCTTGCGAGAAAACATGTCATCAGTGCTACTATAGTACTCAATGACCCTTTTCACAGTTGTCCCTTGATCAAACTTTTGATCACTTGGTGATCTATACTCGCAACAACTTTGGGAGTATTGGACATATCTGGGTGTTTTTACATACCATGGAATACATGATTAATCCAAACACAAGAGTGTGTGGAATCTCATCATGTATTTTGCTCATCAGGTTTTGGACACCGGGTCTTGCAAAAACTCTTCCATGTGACTTCGGCCAGAATCACTCCTTGACGTTTTTAATGCTAAAAAAGGTTTTAGCATCTTGTCAATGATGATCTTGTCACGCCCTATTAGGTAAATCTATCTCCATAGATCATCATGCCTAATATAAAGGCTATTTAGCCCAAGCAATTCATTGAAAAATATTTTAAATGAAGTCCTAATTCGTGTCAAGAATATTAATTCCAATTAACAATGTGTCAAGCACACAAGGTTTTTAGAAATGTTATTATGCTCCCACTTACTTCTTGAATCACAAGCATTTCGTTACCCATTGATGAAGTCAAAACCCTTTTAACCATATCATCAAAACACGAAGATTCCAACTCCATTTTGCTCTCTTCATCCATCGCTGGAACTCTGAAGTTTGCATACTTACTGCATCCTTTGGACTGACAAAATACCTTGGATTGTATCACATGCAAGTCCTTGGTTTTATTTCCATCGGATGGAAATCCTTTGTCATCCTTGTTTCATATCTCATGATTGAAATATGTATTAATTGCTAGTTCAACCCGAACCGACTTTAAGCATCGCTACGGTGAAGTAACCTCATCGTAGTCAAACCTTGAACTTGTATATTGCAAAAGTCAAGCTTTATGGATAAAACATTTTTATCGTTCAGTTAAGTTCCATAAATATTCGTCAGACTCTAAGTCTTCCGAAAGGTGTATCAATGGTTTTAATCTTGAATCACTTATATGGAAACTATCTCGGATTGTATTGGCATTTAGCCAATTCCGGAGTCAGGGCCCACCAATGCTTCCTTGTGTATCGTAGGTATACTGTTGTCTAACAACAATATCTCGTTTGCGCACCTGAGAGGTTTGCACGAGCCTTGCCTACGTGGTTCAGCTTCAAGTTCGACCGAATTCCATACATTTATTGTAGAGACTTCCGTATCAGTCGCAGTAGGGAAACTCCGGAATTACTTCCAAGGTCTCTTTCCTTTGACCTGATGACGAAGATACTGTTTATCTCGTCGAGTTGCACTATTTCCCACTCACCTTTTTGAAAGAACCATTTTCTTCAAAAAGATACTGTTTCTTTGTGGCAAACCTATTGCCTCGGTGTATAGTGAGGGAGGAATAACCAATGACTTGGGATAACCTACAAAGTAGCACTTGTCTGATTGGATAGGGTTTGTAACCTTTTACACAAGCCCCATATTCCAAATGTAAGAAAAGATATAACATGGTGGGCGTACCATACCATGGTGTCATTCAACAGACCTGATGGAGCTCTTTTCAGTGTAAAGACGCCGTAGTCTCTAAAGCACACCTTTTAAAGGGGATAATGGCAAATTTATTTATGTCATCTTTGATCTTACCAATGTCATAAATGGTCGATTACATCTTCACGGACTTTCCACTCACAGTGGTGTTCCGGGAGGTGGTAAGTTATGATGAACTCTTTTCAACACCATCAGACATTCGAAACTTGTAACTCAAATATTTTCTTTCTGCAATCGAATTGTAGAAAACATATTTTTCTTGTTACAATAACTTCTACTTCATTTTGAAAACCTTTCAAATGATTCAAAGATCCAGACTTAAGTCTCATCAAGTAAATATCCAATATTATACTTGAGTCATTGAAGATAGTAAATCCCACTACTTGCAAAAACATTGATTGGACTACATACATCAAAATGTATGATCACCAAATAAGTTCTTTGCTCGTTCCTTATGGCCTATGAACGGTATTTCAGTCACTTCACTTTTCGGAGGAAAGTTGCAAGTGTCAGATGATTCAAAATCAAACGACTTAAAAATCCATCTAATGGAATTTTCCATGCGGGTTTCTCCAATGTGACCAAATGTTAGCGCCACCACTTGGTGGTATTCTTTAGTCTTGTGACATTTAGAGTCAGTGTTATGGATGTATTCATATTACCATCAAATTCATAACATACGTCCCATCGAGGATGGAAGTATGGCCTCATGTTATTCTAATACTGAACAACAATTGTTCTTCTATGAACAATTCTTTTGCAACAAACATTGTGCAATGGGCTAGAGTGTGTGAAACTTTAAATGAATTATGAAAATGAATACAGACGGTAATACACCGATGGAAGGTATAGTAACATTTACATGTTCCATGTGTGAACCTAAACCTCATTTCTGGCTAGTCTTTTCGGCATAGTAGTTCTTACATCGAATTGCAACAGAAGCATCGAGCGGGTATTTTGTGATTGTCTCACAATACCCAAGAATTAGTGATTAACATGCTTTAACCATAATTCCAAGAACTATATCTTTACCAGCCTTCTATCATCAAAAACTTGTATGACATTCATACATGAGCTGGATATTCCAGTCTTCTTTCTTTTTGCCTTTATACTTCTAACAGTTTTAACTTTCGTATTTCTCCTACTCTCAGAAAGAAGCACTCAACTTAATAGTGGCGTTAGCCCCGGACTTCCTAGGTGTGAAGTCACACTAACACCCTTCGGACACTTCCTTCTCTTAAGTTGTGTGTTTATTCACCTTTCATATATGACAGGCGTTCTACTGGATCCCTCTCTTATCAGTCTAATGCATAGTAAACTCTTTTACTAATAGTTTGCAAACAAACATTGCTTTGGATATCTCATATCTTTTAGCTTTGTCTGTCTCTGAAAATGATTTTCAGATTTTCCATGAATATCACATAACTATCCAACTCTTCGAAGTTCGGGTCTCATGGAAAGCAAATGTAGCACTGACTGAAATGGAATTCTAGCTTTGGATCGAAGGACGAGAGTCACATGATCATAGCATAGCGAAAGAATACCGAAAGTATGGCGATAGGACAAAGTCCTTCTCGGCATCTGAGGACAATCCTCACATTAAGTTACCAACCGTAAAGTTTTAACCAGAGATTTAAACAGCTATTCAATTTAAACAGGGAAGGTGGAAATGCGAGCCATTATTCTACAACTATTATGCAACCACACTTAGACAGTGTTCAAAATTAATTGCACTGAGAATTAAAAGAATTAATTCTACAGGCGCTCCCACTCAAATCAATATCTCTCATAATTGATTGTGAGTGATTCAAGACCCGTGTTTTGATTATTCGTCATTGATGTTAGTCACCACTGATGACGAAAATCTCAACCGGTAGGCCAAACCTGCCAATCACATCTCTATGCGACTCTTGTTCATCATTCGAATGGGCGTGTTCGAGCTCATGAAGTCATGCCTGAACGTCAAAGACAACCAAGTGATTCACTGCGAGGTCGAACTCACCGCCTCACACATCCCTAAACGTTTCGTACCCAATGTTAGCATGGGCGCACCCCGAAAAGTTAGGTGCGTGACTGCGTTGCACACTTGGGAGAACATTATCAAATGATATTTTTTGTGAGAGATCACCCTAATAAACATGCGACACCGCGCAATCAAGAAGGGTCATCAAAGGGAAAAATCTCAGGCAAATCATAAAGCATGAATGGTATAGCCCTTTCTGACGGAGAAGACTTGTTATTTCTTCGTTTCGGCATTCGCGTCGGTGTTCACCTTCGCGAAAGATTGCCACCACCTTGTCGATGCACCAGATAATATTGCTATCTCTGATAGCTAATTAAATAATGCATTAAACAAGGTTGACACGCAGGTATTTTAAAGTGGCAATATATGCTCCACATATGCGATATGACACGCAGGTCATGTAATTATTACTCATAGAGTCATTCATACATAATCAAAATTATTATGAGCCTGCTTACCACATCTATGCACATTGCAAACCCTTCTGCAAAACCAAGTTAGACGGCTCTCTAATCGGTCATGCAAAAACTTTGTTTACGTGGTTCCTAAGTTTCGAAACAAACCCAAAGCTACCAACGTCCATCATAAAGTATGAAATTCAGTCGCTAGATTAACTTTCCAAGGGTATGAAACGAGATAATAAAATTCGCACCCATACTACAACTTGCACGCATTGACCCCCGGACAGATCATATCTGCATTGGCCTTTCGTTTGCGAAATTTCATCTTTCTTTTTAACTACGGGAGAATTCAATGAACTGTTTAGCACTTCGTGATCAGCAGGATCGCGGATTCAGAACCTGATGAAACTCCACCATACTGTATCAAGATCAGAAATAGGCAAATTCCAGGGACCAAGCAACAAGAACATCAGGGAACAGATTTCACTGCTCACCCGCCACAAATAATTTAGTAATAGAACTCATCTACTACCTAATATATTGGTGCACAACACCCATACATCTCTGTATTCTAGATCGCAACCTGCATCTACGCATAGCACGGCTCAGGATGCCACTGTAGGTGTAACGCAAGCAGAAAACAAAAATCCGACCTACGCACCAGCCCAGGACCACTATGGAGCACTGCATACAAGGTTTGATCATTTTCGTTACCGACTTAGCGCGCAGAGGAGCAGAAGTAGAGTCGATGAACGAAAGGGGTGCAGATCACCCGACAGTCTAGGGATTTACAACCTCAACCCACGAGGATTTGTACTCCCTCTTCCCCCGGACAGCCCTCCAGGAGGGCGTCGAATAGTCCCCCGGACGGTTGTCACGGACAGCCCGCGGGAGGGCCTTCGAAAAGTGGACGGTCACTCGGACAGCCCTTCGGGAGGACTAACAGAACTCGACCGTCACTTGGACAGCCCTTCGGGAGGCACTCTCGATCAGCCCCCGGGCACTAAGATCGAAACTACGACCTCTCTACAGAGTTGCACACATACGGTGTCATCTATCGGCAGGGCTTCGCGCCAGAACTAGTTCCCACCGGAACCCAGACAGCCTTTCGGCTCTACGAAACTCTTTTCGTGGGAGGAGAGAGAAGCCAGATCATTGCATGGGATTGTATGTGGAAGGGATGATTGTGGAGGGCTTGCCCCTCCCATCTATTTATAGGAAATCAAGGTAGGGTCGGTGGGTTTAAAGAAACCCAAAAAGCATATGGATGAAGTCCTTCCACAAGGACCCCAAATGAGAAACCAAGGCACAAGAGGGGCTCCAAGAGGAGTCCCCAGTGGCCAGCCACACCTAGGAGGGGACCCCCATGGGAGCCCTCATCCATCCACATCACCTTCTAGAGCCATTAGCCAAAACCCCTCTAAAGGTGGTTTCCAATTATTCCAAAACAAAAACACCACATTAGGCGACATTTTCTCAGCGTCCTTCAACTGGAAAAAAGGGAGTCTCACATGGGCAAATAAGATCCCCAACCGACCCACATCCATTGTTCCACAAACTCCTCCCTAGCCGCACTTAGAACATTTCAGTACCCACTAAAATAATTTTTAAAACCGTTCTTGAAAACAATTCCAGTTTAGTGATTTATCTGCGAAAAAGCATCTGAACGGTTCGGCACTCGGAACATTTCGGTTTTTCTTCCAGAAATTCCCAGAAGTTTCCAGAATGATTCTGGCATCCTCCAGTAATATCAGGCATGTGCCGAAACCATTTTGATTAATGGATCCCATGAAACAAACTTTTCAGTTTCACGGAACTCATCCGGTGACCTCTCTCTGCGGAACTTTTCCGCTGTCCGAAACTTTTCGGTGTCCGAAACTTTTTCGAGTTGATTTCTCTCAGACTCCCTGTTAGTATTCAGCAGATATATGACCCTTAAGAGTGTGACCTATAGGTTGAGGTGAAGTACTAGACATGACACGGAAACCCTTCCGATTCAAGGATCAACATCGGAGACCGTGGACCAACCAGATTGACACTATACCCACACGAATGAAGTATTAGAGTGAACCTCCAGGTGCCGAGGTGTGCACTTATTCTGTTGACTTCGCGAATGTTACAAAATACGAGGTGAGGACATGGGTTGGCATTACCGTGGATCAACAACTTGTCAACTATGCTAGTTACCTCGTACCGGGTATTGTTCTCTTTCTCGTTTACCGTGTTCCGGCATCCCCGTGATCAAATCACAAAGTGTCATGGCCAGCACGATGATGGATCCGTAACACACGAGGGGCCCAGAGATATCTCCCATCGCGGAGGAGCAAATCCCAAATATTGAGCTATCAACTGTTGCCCCACCCCCCCATGACAACCCACCCTTTCCATGAAACACCGTTCAAGCCCAGTCCCCCTTCGTCCCAAATACTTCGTCACACCTCATTTACCCGGATGAGTCGTAATATTCCCCACAACCCCTTCCCAACACTTCATATGATAGCAAGCAGAAGACACTCTGATATTTCTCTCTATCGGTAGAGGACAATCTTACCTGCTACAACGTTCCCTTCAACACATCTCCGGTGTTATTTACCATTTACCACCCTTGTGACCGACCACCTGGATCCACGCCATACCCATCACTCAATCCGCGTCAGCACCCTCTCACAATTAACTAACATGTTCTCTCTAACATCGTTCCCCCTGTCCGCCCCGCAAAGTTTTTGTCTGGCTCCATAGACATTGGCCTAGATGGCACCCGCGGGAAATAAACATAATCAGCATCCCGCAATAACTTGACCCTGCTAGTTAGAGCGCACTCCCCCATTGTACCTAGGGTAGGCATATATTTTTTTAGCTCCGTTATATTCCCCACCGTTGCACCCATGTGGTCCTTTCTCCCAGAGACTTGACCTGGACATCCATTAAGGTCTTGCTGCGGGTACCCAACCATCCGAGCCCACCGCTCTCCCCCATTCCAGCCGCCGCGAAACACAGTAAACCGATACTAGCGAACCATTTCAGCCGCCATGTCCCTATAAATACATAACATGTATACTTGACCCTCTGGGCATATTCTACATCGCACCATCTTCTTTTTTATCAAGAAGGATTCTATTTGCCCTAACTACACCCCCGTGTGAGCTCGCACCATCGGTTGAGTTTGAGCCCCCCCCCCCTTAGTCCCCTTTACGAGAGAGGAGCCGTCCCCGGCTTCCTTCCCTCCTTTTTTCCTTTCACTTGGCAACGATCAGGCTCACACGAATAGGTACTTCATGTTGCCCATTAACTGCTGAGACTACACCCCTACCGCAGGATACCATTAGTCCTTTGTGCCAGCGCCTGGAAAATTTCCCAGCCGCAGCCGCTGCAAGCACGTGCGTATCTGCGCCGCGGAGAGGGTAAACATCGAGGATCCTACGTCCACCCACCCCCCCCCCATGCCCCTTAACAAGTTCTATCAAAATTGGCACCATGCAGGCCCAACATTACATTATTCAACCATTCCTTTCATGCCCCCTCCCCCCCCCCCCCCCTTACTTATGGGCATTACATAGCATGTCACACCTCAAATGGCCGATGTTTTCCGCCAATTCCACGCCAACCCGCCTGGCCTTTGACGGGCACCAAGCCTTTTCTCAGTTTGGATTGGTAGTAGATTTCAGTCGTATCACTTCTGCGACCCACGTCTATTTAACAGTGAAGGTAATGATGCAGTCGGGTCTTGTTGATCCCAAAACTCCTTGCTTGGTTCTATGACCCCCTTGCATCTTGCCCAATGTTGACTCCCGTTACGTTTTTTTTTCTTTCCCTCCCCCCATGATCTCTTGCGTATTCTCCCCTTCTTTGCACTCTTTGCCAGCGACTCCGTGGTGTGATTTACTGTTGTGTATGGCCCCCCCAGGTGAGGCCCGCTCTTTAGTGAGGCCAAGAAGCCACGGTCTTTCTGCTCCCCCCCGTCTGACGACGGTGCAAGTAAAGCCACATTCATGAATTAGATAACGCCCTTTAGACCCCACGCAGACCCTAGACCAAGATTAGAGACCAGGAAAGAATTCAAGTCCCCCAGTTTAAAACCAGGTTCGCGTTGTTCGGAAGCCGAGCGTATCAGCGCCCCCCAATTCACTCCCTTCAACGCGCATGAAATCCTATGAAAATCGCTAGCAAGATCCTGTCTCCTGCAACAACAGGCTTACTTCACCTGGTCACCACAACCCAACAGGCAGAACGTGATGATTTGAGTTCGACTAGCCGGTTTAACCTAAACTAAATTTTGGCTTAGGGTTATACCTGTGCCCGTGATCATTCAACCTACCTTATGTTAGACTCTTATAATTGACGCCTTTGCGCGGACCGGTACCGCTACAAACCCCCCTGTTTGAATATCGAACTCCCTATCCCGTAATCCATAAGGCTAATCTTGCCATATTCTCCTCACCTCACCCCCCTCCATCGTGCTATTTTTACTTACCATCATTACAGTGCGCCTCAACGATTGAAGGTTTCTTCCCATGTCGGGTCAAACAAGACTTACAGTGATTTCACCCACTACCACTGGCTTCGACCCCCCATCCACCTCCTTTTTTAAACAAACTGCATGTTTCCTCAAATCGAGCGTTACGTTGTCATTGTGCTTCTGTTGTGAACTGGAAAATGCGTTGGTGAACTATCGATAATCATCTGTCTTTTTGGCCTTGTGGTGAACATGGAACAACCCAATGCTTGCCCCACCTGGAAACAACCTGTCCCTGGTGCTGAACTGGGAACTTCACCTGCTTCTTGTTTGTGAAACACCTTGTATGGATATGTAAGCCTGTCTCGTGACTTTCATCGTTTGGATTTATTTATTTATTGCTTGCCTGCGTCTTTTTTCGTGTGAACCATAGCTCGGATTATATATATTGGCCTGTCAGCAAAAGGCTGGTTCATCGTGCCTTGCCTGGATCTTTCCCTATGCCGGATATCATATTCGCCTTGGTCTGATGCGCTTAGGGCGGATTCAATATATTGCGGATATATAAGTACAGTGCCGCCTCGCTGGAGCACGCAGGGAAAAAAATGCTATTGGGCCCTAAAAACGAGTGTCAAGGGACATGGCACCGCTAAGCATATATAGCCACGGCGGCGCTGTATAACCCCGAGCCCCTTCACCCCCCTGTTACAAGAGTCCCAGGGCACCAGGCTTAATAGGCGACGTGTAAACAGCCGGACCTGTTCCTACAATAAGTCGTCGTAACAACTCTCTCTCTCTCTCTCTCTCTCTCTCTCTCTCTGACCGCCTCTCTGACCGCCTCTTTCTCTGTTGACCAGGGCCCGGCTCCTCAGGCGGCAAGGTGCTCCGGCGTGCCCCTGATGATCTCCTGCTCGTGCAACAACAGCATCAGCAGGAACACATGCTGCATCTGGTTTTGGTTCCCCTCCCTCCCTCAATTGCATCTTCAGAACACCTGCATCACACACATACACACAGTGCTCGGTTCATAAAAAGGGGGAGGTCACTCAGGTCAGGTCCACATGAGTCATGAGCCCACTGCCTGCTTCTGCTTTGCAAAGATCGAGCGTGTGTGGGTCAAAGAGTAAGATAGTTTCTCACTCTCACTCTCAGTGTGGGACCTAAGTAATTTGTTGTTGCTCTTACAAAGAGTGTAGGATGAAGCATCCAGCATTCGATTGATTATGCGGGGAAGATGAAATCAGGGGAACTGATGCAGCATAGGTTTTGGTGCCACTGCAATCCTTTCATGCCATGCTTGTTCCCTTGACTAACATTATATTGTGATGCACACCACTAGCTAAGTTGCATGCCATGTCTACTATCTACTACTGAACAAAGCATGCATATTATCATTTTGTTTAGAGTACCTTTTTTCGGCCTACCCTTTTGGTTACTTCAGTTCCCAAAACCACAAGTCTGCATAATAAAGTACTAGTAACTAGGGATGATATAACATGAGGCAGATGATGATTACCAAACATGCTGGGTGGCAAATAAATGAAGAGCGACTTATTAAGGAATTGTACAATATGTTGTGTTCTGGTTTGTGCATGTGAATTATGTTTGATCTCAGTTTGCACTTTATTGCAGGACACGCATTAGTTTGACGTCGGGATCATCATCGTAGGGCTTCTTGCTGGAGGGACGATCGGCACCGAACACGCTTCGAGGGTAAGAATCATTCGCCTCGTAGGATTTATGTATATGTAAATCATGTAGCTAGCTAGTCACGTTACCTATGCGTCTCCCGTTCGAAAGAGTTACATTATTTATAAATATGCAACTCTTTGCATATTTATAACCGTAACTCTTTTGAATTGTCCAGCGTTTTCCACGGACAACCCGAGGGTGTGTAGGCTGGCTTGGTTTTTATGCTCCACTCTGATCCGATACAGAATTTCGGCAGCGTCTTCCCATTGTTCTCCAGATGCACATTCTCTCGACTTGTTGCCGAGACGTGTATTTGGAGAACAGTGGGGAGGTGCTGCCGAAATTCTGTATCGGATCGGAGTAGGGCATAAAAACCAAGCCAGCCTACACATCCTCAGGTGGGATTAGGACCTATCCTTAGCTATTAGGTAGATTGTGTTCATGCCGTAAAACCTGAATAATTATAATTAATTGAACTAATATTGGATGAAACTACTTGGTCAATATAAACACATCAGATGGAGGATCGTGAGTGGATGTATAGTGGTCGGCTAAGTGGGTGGTGTGCTTCCGGAATGGATTACGACGACGAATCAGTTCTTGGAAGCAGCACTTGCCAGGCACACGGGACGTGGTGGAGTGTGGTGCCCCTGCACCATCTGCAGCAACAAGAAGGAAAAAACAAAGGATGAAATGGGTCGACTGTAGGGTAACGCAGCAGAAAACAAAAATTTTCCGACCTACGCACCAGCCCAGGACCACTATGGAGACTGCATACAAGGTTTGATCATTTTCGTTACCGACTCGTAGCGCAGCGGAAGTAGAGTCGATGACGAACGGCGGTGCAGATCCCCGCAGCTAGGATTTACAACCTCCCAACCGCGAGGATGTACTCCCTCATCTGCCCCTCGGACAGCCCTCCGGGAGGCGGTCGAATAGTCCCCCGGACGGTGTCGCGGACAGCCCTTCGGGAGGACCTTCGAAACTCGGACGGTCACTCGGACAGCCCTTCGGGAGGACTCACAGAACTCGGACCGTCACTTGGACAGCCCTTCGGGAGGCACTCTCGAACAGCCCCTCGGGCACTAAGATCGAAACTACGACCTCTCTACAGAGTTGCACACATACGGTGTCATCTATCCGGCAGGGCTTCACCGTCCAGAACTAGTTCCCACCGGAACCCAGACAGCCTTTCGGCTCTACGAAACTCTTTTCGTGGGAGGGAGAGAGAAGCCAGATCATTGCATGGCACTTGTATGTGAGAAGGGATGATTGTGGAGGGCTGCCCCTCCACCTCTATTTATAGGAAATCCCAAGGGGTAGGGTGGTTTTACAAGAAAACCCAAAAAGCACATGGATGAAGTCCTTCCACAAGGACCCAAATGTGAAACCAAGGCACAAGAGGGGGCTCCAAGGAGGAGTCCCCATGTGGCCAGCCACACCTAGGAGGGGCCCCCCCATGGGAGCCCTCATCCATCCACATCACCTTCTAGAAGCCTTTAGCAAAAGCCCTAAAAGGTGGCTTTCCAAAAAATTCCAAAAAGCACTTTCACTATTCACGACGACATTTTTCAGCGTCCGTTCGAACTGAAAATATTTATGTGGGCTTAGAACATTTCCAGTACCCACTAAAATAATTTTCAACGCGTTCTGGAACAATTCCAGTTTAGTGATTTCATCTGCGAAAAGCATCTGAAGCGGTTCCGGCAGCCCCGGAACATTTCTGGTTTTTCTTCCAGAAAATTCCCAGAAGTTTCCAGAATGATTCTGGCATCCTCCAGTAATTATCAGGCATGTGCCGAAACCATTTTGACTTAATGGTATCCCCTGAAACAACTTTTCAGTTTCACCGGAACTCATCCGGTGACCTCTCTCTGCGGAACTTTTCCGCTGTCCGAAACTTTTTCGGTGATTTTCTCTCAGACTCCCTGTCTAGTATTCAGCAGATATATGACCCTTAAGCGTGTGACCCTATAGGTTCGGTGAAGTATAGACATGACACGGAACCCCTTCCGATCAATGATCAACATCGGAGCCGTGGACACCCATATTGACCCCTATACCCACACGAATGAATATTCGAGTGAACCTCCAGTTGCCGTGTGCTATTCCTGTTGCTTCACGATATGTTACAAATACCCGAGGTGAGACATGTTGGCATTCCCGTGGATCAACAACTTGTCCACTATGCTAGTTACCTCGTTACCGGTATTGTTCTCTTTTCTCGTTACCGTGTTCCGGCATCCCCGTGATCAAATCACAAAGTGTCTGGCCAGACGATGATGGATACCGTAACACCGAGAGGGCCCAGAGATATCTCTCCATCGCCGGAGGAGCAAATCCCAATCTTGAGCTATCAAGTTACTTGACACACTTTTCCATGAACCCGTAAGCCGCCGTAATAGCCACCCATTTACGGATGACGTTTAACAAACCCCAAAGTTCATGAAGCAAGCATGAAGAAACTCGATACTCTCATGGTCTGAGGAATCATGCAAACGTTAACCATCTCTGTGTTATTTACCATTAACTTGTGATGAATGTATCTCATAGCATAACATCAATCTGGTCGATTCAACACAAATGTTCTTCTAACATTTGTGCCCTCAAAGTTGCTGGCATAGACATGCCTATGATTGGGAAAACATAATCATCATGCAACACTTGACCTAGTCTTAGAGGCATGACTAGGAATACATTTTACCGTTTATTATTCCACACGTGCACATGGGTTTTCCCCAGAGCCTTTATGGATATACGGGCTCGGGAACCACAGCAGTTATAGCATGGAACATAAACCTAATTATGAACACGGAGATAAATAATAACATTTATTATTGCCTCTAGGGCATATCTCCTAAAGACTCCCACTTGCACTAGAGTCAATAATCTAGTTAATGCTAATGCACTTTACACCTGTGGCACACCGGTGTAAATATGCTTCGCTTGTGGTATAGCCTGATGTCCAACGGATCTGACGACTTCAGCTCCGTGTGTATCTTTGCATATCCTCGCGTCTTCACGCTTTCACAAAATTCATATTTTGTGTGGACTTGGCTTGGTATGTATGCGAATCACAGGTCGAACCTGGATTCCTCAGACTGAGTTATGGAGCAACTACCTGTAGTAGTGTCCTATTGACAAAAGCCATCTTGGAACCATACTAAGTTCATGAATGAACTATATGATTCAACATCTTATTTGTCGCTTTTAAAAGCGGCAACATACTTTGCCTCTGTTATAGAATTCGCCACAGTAACTTGTTTGGAACAATTTCCAACTACCGTGCCACCATATTGTGTATTGCACAAAACCCTTAACTTAAATCAAAAATCGCTTTGGAGCATGGATGAAGACTGTATCGATGTAACCTTTTACAACGAACTCTTCATGATCTCTGCTTGCGAGAAAACATGTCATCAGTGCTACTATAGTACTCAATGACCCTTTTTCACAGTTGTCCCTTGATCAATACTTTTGATCACTTTGGTATCTATACTCGCAACAACTTTGGGAGTATTGGACATATCTGGTTGTTTTTACATACCATGGAATACATGATTAATCCAAACACAAGAGTGTGTGGAATCTTCATCATGTATTTTGCTCATCAGTGTTTTGGGACACCGAGTCTTGCAAAAACTCTTTCCATGTGACTTCGGCAAGAATCACTCCTTGACGTTTTTAATGCTAAAAGGTTTTAGCATCTTGTCAATATGTATCTTTGCTCAGCCCTATTAGGTAAATCTATCTCCATAGATCATCATGCCTAATATAAAGGCTATTTAGCCCAAGCACTTCATTGAAAAACTATTTTTAAATGAAGTCCTAATTCGTGTCAAGAATATTAATTCCAATTAACAATGTGTCAAGCACACAAGGTTTTTAGAAATGTTATTATGCTCCCACTTACTTTCTTGAATCACAAGCATTTCGTTACCCATTGATGAAGTCAAAACCCTTTTAACCATATCATCAAAACACGAAGATTCCAACTCCATTTTGCTCTCTTCTATCCATCGCTGGAACTCTGAAGTTTGCATACTTACTAGCATCCTTTGGACTGACAAAATACCTTGGATTGTATCACATGCAAGTCCTTGGTTTTATTTCCATCGGATGGAAATCCTTTCGTCATCCTTGTTTCATATCTCATGATTGAAATATGTATTAATTGCTAGTTCAACCCGAACCGACTTTAAGCATCGCTACGGTGAAGTAACCTCATCGTAGTCAACTCCTTGAACTTGTATATTGCAACAAGTCAAGCTTTATGGATAAAACATTTTTATTCGTATCAGTTATAGTTCCATAAATATTCGTCAGACTCTAAGTCTTCCGAAAGGTGTATCAAGGTTTTAATCTTGAATCACTTATATGGAAACTATCTCGGATTGTATTGGCATTTAGCCAATTCCGGAGTCAGGGCCCACCAATGCTTCCTTGTGTATCGTAGGTATACTGTTGTCTAACAACAATATCTCGTTTGCGCACCTGAGAGGTTTGCACGAGCCTTTGCCTACGTGGTTCAGCTTCAAGTTCGACCGAATTCCATACATTTTATTGTAGAGACTTCCGTATCAGTCGCAGTAGGAAACTCCGGAATTACTTCCAAGGTCTCTTTCCTTTGACCTGATGACGAAGATACTGTTTATCTCGTCGAGTTGCACTATTCTCCCACTCACCTTTTTGAAAGAACCATTTTCTTCAAAAAGCATACTGTTCTTTGTGGCAAACCTATTTGCCTCGGTATAGTGAGGGAGGAATACCCAATGACTTGGGATAACCTACAAAGTAGCACTTGTCTGATTTGGAATAGGTTTGTAACCTTTTACACAAGCCCCATATTCCAAATGTTAAGAAAAGATATAACATGGTTGGGCGTACCATACCATGGTGTCATTTCAACAGACCTGATGGAGCTCTTTTCAGTGTAAAAGCCGTAGTCTCTAAAGCATCACCTTTTAAAAGGGATAATGGCAAATTTATTTATGTCATCTTTGATCTTACCATGTCATAAATGGTTCGATTACATCTTCACGGACTTTCCACTCACAGTGGTGTTCCGGGAGGTGTAAGTTATGAAACTCTTTTCACAACTCATCAGACATTCGCTAAACTTGTAACTCAAATATTTCTTTCTGCAATCGAATTGTAGAAACATAATTTTCTTGTTACAATAACTTCTACTTCATTTTGAAAACCTTTCAAATGATTTCAAAAGATCCAGACTTACGTCTCATCAAGTAAATATCCATATATCTACTTGAGTCATTTCTGAAGATAGATAAATCCACTACTTGCAACAACATTGATTGGACTACATACATCAAAATGTATGATCACCAATAAGTTCTTTGCTCGTTCCTTATGGCCTATGAACGGTATTTCAGTCACTTCACTTTTCGGAGGAAAGTTGCAAGTGTCAGATGATTCAAAATCAAACGACTTAAAAATCCATCATAATGGAATTTTCCATGCGGGTTTCTCCAATGTGACCAAATGTAGCGCCACACTTGTGTGGTATTCTTTTAGTCTTGTGACATTTAGAGTCAGTGTTATGGATGTATCATATTACCATCAATATTCATAACATACGTCCCATCGAGGATGGAAGTATGGCCCTCATGTTATTCATAATACTGAACAACAATTGTTCTTCTATGAACAATTCTTTTGCAACAAACATTGTGCAATGGGCTAGAGTGTGTGAAACTTTAAATGAATTATGAAAATGAATACAGACGGTAATACACCGATGGAAGGTATAGTAACATTTACTATGTTCCATGTGTATACCTAAACCTCATTTCTGGCTAGTCTTTTAGGCCATAGTAGTTCTTACATCGAATTGCAACAGAATGCAATCGAGCGGGTATCTTTGTGATTGTCTCACAATACCCAAGAATTAGTGATTAACATGCTTTAACCATAATTCCCAAGAACTATATCTTTTACCAGCCTTCTATACATCAAAAACTTGTATGACATTCATACATGAGCTGGATATTCCAGTCTTCTTTCTTTTTGCCTTTATACTTCTAACAGTTTAACTTTCAGTATTTCTCCTACTCTCAGAAGAAGCACTCAACTTAATAGTGGCGTTAGCCCCGGACTTCCTAGGTGTGTAAGTCACACTAACACCCTTCGGACACTTCCTTTCTCTTTAAGTTGTTGTTTTATTCACCTTTCATCATATGACAGGCGTTCTACTGGATCCCTCTCTTATCAGTCTAATGCATAGTAAACTCTTTTACTAATAGTTTGCAAACAAACATTGCTTTGGATATCTCATATCTTTTAGCCTTTGTCTGTCTCTGAAAATGATTTTCAGATTTCCATGAATATCACATAACTATCCAAACTTTCGAAGTTCGGGTCTCATGGAAGCAAATGTATTGCACTTGACTGAAATGGAATTCTAGCTTTTGGATCGAAGGACGAGAGTCACATGATCCATAGCATAAGCGAAAGAATACCGAAAGTATGCGATAGGACAAAGTCCTTCTCGGCACTCTTGAGGACAATCCTCACATTACGTTACCAACCGTAAAGTTTTAACCAGATATTTAACAGCTATTCAATTTAAACAGGGAAGGTGGAAATGCGAGCCATTTATTCTACAACTATTATGCAAACCACACTTAGACAGTGTTCAAAATTAATTGCACTGAGAATTAAAAGAATTAATTCTACAGCGCGCTCCCACTCAAATCAATATCTCTCATAATTGATTGTGAGTGATTCAAGACCCGTGTTTTGATTATTCGTCATTGATGTTAGTCACCACTGATGACGAAAATCTCAACCGGTAGGCCAACCTGCCAATCACATCTCTATGCGACTCTTGTTCATCATTCGATGGGCGTGTTCCGAGCTCATGACTGTCATGCCTGAACGTCAAAGACAACCAAGTGATCTCACTGCGAGGTCTGAACTCACCCGCCTCACACATCCCTAATCGTTCGTACCCATGTTAGCATGGCGCACCCCGAAAAGTTAGGTGCCGTGACGGTGCTACACTTGGGAGAACATTATCAACTATGATATTTTTTGTGAGAGATCACCCTAATAAAAGCGACTACCGCGCAATCAAGAAGGGTGCATCATAAGGGATAAACATCTCAGGCAATTCATAATAGCATGATATGGTATAGCCCTTTCTGACGGAGAAGACTTGTATTTCTTCGTCTTCGGCATTCGCGTCGGTGTTCACCTTCGCGAAGATTGCCACCACCTTGTCGATGCACCAGATAATATTGCTATCTCTATAGCTAATAAAATAATGCATTACAACAAGGTTGACACGCAGGTCATTTAAAGTGCAATCATATGGCTCCAGCCATCATGCCGAATCATGACACGCAGGTCATGTTAATTAATTTACATCATATAGTCATCTCATACATAATCAAATTATTATGAGCACTGCTATACCACATCATATGCACATGCAAACCCTCCTGCAAAACCAAGTTAGACGCCTCTAATCGGTTCATGCAAAAACTTTGTTTTACGTGGCTTCTAAGGTTTCGAAACAAACCAAAGCTACCAACGTCCATCATCAAGTATGATAATTCAAGTCGCTAGATTAACTTTCCAGGGTGTATGAAATCCGAGATAATAAAATCTCGAGCCCCATACTAAACTTCGTCATACGCATGACCCCCGTGCAGATCATATCTGCATTGCCCTTTCGTTTGCGAAATTTCATCTTTCTTTTTAACTACGGTGGAATTCAATGAACTGTTAGCACTTCGTTGATCAGTCAGGATCGCGGATTGCCAGAACCTTGAAACTCCACCATACTGTTATCAAGATCAGAAATATGCAAATTCCAGGGAAGCAACAAGAACATCAGGTAACAGATTTCATCTGCTACCCGCACAAATAATTTTCAGTAATAGAACTCATCTACTACCTAATTATATTGTGCAACACCCATACATCTCTATGTATTCTAGATCGCAACCTGCATCTACGCATAGCACGGCTCATGATGCCACTGTAGGGTAACGCAGCAGAAAACAAAAAATTTCCGACCTACGCACCAGCCCAGGACCACTATGGAGACTGCATACAAGGTTTGATCATTTTCGTTACCGACTCGTAGCGCAGCGGAAGTAGAGTCGATGACGAACGGCGGTGCAGATCCCCGCAGCTAGGATTTACAACCTCCCAACCGCGAGGATGTACTCCCTCATCTGCCCCTCGGACAGCCCTCCAGGAGGCGGTCGAATAGTCCCCCGGACGGTGTCACGGACAGCCCTTCGGGAGGACCTTCGAAACTCGGACGGTCACTCGGACAGCCCTTCGGGAGGACTCACAGAACTCGGACCGTCACTTGGACAGCCCTTCGGGAGGCACTCTCGATCAGCCCCTCGGGCACTAAGATCGAAACTACGACCTCTCTACAGAGTTGCACACATACGGTGTCATCTATCCGGCAGGGCTTCGCCGTCCAGAACTAGTTCCCACCGGAACCCAGACAGCCTTTCGGCTCTACGAAACTCTTTTCGTGGGAGGGAGAGAGAAGCCAGATCATTGCATGGCACTTGTATGTGAGAAGGGATGATTGTGGAGGGCTGCCCCTCCACCTCTATTTATAGGAAATCCCAAGGGGTAGGGTGGTTTTACAAGAAAACCCAAAAAGCATATGGATGAAGTCCTTCCACAAGGACCCAAATGAGAAACCAAGGCACAAGAGGGGGCTCCAAGGAGGAGTCCCCATGTGGCCAGCCACACCTAGGAGGGGCCCCCCCATGGGAGCCCTCATCCATCCACATCACCTTCTAGAAGCCTTTAGCAAAAGCCCTAAAAGGTGGCTTTCCAAAAAATTCCAAAAAGCACTTTCACTATTCACGGCGACATTTTTCAGCGTCCGTTCGAACTGAAAATATTTATGTGGGCTTAGAACATTTCCAGTACCCACTAAAATAATTTTTAACGCGTTCTGGAACAATTCCAGTTTAGTGATTTCATCTGCGAAAAGCATCTGAAGCGGTTCCGGCAGCCCCGGAACATTTCCGGTTTTTCTTCCAGAAAATTCCCAGAAGTTTCCAGAATGATTCTGGCATCCTCCAGTAATTATCAGGCATGTGCCGAAACCATTTTGACTTAATGGTATCCCCTGAAACAACTTTTCAGTTTCACCGGAACTCATCCGGTGACCTCTCTCTGCGGAACTTTTCCGCTGTCCGAAACTTTTCGGTGTCCGAAACTTTTTCGGTGATTTTCTCTCAGACTCCCTGTCTAGTATTCAGCAGATATATGACCCTTAAGCGTGTGACCCTATAGGTTCGGTGAAGTATAGACATGACACGGAACCCCTTCCGATCAATGATCAACATCGGAGCCGTGGACACCCATATTGACCCCTATACCCACACGAATGAATATTCGAGTGAACCTCCAGTTGCCGTGTGCTATTCCTGTTGCTTCGCGATATGTTACAAATACCCGAGGTGAGACATGTTGGCATTCCCGTGGATCAACAACTTGTCCACTATGCTAGTTACCTCGTTACCGGTATTGTTCTCTTTTCTCGTTACCGTGTTCCGGCATCCCCGTGATCAAATCACAAAGTGTCTGGCCAGACGATGATGGATACCGTAACACCGAGAGGGCCCAGAGATATCTCTCCATCGCCGGAGGAGCAAATCCCAATCTTGAGCTATCAAGTTACTTGACACACTTTTCCATGAACCCGTAAGCCGCCGTAATAGCCACCCATTTACGGATGACGTTTAACAAACCCCAAAGTTCATGAAGCAAGCATGAAGAAACTCGATACTCTCATGGTCTGAGGAATCATGCAAACGTTAACCATCTCTGTGTTATTTACCATTAACTTGTGACGAATGTATCTCATAGCATAACATCAATCGGGTCGATTCAACACAAATGTTCTTCTAACATTTGTGCCCTCAAAGTTGCTGGCATAGACATGCCTATGATTGGGAAAACATAATCATCATGCAACACTTGAGCTAGTCTTAGAGGCATGACTAGGAATACATTTTACCGTTTATTATTCCACACGTGCACATGGGTTTTCCCCAGAGCCTTTATGGATATACGGGCTCGGGAACCACAGCAGTTATAGCATGGAACATAAACCTAATTATGAACACGGAGATAAATAATAACATTTATTATTGCCTCTAGGGCATATCTCCTACATCGACACCTTCTCAAGAATGGATTTATGCCAAACTACCACCGGTGAGTCGCACATGGTGAGTTTGAGCCCCAGCGTCCGAGAGAGGAGGTGGTATGGCAACGCACAGGCTCACCCGAATATGTTACTCATGTTGAATTCATGCTAGATGACCTAGAAAATGTTGCAGCGCCTGAAAATCCAGCCGCAGGTGAAGAGGGACGGGGGAGGAAGATGAGGAGCAAATGACTAACAAGTTCTATCAAACTTTGAATGAGGCACAAAGACCCCTGCACGGGCATACAGAGGTCACTCAACTGGATGGCATTGCACGCCTGCTTGCCGTGAAGTCCCAGTTTGGCTGGAGTAGATCTTCCTTCGATACACTTCTGACCGTTTAAAGGAAGGTAATGATGCAGTGGGTCTTGGACAAACTGCGGTTCTCTGATGCATTAATTTGAGGTATGTTTTGCTTCATTGATCTTCCTTGTGATTTCTTCTTTGCATTGCAACGATGGTGAACTTGTTGTGATGGCATGTTGTAGGCCCGCCTAGAGGAAGAAGCCAGGTTGCTGCACGAAGAAACCAGGTTGCGGAAGGAGGCTCAGGCCAATTCCCTCCTTCAACAGGAGCAAGCCATGAAAATGCAGCAAGCCCTCTTGCAACAACAGGAATTCATGGCCAAACAACAGGCAGCCCTGCTTGAGACGTTCGCTCGGTTCAAAACTAATATGCAGGGTTCTACTTTGCCTGATCTTCCTCCTCTTCCGCCTCTTCCTACTTTCAGCTTTGTAAGTCTTCCAACTTTTTAATTATGCATCTTACCATCATGCTTAAATATCATGCATCTTACCATCTTACTGTCTCATGCTTGAAGTGTTCTCAGTCGGGACAAACAAGCCCAGTGACACCCACTACGGCTTCGACCTCCTTAAAACAATGATCACTCGAGGTAGTTGTCATTGTGCTTCTGTTTGTGAACCTGGAACAATGCTTTGTGTGAACTTGGAACTCATGCTTTTGTTTGTGAACCTGGAACAATGCTTTGTGAACCTGGAACAATGCTTTGTGTGAACTTGGAACTCATGCTTTTGTTTGTGAACCTTGTTGGATATGTACGCATGTGTGGACTTTCGTTGGATATATATTGTTGTTGTGAACCTTCGTTGGATCTATATATTGCTGGATATATATTGTTGGTCATGTTGCTTGCTGGATCTATATATTGCTGGATATATATTGTTGGTCATGCTGCTTGCTGGATCAATATATTGCTGGATATATAAGCCATGTTGCCGCTGCTCGCTGAAGCATGCAGGGAAAAATGCTATTTGGCCTATAAACCGAGTGTCCCAGGGACATGGCACCCGGCTTATAGGCATATTATATGCCACGGGGAGCTGTATAAGCCGAGTGTTCCAGATGCCAGGCACCCGGCTTATAGGCTATGTGTAACAGCGGATGGCCTATAAGCCGCGTACAAAGGCACCCGGCTTATATTTAAACCGTGCACCTCGTGCAGACACTAGGTTTATATTTAAACCGTGCGGCGCGCTTAGGCACTCGGTTTATATGTAAACCGTGTGGCTCATGCAGGCACACGGTTTATATTTAAACCGTGCGGCTCCCTTAGGCACTCGGTTTATATTTAAACCGTGTAGCACTCGTAGGCACTCGGTTTATACTGACGGTGACACGTGGCCGTTATCTCCCGGCTGCCGTCATGTTACTTTAGTAAGCCGAGAGCCTCATATAAACACACGGCTTATATATAAACCGAGAGTTTTCCCACTGGCACTCGGCTTACAGTGTATAAGCCGATCGAGTGTAAACCGTGTCATATAAGCCGTGAGTTTTACTCGGCTTATATATAAACCGAGTTTATATCGATATAAGCCGAGTTCTTTGGGTACACAGCTTTAAAGTTTTTTCCTGTAGTGGTGACAATGTCAAGGTTTATACTAGCGAGCAAGAAAAAAGTTTCATGCGGTGTTGAACAGTGAACACGCTATTGCATCCCTCTTGCTACCTTTACAATTTATGTTGGAAACTCTGATAATTTGGTTCTAAGACTTCAGGGAGAGACAGATTGGGTATATGCAGAAAAGGACTAGCAAAATGTTGTTACAATATGTCCTTCTATTCTTTTGGGACCACAATTGCAACCTTTTGTCCATACAAGAAGCAAATACTCACATGCTTTAATTTTTTACTGACAGATGTCCGCTGCTTTGCTTTTGATATTCGAGAGACCCGAATCATCTGATATATATGGGCACCAAATTATGTTAAGCACAAAGTCAATGCTGAAGATGCTAAAGGCGTACCCTGATTGTAGTTATATAAACTTGTGGGCCTCTTCTCTTATCATATGTTCCTTGTATGTATCAAATGGCACATGTTTTCCTAAATGGTCGTGTTTGTTCATGTGTTTTGAACAACCCTGTCTGCTTTTTTGCAGCAAGGCTTATGTGGATCATATCTTTCCTATCACACTGATTTCATCATGAAATTCTAGGAATCTGGAGGAGATTCAGGGTATTGGATAGCAGAGAATACTGCTGAAAAATAGGAATTCTGCAGGATGTGGAGGGGTAGACATGTAGTCCTCTTGATATTTTTCATTTTTTCATTTTCATGTTGTCGTAGTACTTGTACTTGTGATTTCCTGAAGTTTTGTGAAATATTGAAGGATATCTTGAAACGACAAAGTTCCCAATCTTCATGGTAGATGATAGGACACTGACTGCTAAAGTTGCTCATTACCTCGCATAAAACGATAGAATCTCCTGAATTTTTACTATGTTTTGCTCATGCCGATTATGATGGCATTGTTTTGAACTTCACTTATATCTTTTGAGTATGGCTTTATAGAATGCTTCATGTGCTTCACTTATATCATTTGAAGTTTGGATTGCCTGTTTCTCTTCACATAGAAAACCTATGTTCGTAGAATGCTCTTTTGCTTCACTTATATTTGTTAGAGCATGATCTTTTGTAGAAATAATTAAACTCTCATGCTTCACTTATATCTATTTAGAGAGACAAATGGAATTGGTCATTTGCATGGTTAGTCATAAAAATCCTACATAAAACTTATGGATCACTGAATATGATATGTTTGATTCCTTGCAATAGTTTTGCGATATAGAGATGATAATATGTGGGAGGTACTAGTAAACGGTTGTGGTTAGTAAGAATATTGGTGTTAAGGTTTGTGATTCTCGAAGCATGCACGTATAGTCTCTCGTTATGCCGGGAAGTTGGAGCACAATTTATCCTTGATTGTCTATCTTTGTGTGAAGGTCGGGGTGCGCGATGGTTAACTCCTACCAACCTCCCCCCCCCCCCCCCCCCTCTGGAGCATGCGTAGTATTACTTTGCTTCGAGGGCTAATAAACACTTGCAATAAGTATATGAGTTCTTTATGACTAATGTGAGTCCATGGATTATACGCACTCTTACCTTTCCGCAATTTGCTAGCCTCTACGGTACCGTGCATTGCCCTTTCTCACCTCGAGATATGGTGCAAACCTCGCCGGTGCATCCAAACCCCGTGATATGATACGCTCTATCACACATAAGCCTTATTATATCTTCCTCAAAACAGCCACCATACCTATCTACTATAGCCTTTCCATAGCCATTCCGAGATATATTGCCATGCAACTTCCACCGCTTCCATTTGACTTGAGCATTCATTGTCATATTGCTGTGCATGATCATATAGCTGACATAGTAGTTGTGGCTCAGCCACCGTTCATCATTTTTCATACATGTTACGCTAGATCATTGCACATCCTGGTACATTGCCAGAGGCATTCATATAGAGTCATACTTTGTCATAGGTATTGAGTTGTAATTTTTATTTCTTTTGAGTTATAAGTAAATAGAAGTGTGATGATCATCATTATTCATTTTTAGAGCAGAGTCCAGTGAGGAAAGGATGATCGAGACTATGATTCCCCCACAAGTTGGGATGAGACTCCGGACAATGAGAGAAAAAAAAAGAAAAAAAAGGAAAAGAAAAAAAGAAAAAAAAGAAAAAAATAAACAAAGAGAGAAGGGGCATTGTTAATATCCTTTACCACACTTGTGGTTCAAAGCAGCACCATGTTTTTCATATGGAGAGTCTCCTATGTTGTCACTTTCATATACTAGTGAGAATTTTTCATTATAGGATTAGATGCACACCCACTTAGTTTTCATATGGAACTTTCATACACTTATAGCTCTTAGTGCATTCGTTGCATGGCAATCCCTACTCCTCGCATTGATATCAATTGATGGGCATCTCCATAGCCCGTTGGTTAGCCGCGTTGATGTGAGACTTTCTTACTTTTTTGTCTTCTCTATATTTACCCCTATCATCATACTCTATTCCACCCATAGTGCTATATCCATGGCTTGCGCTCATGTATTGCGTGAGGGTTGAAAAAGCTGAAGCGCGTTAAAAAGTATGAACCAATTGCTTGGCTGACACCGGTATAGTACATGATTTATACTTTGTGTTAGGAAGACAGAGCAAGACAAGACTATATGATTTTGTAGGGATAACGTTCTTTAGCATTGATATTTTGAAAGACATGATTGTTTATTGGGATGCCTGAGTATTGATGTCTTTATGTCAAATTATAGACTATTGCTTTGAATCACTTATGTCTTAATATTCATGCCATGACTAGATATATGATCAAGTTTATGCCAAGTAGCATTCCACATCAAAAATTATCTTTTTTTATCATTTACCTACTCGAGGACGAGCAGGAATTAAGCTTGGGGATGCTGATATGTCTCCGTCATATCTATAATTTTTGATTGTTTCATGCCAATATTATTCAACTTTTACATACTTTTGGCAATTTTTATATGATTTATTTGAACTAACTTACTTATCCTGTGCCCAGTGCCAGTTCCTGTTTGTTGCATGTTTTTGTTTCGCAGAAAATCCATATCAAACGAAGTCCAAACGCGATAAAAATCTACAGAGAATTATTTTGGAATATTTGTGAATTTTAGGAGGTGGAATCAATGTAAACGGAGGCCTGAGGCCTCCACAACCCACCAGGGCGCGCCACCAGGGCCCAGGCGCGCCCTGGTGTATCGTGCCCTCCCCGAACGTCGGATGGAGCCCTTCTTCGGGCGCAAGAAAGATAATTTATTGAAAAAAATCATGTAGAAATTTTAGCGCAATCGGAGTTACGGATCTCCGGTAATTTAAGAAACCGTGAAGGACCAGATCTGGAGAGCGCGAAACAGAAGAGAACAGAGAGGGAGATCCAATCTCGGAGGGGCTCCTGCCCCTCCGCCGCCATGGAGGCCATGGACCAGAGGGGGAACCCTCCTCCCATCTTGGGGGGAGGCCAAGGAAGAAGAAGAAGGAGGGGGCTCTCTCCCCCTCTCTCCCGGTGGCGCCGGAGTGCCGCCGGGGCTAGAATCGTAACGGCGATCTACATCAACAATCTTGCTACCGTCATCACCAACTCTCTCCCCCTCTATGCAGCGGTGTAACACCCCTTCTCCCCGCTGTAATCTCTACTTAAACATGGTGCTCAACTCCATATATTATTTCCCAATGATCTATGGTTATCCTATGATGTTTGAGTAGATTCGTTTTGTCCTATGGATTAATCGTGATCTTGGTTGGTATGATTTTATATTTTATTTATGGTGCTGTCCTACGGTGCCCTCCGTCTCGCTCAAACGTGAGGGGCCCCCGCTGTAGGGTGTTGCAATATATTCATGGTTTGCTTATTGTCAGTGTTGCGGGGGATGACAGTAGCCTAAACGCGGATAAGTGGGTCATGGCGTATGGGAGTAAAGAAGACTTGATACTTAATGCTATGGTTGGGTTTCACGACCTTAATGATATTTAGTAGTTGCGGATGCTTGCTAGAGTTCCAATTATAAGTGCATATGATCCAAGTAGAGAAAGTATGTTAGCTCATGCCTCTCACTCATATAAAATTACAAGAATGATTACCGGTACTTGTTATCGATTGCCTAGGGACAAATGACTTTCTTGTTGACAAAAGCTATCCATTTTTATTGCCTTGCAATTTATTTGTAGTTTTATTCTCGCAAAGTACTCGTAGTTTTATTCTTGCAAAATAGTTTCATACATGTTTTAGGTAAAGCAAACGTCAAGTGTGCGTAGAGTTGTATCGATGGTCGATAGAACTTGAGGGAATATTTGTTCTGCCTTTAACTTCTCGTTGGGTTCGACACTCTTATTTATCGAAGAAGGCTACAAACCATCCCCTACATGTCTAACATATTTTAAGTACATGGTCAACATTTGTTTCTGTACCCATTTTCGAAAAATGTTGGAATGCTTGATTAAAAAAATTCAAATCAAGATTTACATATTTTGAATACATGGTCAACATTTTTATATACATTTTTCAAATGTTTGATTATCATTTTTGATATAAAATAATAACATATTTTTAATACATGGTCAGAATTTTTCTATACAAATTTTTTTTTTAAATATATGCTTGATTAATTTTTTTTTCAAATGAAATATTAACTTTTTTGATACATGGTCAGCATTTTTTTATAGATATTTAACACTTTTCAAATGCTTGATTAACCTTTTTTAAAAACTTGTTTAACATTTTTTCGAATGCTTGATTAAGATTTTTAAATACATGATGATCTTTTTTCACACACATTGTATATTTTTTCATATACATGAGAAATATGTTTTTAATACATGGTCAACCTTTTTTATATAAACATTACATTTTCTTCAAATGCTTGATTAACCTTTTTTAAAACATGATCAAATTTTTGCACACAGATTATATATTTTTTTCATACACACATTTAGTAATTGCGAACGCTTGGTTAACATTTTTTACATAAGAACTTTACATAACAAACGAGGCCGTGGCTACGAGCGATATATAGAGAAACCACCAAGCTGACGCTCTTTGTGGCAGAGAAACGCATAGGCGCCACCGACTGAGCCGGCCCGCTGGGTGCTGTAGCGAAATTGGATGAGTTCTGTGCATCAGGGTGTCTCATGGAAGCGCCCTAACACGCACATCTGGTTGGCTCGCTCCTGTCGAGCACCACGCGAAGATAAATGAGGATGCGGCTGTTGGCCTGAGAGGGAAGTATGGAGCGGTTGGTGCAATTTGCAGGGATCATGCTGGAACATTTATGGGTGCTTCTCTGGTCGTCTTTACCAATATTGGTGATCCAGCTACATTGGAACATTTTATGAACAAGTTTCTTAAAACAAGAACTATATTTGAAATTTGCGAACAAGTTTTGAACATTTTATGAAATTTATGGTTTTTTTGCAAAAAAAAATGATAGAAGAAAATAAAAACATAAAAGGGGGAAAACCAATAGAGAAAGCAAAAAAAAAAACAGAAAACCTGTGCGAAGCGTCAACAGTTGAAAACCAATATATATATATCACGCAGTTTGCTCTGATAATAATCGGTTTTATTCTTTGGCCTAGAAAAATCCAATCAGAGCAGAGATGAATGGTTCATTTAATTGCTAATATCCGAATCCTATGATGGTTAGTCGAATTAACATTTACGAGCAGTAGTTCTTCCCTCTGAATTGAATCTCTGGTTGATTTTGTGAAGAATAAGAAGAAGATGGTGTGGAGCTGCAAAGCAGGCAACTTTTACTGGGCTCTCAGTTTGAACTTGACACCGTATCCTGTGACTGTCAGGATGAATGAAGCTTTCATTCCATGGCACTAGGAAAATGTATTTTTCTTAAATTCTTAAAATGTGACGATTAGTTCAGTCTTACTAGTTCCTTGGACATATGCATATTACCTTTTTTAGGTATGATGATGTAACAAATCATGATGTATGTATGTATAATCGGTCCATACTTGTTGCCGACTTGACACCCACCATCACATGCTGCTATTTGTATTCCTCGTCTAGTAGTGTTCAGCTTAGCACATTGCTACTATAATAGGTGCAACTACCAACTTGCTTAGTTCCTTTCCAGGTAGTTTCAACAACATATCCAGAAAGTGGTTAAATGGTTCGATTGAGATCATTTCTGTAGCGCCACATAGAGTAACTAGGAAGGAAACATCAACTTGAAGCACAATTTTAATAGCAGAGGAAAATAATACCAAATTGATTCAGTGGCACCTTCTCCTTTCCTTAATCTGATTTTCGTCATTGCTGTACTTTATGTTCCTTATTTCCATCTGCTGAACCCAATGCAACTGCTGCTGCTTCTTGTTCCTCTTATGTAGCCATTGTGAGGACTAACCAAACAGAGGAAATTAAGATAGAATCAATAGGATCAGATAGAACAGATAATAGGACCAGGTGCGCCTAGGGCGGATGATGGATGCAGTACAGGCCACGGCACGTCGACTAGCTTCGCTGGCGACCTCTTGATGTGGTGACCACTTGGTGGTCTTTTTTATGCTTTCTCTTATGTTTTCTTTGGGCTTTCTTGTGTTGTGCCCCAGCAGACTATTTGTCGGTATGTTGCTACTCCTTGTTGGACTAGTTGGTTGCTTTATTTATAAAACGGGGCGGTGAAAGTCTGTTTCGAGATAGAACAGATAAAATCAAGCATTAATTCCAACAAGTACAGTAAAAGTTGTGTTCTATTACCTCCAGCTTTGATCAATTGTCGCGATAGTAAATCCCTCACCCTGACGGCATCCTTATTTGCTGACTGCCACAATTATGTGACGGCACCCTCATTCACATAACCCTATGCCCTGCTTCTAGATTGTATTCATGGTGGAGTACCTCGTGCGAGGATTACAATGAGGGATGATATGTGACTACTGAGAGTATGTTTCTATGCAAGTAGATGGGATTTGGCGTGCACCTAGACTTGCCTTATATAGACGACAAGGGCTCAGATTAATAGATGAATGTAACCGACCTACGGCCACCACCACTCTTGGCTTGTACTTCAAGAAGATCTCCATCCCTTATCTAGTCCTCTCCGTGGCTCCACCCTATCGTTGCCCCCCCCCCCCCCCCCCCCTCCCCCCCCCCCCCCTCCAAGCCATGCCGGGCGCCCTCAATGGGTAAGCCTGTTGCCGGGCTTTCCCCTGGCAAGCCATCCCCGGTGAGTAGCATGACCAGTAGCCCCCATGTGTGGAGTTAGAGCATCTTGATCTTCAGAATTGAGAATCCAGGCGGGCTCTCTCTGTCTTCATGGAACTCATTGTGTGCCCAGCTTCAGGCGCACCCGGGGCTTCGCCAGACGCGTGGCCTCTTGGTCGATCTTCGGGCTTCGCGTGGCGTCTCTAATTCACAATGAGCTTGTGGGTCTACAACCTTGTTTTCACAGGTTCACAACTTCTGTCGTAACCGAGTTCCAGGTCGCGGGATCCTCGTCTTCGTGTTTCTATGCCGGAGAGGCCTCAGTAACCGTGTCCTTACTGAGGGCTATTAGAAAAGCTTACTTTGGGCCCAAGTTTAGTGATGGTGTTGAGTTTGTGTCCGTTCCTTGGGCCGTTGCTCCACGTGCCGCCCTTCGTCGGGCGCAATCTCCGGGAGTCGTGTCGCTGTTTTGTGTCTCGCACATGCCTTTATAACCGCGAGAGTGAGCACAAATAGAGCACCTCCTTCCTCTAATCCTTCCAAAACTCGTCCATCACGGCTGGCGGAAGAGCGCAAATCAGAAGTAGTTATTGTGAGTGGAGGTGGTGCGGCAGCCACCTGCCGGAGCGCCGCGGTGGATGAATCTGTGAATCCGCGGCCAAATCGAGTGGACAATCTTACATTTTCATTCCGACGGTGGACCCGGCTGAATCGTATGGTATTAGGGAGGATCCGGATGTGTTGATCCAAGGGCAGATTAGTCTTTGGTAACACATATAAGAACATATTGCTGCTGAGGTGTTGGTTATTGATTTACTAAGAACGATGCTCTTTGCACGATTAGGCTTTAATCTAGTTGAGTTGCAATTTCATAAAAACAAGAACGCTCTATGCACGATTAAGGTTTCATTCAGTTGACTTGCAATTTGATAGAAACATATGAACGAATAGTGGACTGATTCAAGGATGCTAGGCAACTGCTTCGGGCAAGAATGTCTTATATTTTGGGAGTACATTGCACCTAGCTACATGGAGGAAACGGTTGGAACTCAGCACGATTAGGCTTTAATCCAGTTGAGTTGCAACTTCATAAATAAAAAGAAGCTCTATGCACGATTAGGGTTTCATCCAGTTGACTTGCAATTTCATAAAACCATGAACGAATAGTGGATTGATTCAAGGATGCTCGGCAACTACTTCGGGCAAGAATCTCATTATATACAAACGATCTTATAAGTTATATATAGTTGCCTATATGTCATGTATAAGTCTTTCTTATCCTCGCAGCTAGCACTAATGGAACATCATTTGTTTTGTACAAATTTGAACTGCAAAAACGTCTCACATTCTGATACGGAGAGAGTGTATGGCACCTATATAGCTACACAGAGGAAACGGTTGGAACTCATTGACAATTAAGGACAGTCTGGCTTGGCTGGCACAACAGATAAAAGGGCCGTATTAAAACTAGACATTTTATTTTAACTCAAACTATCTGTTCTACCACTTGTGACTGTATTTTGCATCCTGGAGAGCTATAAGTATCCATGCAGATGCAGGTCCAATGGCATCCAAAACAAACACATAAACCGACAGAGCCACACAACCGAGAGAGGAGATGGCCCAGCGTCAGCAGCAGGACACCGTTATTAACCACTTCTCCCACCCGTACCCAGGGCACGAGCTCGTGAAGCGGCACTACACCGGGCCGTTCCGCTGCGACATGTGCTGGGAGGACCTGTCCGGCGCCGCCTACGGCTGCCACGCCGGTCGCGACTTTGCCATGCACGACTCCTGCGCCGGCCACTCGCAGACCATCTCCTCCCCAGAGCACCACGTGCACCCGCTCGTGCTTGTCCAGACCCGCCATGACGCGAGCCTCTTGTGCGACATCTGCTTGGGGCGCTGCGCCCCGGGCTCCTTCCTCTACCGCTGCCCGCCATGCGGGTTCGACATGCACCCGGCCTGCGCGCGGCTGCCCCAGGTCGTCCGCACCGTGCGGCACCCAGCGCACGACCTCACACTGGTCGTCGCCGACAGCCGTTGTGCCGCCGGGTGCGGCAGTGGCGCGGGGCGCGCATCGTACTACCGCTGCACGGCGTGCAATGTCGACTTCCACGTCTCGTGTGCAGCGACCGCCGCCGCCGACAACAACAGCGCTCATGACGAGCAAGTAGCCATTCAGGCTGCGCTTGTAGGATCAAGGATCGCAGCACAGGGTAGAAACGCCGCGTTGGACCTGCTGACCCCTTCCTGTAAGTTCCCCTAGCATGCCGCGCGTGTCCAAATTTTTACCAACATTGTATTTCTTCATAGATTTCATTTCAGCATATATATATATATATATATATATAGCGTTATGGGAGCATGTTTATTTATAATGTTTCTAACCTTTTCCATTAACTGTTCAGATCCTGGGTCTAGGGTTGTACGGAGAGACTACTTGATCTGATACTCTTGACGCGTCTGCTTGCCAAACCCACATGAATAAAGTGCTTCAACATTTCCTCACAAGATAGCGCGTACCAGATTGAGCATTTTTATGTTCTTTTTTTTCTGTTCGATGTCCCTGAGGGTTTATGCTCACAACTCACATGCGTGTTTATGCTCACAACTTCACATGCGTGTTTGTTTTCATTGTCAATTCATATGGTTTAATTTTACTGTATGCAGTGTGCATCTTCATTATATATGGACACAAAATCCTTTATTTGTGTATGATATGGAATCAAAATTGGAGCAAGTATTTATATGAACCAAATTATTCTAGTCTTGCCAAAAAAAAAACCATGCAATTAAAGTACATTCCATTGCATACTAATCCCTGTTTTTGGATGGTACATGAAGTAACAAAAAATTACAAAAGTGTATTTCACCATTAGCATGGAATAATTGGCGTCTACACGACTGCCAGCCCCGGGCCCCGGGCAAGGAGACCTGAATCAGGTTCTTTCCCAAGATCAGCGTGATTGTTTTTGAAAACTTGAGCAGGTAGCAGGAGATATCTGGGCTTCCACTTAAAACTCAAGATGTCCCAAATGGAGGAAGAAGAGGGGTCGTTTGCAAAATAACAGGGGCTTTGTGTAAAATATCTGATCGTGACTATTAATCACGATCGTATCCAGGGGAAGGGGTTCGGGGGGTTATGTAAAGCACGGGTCCAAATCAAAGGTGTTTATGCAGCGATCGCGACTATAAATATTCGATTCACCTTCTCCTTAATGCCACACTTTTGTCTGCATGCTCAGCTCCTAACAAGATGCTAAGTTACTACAAGATCTCTCTCAGCATTGTACCAGAAGAGACCAAGGGCGCTGTTCTGAGATGGACCAAGCTAGGGCACTGGACATGGACATCCAAGGGACACTGGCGGTCCGTGCAGCGGCGGTGAAGATGTGCGCACTGCTAGGATCGTCGGATGGTGGCGGCCAGAGGCATAGCGCATAGAGGTGTGCATGCTGTGTAATGGTGGTGCTGCATTGTGGACATCGCCACGTCGAGGAGGACCTCCTACATGTCGTGTGGGTGGACATGTAGAGCTAACATCTAAGAGTCCTGCGACTTCGTTCCAGAGGTCACGCCTCCGTATGTGAGAGTGAGGTACGGTGGTGCCCTTGGTTCTGGCTGAAGGAGATGCTCATCACCTTGTGGATGTGTAGAAAATATGGTGGTGGCCATTGCTGGTGACAGCACGCTCACACGCAACACAGCGGGCGCTCAACGACTCGGTATAGCAGCAGAGCATTGAGCAGGCGCGATCAAATGCTGAGCTTCCTTGCATGGCTCTGGCTTTCCGTGGCGTTGCAATCATCCAGACATCGACCTCCGTATCCATTTTATTTCACGGCCCATACCAACACAAATATTCATTACATGCATAAATTTAATTTCCAGACATTGTAATAATCCTCAAAGGAGAAACAGAGGCAGCAACAGAGTTCCCGGCGCCGCCGCCGCGGCTCAGGTCTCCCAGCTCCTACTCCCTCCATCTCCACCAGTTACAAATTCGAGTTGTTCAAGCACTATCCATCCATCCCATCGACGCCTGTTTTCATTGCTTCTTCCGGCAATTAGATCGCCGACTCTAGTGTGCAACCAGTCGACCGGCTTCCCTAGCCAGAGTCGGCTCGTTACAGCCATAGATATGATGCAACGGAAATCTCAATGCCTCCTCTATGGCCTTGGCCTTCCACTTCCACACGTCGGCCCTACGCTTTGTTGAGGAAGAAACGCAAAAAGCCAAGGCCAGGACCCCGACACCTAAAGAGAAAGAGCAGGGGAGAGATTTCTTGGTGGTGCAAGAGGGCTCACACATCATTGGTGGCTCACCCTCTGCTCTGAACTGAGGCCAGCCATGATAGCCTGCAAGTGCACAGGGTCCAGTTGTAGCCTTTTCTAAGTAAGAATATCGATCCCACGAGTAGCACGGGAATTAGACTTTGTCCCTTGTAAATATGTATGGAATTGTGCGTGCAAGTTAGTTGTATGCGTAGAGCAAAATGAAGGAGGAAGTTTATATTAATTTTGGTGTGGGGTGCGAACAAAAGTAATGGTGTAAAAGAAGTAAAAGAATAGAGCGAAGTAAATAAAGTGACGAAACTAACAAGAGGATAGGAGCGTCCTCAGGGACTCCGCAAATCTTCCTAGTGTGTGTCTAACGTAACCTATTCTATTGCATAGTCCTAGGTTGGATACTTGAGCCATCCTTGATGTTTGTAATTAGGCGGAGCTGATAAAGTATACGTTCTACTCGAAGTAGACTCCATATTACACACATAGTTTTCGGACTCCGGTTTCAGTATGGTGATTAATTGTTTTCCACGTCCACACTAAGTGTTCTTTGTTACTCCCATGTATTATGACACTGTGATGTTATTACGCTCGCAATGTGTCAGCAACACATGAAAACTATGATGTGTGCATAAAAAGTTGTGACACACAATATCATTTAATGGATAGAGCCACTTGACATTCTTTTGCGGGGGATGGAATCACTTGCTAACTTTCAGTTTGTATGAGTTGGTTGTTTCAGCTTGTTACTTTTCAGCTCAATGACGGTGGAGAAAAGTAAGAGTAATAAGAATCGGTTTGTTCATTCATGTGCTTGCAGCCAAGCTAAGTTTAGGCTTCCCCGCAAAAAAAGGTGTTCAGTTTAGGCTGGTGTTGCTTTAGTGTCTTGATGAAGAAACGAAACTAGTCTGGTTTGTGAAAAAAAAATTGTGAAATAAATGGAAAATACCCCCGTCGTCGCAAGAGAGCGGGTTGTCTCGTCCCGGCCCACTTCCGTTTCTCAAAGTCGATTTAGGAAACTTGAATCAAGGAGCAAGGGGACATGCACGGAAGAATCAGTGCTCAAACTAATGGTGGTAAAAAGGACGAAAGGTGTCCAAGTGGTTGATGAGGGAGACGAACGAATACAATATTCAACAATCAGGATGGAGCTAGGCTAAAGATTATTCAGTTTCCATGAGGTAGTGGCTGAATTGTCCAAATAACGCATGCTAGGTGGAGGTATTGCGATAGGAACTTATTTTGGGCAATTCAGTCACTACCTCTATCAGCTTAATTGCTGTGTGAATGAGTTGAAACAATATGATTCAAACTCTACATGGAATGAACAAACTCCGAGATGCAGGGAATGAGTTGAAAAACAAACAAGTACTTAACATTATGACATACAGAGCAGGATGCAGGGAATATATATAGAACCTATTGCTAAGTGAACAGATCAACCTGGCCTGAACAAACTAGACCGTAGAAGCACTTGGCCCAGTTTACCTTCAGGTTCGGACAACCTAGTGTTGGGACAGTATGTAGTCAATCAGTCTGATTTGCAGAAGGCAGTACTCCGATACGTAGTCACAACAGACAAAAGGTGCACGGAATCAACACGAGGAAATCATCCCTGAACAGAACAACCTAACTTGAACAAATAAAACCTCCAGCTACCGGTCCAGGCAACCGGCAGCAGATCACAAAGTGCTTGGGACACTACTCAAAATGCAAAACGCAGCACAGGACATCCATTATTCGAACTAATGTCACAGACACACACACTCTTTTCCTCTAAATGTGAGATGGCACATCCGGAATACTAATAGATTCTACAACTCAACTCTACATTTCCTTCCTTCCAAGTGAATGCCAAATCTGTTAGTTGATCATCTCCCCGTTCTGCTCTGCTCTGCTCTGCTCTTCTCCAAGCAGAGTAGAGTATGGACAGCCAACACATCAATTACCATGACAAATCCTAACACCTGCACACATTAAGATCAAAATTGGATGAGATACTGTATATGATTATGGATGCATGCATACAGTTGAGTTGGGCAAAAGCCTTGTATCAAGCTTTTCGACTATCATCAACAATATATTAGTGGTGTAGAACAGGTAACTTAAGTTGTCCAAATCACGCATGCCATCGGATGGATGAACAACCAAAGCAATAATTACATCACAGCCAGTCAGTCAATAGGAAATATCGACACATTGTTAAATAGGTTTATCGACAAGCTTACTTTCTTTCCAAGTAAACTGACACATTCACCAAGGGATTAAGTTAATGGTTTCTGAATAGTATCATTAAAAGTACAAATGAGTTATCCATTTCGCATTTAATTTTACTATGTTACTCATTTGATATTTGATTCAGTATCTCCCAGGATGGACATAACTACATTGAATGATAACACACAAAAAAAGAAAGGCTATGATCTTTTCAATCTAGCAAACCAACAATGAAGTGGTGATGACATTCCTCCAAAAAAAAAAGTGGTGATGACTTACGCATGTCTATTTACCTATATAAAATGAGGATATATATACTTCCTGCATTCCTAAATATAATTCTTTTTAGAGATTTCAGTATAGACTACATACGGATGTATATAGACATATTTAGAGTAGATTCACTCATCTTGCTTCGTATGTAGCCCATAATGAAATCTTTTAAAAGACTTATATTTAGAAATGGAGGGAGTACTAAATAGTACAGTTAGAATCACCTATCTAGCAAAGGTATTCGAGCATCGACAAATAATAATACACAACAGAATTGGGTTAGTCCTACAATATGGGGTCTAGAATGAATAATCACCTGGCGCATAGAAACTCTTCAATGAATGACAATAAGTAATGCTATTACGGGCTTCGTAAAGCTTCCTAGATTGCATCGACTTAAGCTGGACCATATAGACAGTGCCTTTCACGTATAAAAATATCACATCGGTATCCTCAGCATGTCCTTTTATAAATTCCAATGATGCCTTCTCTCCTTCACTGTGAGGAGGGAGCCCAAGAATGTTATGGATCTCAATGGTCTTCGATAGCACCCAGGTGGCAACACCATGGCAATTGATCTTCCTCTGCCACATTTGTATGTTATGGTAATGAGGAGACGACATGGCGAGACCAACTGTGCCATCCTCTGCCTGGATTATTTGATGGCTGTGAGAACGATTCATACCAGGGGGCCCGTCGAGCACATCAAGGGTCTCTATTTCCAAATCAAACCGAAGTATGCACTCCTTCGCAGACTGAAACGACCAATAAAGAACATTACCAACAAGGGTGCTAATATAAGGACCAGAACAACTTGGACATGTAACCTCCGCTGAGATGAGATCGCCCCAAGTTTCCGTCTCGGATGAATAAACAGATGCTAAAGGTGGGGTATCGTGATCGCACATAATCAGCAAGACCACGTTAAAGGGTCTAGAGTGGCAGGCACCATGCACGTGGCCCCGGTCGCCGGCAGTGCAGATCACCGCCCCGTTGATGTAGCCCGTCTTGAATTTGGGCGGGAAGGGCACACATCGTTGGTCGCCGGTTATAGGGTCATACACGAGGACCTCTGCGCGCACCCATTGTAAGATGAGGACGAGTCCGTGGCGGCACCCGAGCAGTCGGCCCTCCATGTTGAGGCGTGGAGGAGTGATGCGATCGGGTGTGGGCAGGATAGGAGTGAACGTGAGCTTATCGCCATGATGGAAGACGCCAAGGAGGGGCGGCTCCAGGTGGTGCGCACGGAAGTGGCCGAGGAATCCTTGGTCGGTGACGATGCCTCGCCAGCGCTTGCAGACGGCGGAGGCGCGCGGGAGGGATGACGGCTGGGGCGGGAGACGGAGAAGGATCTCTCCGAGCATGTCGTCGTCTTCCAGCGCTGCTGCCGGGGAACCGCCGCGGCTGCGGATCATGGCGGCCCTCCCCTTACTGACGTGGATTGATGCAGGTTGGGCGTATGGTGCAGGAAGAAAGGACGTGGCGTAGAGTTGTAGTAAGGTTTCTGTGCGTGCATGTTAATCACGTGACTATTCGAGTTGTAATTGGTTTGTGTGCGTGCAATCTCTGGACTCCTTCGGCTATGCCAAATCAATAATGTTACGCCAGGTCAAAATATTCAATGATGTTACAAATTCACCGTTCTTTTCCTGTTTTTTTATCCAGAAGTCATTGTTTGTTTTTTTTTCCCCTGCTGTGGTAAGCTTGATATATTCCTTTTTTTTTGTGAGTGAAGCTTGATATAACCCTGACATGAGTGGCGCATTAGAAATAGCATGACCTTTTGAATTGTGACTAGTCCAGATCGAAATGGGCAACAACCAAACAATGGATATTCAAGGAAGAATGTGAGTGGATTCTCACTTGGCTGCTGTGCTTTTTCTAACGAGAGAGACCACATCTTCTCCTTCTCTCTTCTGCGTGTATACTACAAAGATTGATGTGATCCTTTTAGTAGTGCTCCATGAAAATTTCTCAGAAAATAGCCCTGAAAACTCTCATGTGATCCCGAGCTCCAGTGATCCCGGATGAACAGTAAAATCCGAAAAAATAGTAAAAAAATTCAAAAAAAAATCTGAAATTTTTTTTCAAGAAACTTTGATGTTTTTTCTACATGCGTGCCAATTTTCGTGATGAAATGACATTTGTGGAGGTCTCGGCAAAAAAAACAAAATCATACTCCAAAAAAACTGTTTATGGAAACATTTTGGAGCATCGATTTTGTTTTTTTTGCCGAGACCTGCATGAATGTCATTTCGTTATGAATTTTTGCACGCATGTAGAAAAAACATCAAAGTTTCTTGCCAAAAAATTTCAGATTTTTTTGAATTTTTTTACTATTTTTTCGGATTTTACTGTTCATCCGGGATCACTGGAGCTCGGGATCACATACTACGCGTCCGTTCGCAAACCCGTTCTCCGGTTCATGGACAAGGAGTTACTATGTACTAGTATTTTCTTTTTTCCTTTTTCCTTTCTTTTCAGACAAGGAGCAAGGATTATATTCTAGATATCATGGATATGTATATTTATTACCATGAATACATGTTAGGAATAATAGGATGATCGATATTAGATACGATCCAAGTAATAACCGGACCCTTTGGCACAGGCCAGCGGCCATCTTCTCATTTTCTTTCCTAACACTAGGCGGCTAGGGCAAACTCTTCTCTCCAAACTTCTCCAGCGAGCCCATGGCGAGGAGGGGAATCCTGGTGCCTCCACTTCGGTTAGTAGTTTAGGTTAGAATTTTTTTAGTCCTCGCAGGTGCGGAGCTCGCGCGGATGGCAGCGCTACTTCTTCGAGTTTGTCTGCCGGACCCCGATCCTCCTCGAGTATGTCTATCTGGACGTAGTGGATGGAGCTCCGGCATAGATTCCTGCGTCTCTTTGGGGTGGTGAGGTTAGGATTTCTCGTCTTGTGGTGAGATTTGGTGTCAGGTGCTTTAGATCTATGCATGTGTTCAACGGCATGACTGCAGCTCGAGGGTACTTGTCCTTAGGGGCACATGCATGAAGACTTCACGTCTGTCATCGACAAGGTCAAGCCGGCTCCGGTAGGGGAGCGGCAACAGCGGCGCGTCGGCGGTTCGCTCTGGTAGCAGTAGTGGTTGTTTGGGGGTCTTGGAATCTCAATGTAATTTTTATTATGTTCGAGATGCTTTGTACTTCCGCTGAACTTTGATAATAGATCTGGATCACTTTTGTAAAAAAAAAAAGTAACCTCAGAGCAAATGCAAGTACAAGCCCGACAAGAAGGATGTCTGTCAATAAAACCAACTGAACAAATAAGAAAGAGGCGGAGTGGGGGCTGTATATCATTTTCCTTACATCACGAACAATGCCCGACTTAGGATTAAATATTCCAACAAAACCCGTACACTTCATTCCATAGAGTACAAAAATATAAATACCATTATAGCACTGACGTCCAGCAAAGACCCACTTAGTGCTTCAAATACAGATACAATACAAAAATATAGAAAACTGGAAACTTATGTAGAACATGTACCAAATAATTTGCTTGCAGTGGAATTGAGCACTTCTTGTTCATGGTGCATCATCTTGAGTTTTCTTCATGAGGTGAGCCCACCTCACAGCCACTTGCACATAAACCTTGTCATATAGCTCATCAATGAACTGAAAGTAGGCATCCCTCCATGCTTCCTTCATTAGCATGGTGCAGAACACTGTCCAAAGACCCACCACGAAGCCTATGCTCGTGACAAGATAAACAGATGACATATGATTTATGATTTATATCTTCACGGCTGCTTTGTTTTGCATCATTTGCCGAACAATTCTTGGAGAGAGGAGGACCACAGAGACCAGGGTTGCCGACGTATATATACATCTGATTGTCAAGAGTTTGTAGCTGTGGTCCAGATGGGATTGCACCTGATAGATTTTTGTATGACAAGTTCAAGTGGCTCAAAGAAGTTAGTGCCGACAAACCTAATGGGATTGCACCAGAAAGTTTGTTGTATGATAGGTCGAGGGATTCCAAATGCTTTAAATCACCGATCTGATTTGGGATTGTTCCTGTCAACTGATTGCTTGATATATTCAAATTGGTGAGGCCAATCAGTAAACTTATCTCCTCCGGAATTTGTCCTGTTAAACTGTTACTGGACAAATGTGGCACCCCGGCTCAGAGCAACCGGTTTACCTTGCATTGCCAGCCCAGACATCAAGTCTTCTAGCAACACACAACAATTTGGTACAAAAAACAACCGCTTTATTGAAACATAGAATCGATATTACATCAAGTAGCGAGGCCAAGCAGCACACACGGTGCTGCTGAACATATGTACATTATTTAGTAGACATGAGCAGGGGCCTCGACATCACGATAAAGCTACGCGGTAGCGGAACAACGACGTAGAAGAACTCCATCTCACAGGGACACTGATGCGGACACGGTCTAGACTGCGATGCACGATACAACTCCAACTCCGGTATGACTTCTCCTGAAACTGGCATGACACGCCAGGTAAGTACTTTGAATGTACTTGCAAGCTCACACAAACAAAGCAACAATGGCAAACAACAACAATTATATTTAGGCAGGTTTAATGCAAGAATTAACGTGCTACTCATGAAGTGATTGTGCTCATAACAGGGCCTTTCAGACCCGCTTACCATCTCGGTTACCTCGTAACCATGAACCTCATCATACCAAGGTGATCACCTCCGGATCACAAACGAAACCATCTCGATGGTCTCAACAACTTTACCAACAAAATCAGTGCCATAAGTATTCATTTAGTGTGCAAGTTTCATATTACTGTTGATCCATGGTGTGACTGTAACACCCAAAAAATTTAATCATGTTTTTACTAAATAAAAATTTGGCCAGAAATAAAATTTTAAATTATATCAAGTTCTTTATTATTTTTAGGGTATTTTCTGTTTCTGTTTTCCAAAATTCTTTCCTCCACATAGAAATTTTTTAAAATAATATTGTGGCCTTGGGAGTTTTCTTAAACCATTTCATTACTACATTAATAATAGTAGGAATTATTTTTATAATAAAATTGCCCCAAAACTATTATTTTAATAGCATTTTCAAATTTTTGAAATTCCTCTATAGCACTACAACTATTTTAAATAAATATTTTAAAATTCCAGAAAAATTAGGAGAGGTCATGTGATGCCTACATATCACTTTTATGCAAAAACCTAACTTGGTCTTTTGGAAATTATGAGTGAAACAACCCCTTTTCAATTCTGTCCTGTATTTGAGTTTCTACTACAACCCCATATTTCCTTGCCCCAAAAATCCTGAAATTTTTCCCACTTATAGTCCTTCTAACCAAACCCTTAAGTCCAGAATTTTAGCTCCATTGGAATCTGTTTAGTTCACCAAATATTCCCCTGTGGCTTCTGTCCAGAAACTAAATTCTTCAAAACTTGCACTATCAAGTTTCTCTTTTTGCCAAACCAGCTCCACCACCATCTCTACCAATAAGAGAGACACCATCCTGCCAAGTCTCACTTCCAACAAATTTCCCTAGCTAGCTCTATCATTTTGTCAAACAGGTTGTGAGCATGGCAGAAACTTTCAATCATCAAACATTTCACTTGGCACTTGGTTCTTTAGCCAAGCCAGCATGTCTCTCATATTTGTCACCTAAGTATGTGTTACCCTGTCAAAGACTAGCTCGGTTAGAACCACCTAGGGTATCATGGCATTCGGTCGAGCACCCTATGTGCGTGCACTGGACGTGCCCGGAGCGCGCGCGCTGCAGGCCAGGACACCCCGAGCCTCTGCGCGTTGCCAGCACCGCGTCCTCTTGCTCCCTAACGTGCCCGAGCCACTGCACCAACCACCAGCAACCCACCGAACCTAACCCTGTCCGCTAGCGCCGGCCAAGCCACCGGCCAGCACCGGCGCCGTCTCTGCTACGTCACTGCCGAGACGCGTGGCACATCCAGGAGCTGCCAGCCCTCCCCCTGGACGGTGGTCTTCCCCCAGAAGCCTCCGCGCTGCACCGACCACGCTCACCGCCTTCCCCGACCACATTATCTCCATTAATGGCCGCCGCCGCAATCCGCTCGGGGACGGCACCGTCCACGCTATCTGGCACCTCCCTGAGCCGGCCAACTCACCCCCCCGGACGGTGGCCTCCCTCAGAAGCTTGCCCACGTCGAGCCGCCCCCGCAACTGCCAATCCGGCGCAGTAATGGCGTCGGCCACCGGAGCCGTTCGCTGGAAGCCACCGAACCGCCTCGCCCCGCCTATAAATTCCCTCCCCGAGGCCTCTCTTGTCATCAACGCCTCCCCTACTCCCTCCTGTGAGCCTCCCCGAGCACCCAAACAACCCGAGGAGGCCGTCTTCCCCGTCTCCGGCCGAAACCACTGCCGCCACCCTCTTGTTGATTCTGGCCCCGCCTGAGCCTCCCCCTCTCTACTCTCTACACCAGCAGCCTCCCCGTGGTTCCGCGGATCCATCCCGCCCTTCAATTTCACCGGAGCAAGCTCCAGGGCGAAAGGCCCCTTCCACCCGACGCCGCCGTCCGCCGGGGAGCTCGCCGTTGACGACACCATTCATCCCTGCCACCAAGAGTGGTACCCACAGGACCGCCTCTCCATTTTGAGCACGACGGTGACCTCAGCTCGCCATGGGGCCCCGCTGTTCACCGGCGTCGATCGCCGGAACCCCGCCTGTGCTGCCGGAGAAGAAAAACGCGCATGGGCGCCGGTCAAACCTGACCAGTGGGCCAGGCGGGCCCATCGTCAGTGACCTAAGGTCACAGCTGAGTCAGCTAAGTGGAGACGTATTTCGTGAAACGCGTCTTCTCGTCTGGAAAGCGTCCTTCTCAAGTACGCCTTCGACGTCGGCCGTTCCCTCGCGCAGCTGATCGGCTGGGCTCGGCCCAGTGGCACCACACGTCTAAAATGCGCCCAGGCGCACGTCTGCCTTTTTCCTTTTCTATTTCCAGCAGATTTCCAATATTTCTACAGTGTTCATTTCAAATCCAAATCTGGTGTTTAAAATTTCTACACACTTCTAAAATCATACTATATTATTCAAGATATGGTGAACATTTTTTTTCTAAACTTTATCTCCACTGGATCTTTTAATAGCTCATTTCTTTAATTCTTTCAGCTTTGTAATACCATAACTAATTCATATGAGCTCCAAATAATTTGATTCTTTTTCTGGTATTTCTTTTTTTCATATAGTTTATTTTAGTATTTATTTCAAAAAAAATTGAAACAATTTTTGGCACTGCTTTTGCTATATGTGGTAATTTATATATTTTTTAAAATAGGAAATGGAGGGAAAATAACCTTTCAAACTTTTGGAGTGAACCTAGTATTTCTGCATGCTCAAGGCAAGCATCTTGAACACTTGATATGGTGAATGCATGGTAGATTATTTGCTAGAATAATTTGAACATGACTATGTTGAATTCAAATAAAACTGGCATATGGCTATTTTTGCATGCATGTAGTGTTGGCATGTTTCATCGTACCGTGCATCGTGTGCTTGACTTGACTAACCGAAGGAGCAGGCATAAGAGAAATACCGTTACCGGCGGAAGGGTGATCACGTTGGAGCGTGATCATGCCTTGTTTGATATGCTTGTTGGAGCATGCAAGGGTTGTGGCCCTGTTGGTATTGCTGTTGAAAGAGTACCTTGTTGTGCTAACCGTTGCAGGAAACTTAAGCCTCCTGAGTCGACCGTAGATCGAGTCTTGTTCCGGTAACCCCCATACTTGATTCATGCGGCCACTTGTCCCTGCCATAGTTGGGGTATGGTTTAGTAAGTTGTTAACCCCTTTCCATGCACACACCGTACAGAGGGCCACGATGAGGGTTTTCAGGGCCATGGACTAAATCCTGTCATCGGGTCAGGGGGCATGGGTGTTACCGGCTGTAGCCGAGAGGGAGTGTCCCCTTGGAATCCGTGCGTATTAATAGTGATCCCATGCTACTCGAGATTGTTGTCTCCCCGACTTAGAGTTTTTCTGAAACGATGCCTTGGGTGATTCGTGGCATCCGGACGGTTAATCTGGTGTGTGCTGGTCAGGTGTGTTTTCAACCCAAAGACTGTAATGGGAATTATTCAGTGTCATGGTACTGACTAAAGAAATCCTTTACTTGTGGGTAAAGAGTACACCCTCTGCAGAGTTTAAACCTATTCGAATAGCCGTGTCCGTGGTTAAGGACAACAGTCTGGGTTGGTCAAGTGTCGGTCTTAGTGTCGGTCTCCGGAGGAAAATAATTATGACATGCTATGCAATATTTTGCAAGATAATTACTGACGCCATGTTGCTACCATGAATATTTTATGCTAGTCAAATATTATTATGGTCATGCATAATATTGAGGACTAACCCGTTTCTCTTATTTTGAATTTTTTTTTCTGAGTGTCTCAGGGGCTGGCTAGACTACCCCGGGCTTTCGGTTTTATTTTCAAGACCTCTCTATGGCGTCCCTCGAGTTCTCAGGCGGTCTATCACGCCACTACTCTTGTGGATACCCGATTGGCATTTCTTTTCAAGACCGACCGTGGCGTCACTTTTGACCCCCGACTGGCATTTCTTTTCAAGACCTCTCGTGGCGTCGCCTGAGTTCTCGGATGATCCTGTCTCGTCCGATTTCTCTTTTAGACACCTGTTTGGCATTTCTCTTCAAGATCTACCGTGGTGTCATTTTAGACATCCGATCGGCATTTCTTTTATATACCTTTAACTTCCCTTGTTTATCACTAATATTTTCATATATTCATTTATTTGCGCATGCTAATATTTTATCATGCCACGAATTAATTCCTGTCAGTAGGCATTTAAGTCCATCATGAGCATACGCATATAATTTTTAATTCAACTTGATCTCATAATATCTGCTGCATTCGGTATATCATCTGTTCATGATGTTTGCGAGTACATTCAAACGTACTCATAGGCTTGTCCCTGGCTATTTACTTGGCCAGGTCAGGATTTCTTCGAGGAGTACCACCGTGACGTCCGTGCGGAGCCTAGGATTTGCGGCCACGCGGATAGGAGTTATTCGGGTCAGCTGTTCCTGTGGGAATGGAGCCCCATCGACGTTGGAGAACCACAAGCCATTTCTGTCATCCACCACCGGAATCACTGTTGAACCATTAGTCCTTTATGGTCTTGTATCCAATTCTTGTAATAGCTTGGTAATCTGTAACAAGGACGTATCCACCAGTAACGGTAATCCTGGGCTGGTGATGACACGAGGGGTTAATTTATGGGATTTCGTGTCCCGGCCCCGGCAGCCTTGGTATCAGAGCCAGGCTGACCACTGGCTAATCCTATCTTAGCCTGGTCGCTATCTCTAGGTTTCCACACCATTCACATCCTTTTCTATCCACAGTCAGGCCCATCTTATCCGATAAGCCTGCATAGTGGCAGCCGACATCTTTTTGACAGTCGGTGCCCAACCTATCCCCCTAACCGACAACCACAGTAATACGTCACATTTTGTGATTTATATCTGCGACATTGACTCGACCATTGTAGAACAGAGCCGATACCCAGAATCACAACCATGCTAGTATATGTTTCCTAGCCCAGGCACTATATAGGAGACCACTCTCGTAACCAAAACCAGCATTCCTCACTTTGTACACTGCCTCCACCACCATTTCCCCCATGTCGCACCTTGGGATTCATCTGAGAACCCCAGATGCAACCCCGGGCAGTTTTGTCAAGATATTGTGGGATTTCACCCGCAACACTCTTGGTTCCACGCAACCACCCCAGTACGAGCTGTTCAAATCGAGGATCAACCACAACGCCTCGAAATAATGGGCCGTCGTGCACATCCCACCAGTAGACCCAAACCAAGGCCCTACAAGTGTCGTCTTCATCAGGAAATCTATGCCAACTTCAGAAATGGCTATAGAAGTTGCTTCCTATGAAGCAATTACCCGCCTCCGGTTCGCAGTGCCTCGTGCCGGCGAAAGGGGGTATTACTACTTCCCGAGCCACGCAGCACCCGGAGAAGAAGCATCTTTCCCCTGTAGACAATCAGAGAGAGATCCAATGCTAGCCAACCTTGTTCAATATGTCATCGCACAAGAGCGTCTGACCCAGCAAGTGATGGACTTCATCCAGACTCTTGCTATTCTGAATCCTCATATCGCCATCGGCGGACCACTATCGCCAAACCAAGGAGGGAATGTTCTCCGACTCCTCCATCCACTTTCCCCAAGGGAAGAAGAATGTGTCCCATTGCCGGGAATATTTCCTCAGGACCCTATCGATTTTACCTTTGTACCGTAGAGACCATGGTTGTGTTCGTTAGCCTAGCGTTTAATTTGCATGATTTCATATCTGTGTTGCATCTTGGGATTTACCCTTTGAATAAAATGTTTGGTTGCAGTTGCATATGAGTAATTGTGGAGATTTTACTAAGGATCACCGCGACTAATAATTTTCGCAAACATAGAATTAATTCCCACACCGCACCACGACACCCGGCTTACAGTCACACTCACTCCACTACATGCACTAAGTGCAGAACCACACACACACACACACACACATTTAGCACCTAATCAACCGCCTCGCACACCAGACCACTCTCACCACATCACAAATTTTTCTGAAGAAAAATTTGTGGGTTTTTATTCCTACGGAGCTGCTGCAGAATGCACTAACACTCACTCGTAACCACCACCAATGCCTAATCCTCATGATCACCGCCGCCGCGAAGAGCCACCACTCGAGCTGCGGCATCACGGCGATCGTCAAGGATCATCACGCATAGGAGCAGCGAGAACCCGAGCAATGCCGCCACCGCTCCGGACATGAGAATCGTAAACCACCCCGGAAGCACGTCCTCCATTGGAGCCTCGTCCGAGCTCCTGCAAACAAGAAAAGGAGGAGGAAGAAGAAGTGAGGCAAGGTGTGATGGAGAAGAGAGTAACACTGCGTTCGTTTTATAGCTCGGGCTCGGTGCATGGTGAACGAGGTCCACCAGCGCCGCTCGTCGCCTGATCACCGGTGTTCGGAGGCAAACCCGCGAGCAGTGCCGACAAGGTGCTGGCCCGCGAGGTGAGTGCATGCTGCACCAGCAGCTAGCACGCCGCGCACTACCACAGTACGGTCCCTAGATACCCTACGCGCTAGACGCCGCAGGTGGAGAAAGCGCGCTAGAGGGAGAAGGAGAAGGGAGCCGGAGGAAGAAGAAGAGACTGACAGTGGGCCCTGGGTCCACCTGTCAGCCGGATAGAGCACTGTGCACTGGAGTACGGCAAGCGAATTTTGGAATTTACACTTTTTCCAAATTTGTCGTAACAGTCACAGTAGAACCACAGCACTAGTGCCTCACTGTGGTTACACCAATTATCAGTAGCCCACGTCAACTGAGCCTAAATAAGTTATTTTAAATGGCTAAGAAAAATTTCCTCGAAAGGTGGGTTAAATTTTGAGGATCACCTTAACAAATCTCAAGGACGAGATTTTTTTTAAGGGAGGTAGAGTTTGTAACACCCCAAAAATTTAATCATGTTTTTACTAAATAAAAATTTGGCCAGAAATAAAATTTTGAATTATATCAAGTCCTTTATTATTTTCAGGGTATTTTCTGTTTCTGTTTTCCAAAATTCTTCCCTCCACATAGAATATTTTGAAAATAATATTGTGGCCTTGGGAGTTTTCTTAAACCATTTCATTACTACTTTAATAATAGTAGGAATTATTTTTATAATAAAATTGCCCCAAAACTATTCTTTTAATAGCATTTTCAAATTTTTGAAATTCCACTGTAGCACTACAACTATTTTAAATAAATATTTTAAAATTCCACAAAAATTAGGAGAGGTCATGTGATGCCTACATATCACTTTTATGCAAAAACCTAGCTTGGTCTTTTGGAAATTATGAGTGAAACAACCCCTTTTAAATTCTGTCCTGTATTTGAGTTTCTACTACTACCCCATATTTCCTTGCCCCAAAAATCCTGAAATTTTTCCCACTTATAGTCCCTCTAACCAAACCCTTAAGTCCAGAATTTTAGCTCCATTGGAATCTGTTTAGTTCACCAAATATTCCCCTATGGCTTCTGTCCAGAAACTAGATTCTTCAAAACTTGCACTATCAAGTTTCTCTTTTTGCCAAACCAGCTCCACCACCATCTCTACCAATAAGAGAGACACCATCCTGCCAAGTCTCACTTCCAACAAATTTCCCTAGCTAGCTCTATCATTTTGTCAAACAGGTTGTGAGCATGGCAGAAACTTTCAATCATCGAACATTTCACTTGGCACTTGGTTCTTTAGCCAAGCCAGCATGTCTCTCATATTTGTCACCTAAGTATGTGTTACCCTGTCAAAGACTAGCTCGGTTAGAACCACCTAGGGTGCCATGGCATTCGGTCGAGCACCCTATGTGCGTGCACTAGACGTGCCCGGAGCGCGCGCGCTGCAGGCCAGGACACCCCGAGCCTCTACGCGTTGCCAGCACCGTGTCCTCTTGCTCCCTAACGTGCCCGAGCCACTACACCAACCACCAGCAACCCACCGCACCTATCCCTGTCCGCTAGTGCCGGCCAAGCCACCGGCCAGCACCGCCGCCGTCTCTGCTACGTCACTGCCGAGACGCGTGGCACATCCAGGAGCTGCCAGCCCTCCCCCTGGACGGTGGTCTTCCCCCAGAAGCCTCCGCGCTGCACCGACCACGCTCACCGCCTTCCCCGACCACCTTATCTCCATTAATGGCCGCCGCCGCAATCCGCTCGGGGACGGCACCGTCCACGCTATCTAGCACCTCCCCGAGCCGGCCAACTCACCCCCCCCACACCGGACGGTGGCCTCCCTCAGAAGCTTGCCCACGTCGAGCCGCCCCCGCAACTGCCAATCCGGCGCAGTAATGGCATCGGCCACCGGAGCCGTTCGCTGGAAGCCACCGTACCGCCTCGCCCCGCCTATAAATTCCCTCCCCGAGGCCTCTCTTGTCATCAACGCCTCCCCTACTCCCTCCTGTGAGCCTCCCCGAGCACCCAAACAACCCGAGGAGGCCGTCTTCCCCGTCTCCGGCCGAAACCACTGCCGCCACCCTCTTGTTGATTCCGGCGCCGCCTGAGCCTCCCCCTCTCTACTCTCTACACCAGCAGCCTCCCTGTGGTTCCACGGATCCATCCCGCCCTTCAATTTCACCGGAGCAAGCTCCAGGGCAAAAGGCCCCTTCCACCCGACTCCGCCGTCCGCCGGGGAGCTCGCCGTCGACGACACCATCCATCCCGGCCACAAAGTGTGGTACCCACAGGACCGCCTCTCCATTATGAGCACGACGGTGACCTCAGCTCGCCGTGGGGCCCCGCCGTTCGCCGGCGGCGATCGCCGGAACCCCGCCTGTGCTGCCGGAGAAGAAAAACGCGCGTGGGCGCCGGTCAAACCTGACCAGTGGGCCAGGCGGGCCCACCGTCAGTGACCTAAGGTCACAACTGAGTCAGCTAAGTGAAGACGTATTTCGTGAAACGCGTCTTCTCGTCTGGAAAGCGTCCTTCTCAAGTACGCCTTCGACGTCGGCCATTCCCTCGCGCAGCTGATCGGCTGGGCTCGGCCCAGTGGCACCACACGTCTAAAATGCGCCCAGGCGCACGTCTGCCTTTTTCCTTTTCCATTTCCAGCAGATTTCCAATATTTCTACAGTGTTCATTTCAAATCCTAATCTGGTGTTTAAAATTTCTACACACTTCTAAAATCATACTATATTATTCAAGATATGGTGAACATTTTTTTTCTAAACTTTATCTCCACTGGATCTTTTAATAGCTCATTTCTTTAATTCTTTCAGCTTAGTAATACCATAACTAATTCATATGAGCTCCAAATAATTTGATTCTTTTTCTGGTATTTCTTTTTTTCATATAGTTTATTTTAGTATTTGTTGGAAATATGCCCTAGAGGCAATTAATAAAAGTATTTATTATCATATTTCTCCGTTCATGATAATAGTTTATTATTCATGCTATAATTGTATTAACCGGAAACTATATACATGTGTGAATATAAACAAACATAATGTCCCTAGTATGCCTCTACTAGACTAGCTCGTTGATCAAAGATGGTTAAGGTTTCCTAACCATTGACATGAGTTGTCATTTGATAACGGGATCACCTCATTAGGAGAATGACGTGATGGACTTGACCCAACCGTTAGCTTAGCACATGATCGTTATGTTAGTGCTACTGCTTTCACTATGTCATATACATGTTCCTCAGACCATGAAATCATACAACTCCCGGACACCGTAGGAATACTTTGGGTGTCATCAAACGTCACAACGTAACTGGGTGACTATAAAGGTACACTACAGGTATCTCCAAAAGTGTCTGTTGGGTTGTGATGGATCGAGATTGGGATTTGTCATTCCGTCTATCGGAAAGGTATCTCTGGGCCCTCTCGGTAATACAGCATCACAGAAGCCTTGCAAGCACCATAGCTAATGAGTTAGCTACATGATGAAGTATTACGGAACGAGTAAAGAGACTTGCCAGTAACGAGATTGAACTAGGTATGGGATACCGACGATCAAGTCTCGGGCAAGTAACATACCGCAGGACAAAGGGAACAACGTATGATGATATAAGAGGTTCAACCGATAAAGATCTTCGTGGAATATGTGGGAGCCAATATGAGTATCCAGATTCCGCTATTGGTTATTGACCGAGGAGTCATCTCGGTCATGTCTACATAGTTCCCGAACCCGTAGGGTCGGCACACTTAAGGTTCGATGATGTAATAGTATTATATGAGTTATGTGATTGGTGACCGAAGTTGTTCGGAGTCCCGGATGAGATCAAGGACATGACGATCAGTCTCGGAATGTCCGAGAGGTAAAGATCGATATATTGTAAGGCTATATTCGGACGTCGGAAGGGTTCCGAGTGACTCGGGTATTTTTTGGAGTACCGGGGAGTTACGGGAATACCGGGAGAAAGTTATGGGCCTTATTGGGCCCTGCGGGAAAGAGAGGGGGGCAGCCATGGGCTGCCTGCGCCAGCCCCCCCCCCCCCCCCCCCCCCCCCTTTGGGTCCGAATTGGACTAGGGGTGGGGGGCCGCACCCCCTCTCTTACTCCCTCTTTCTCCCCTCTTTCCCCCCTTGTTAGGAGGAGTCCTACTAGGGGTGGGAGTCCCACTCCTAGTAGGACTCCCCCCTCCTTGGTGCGCCTCCTCTAGGGGCCGGCCCCCTCCCTCCTTTATATACGGAGGGGGGGCGCCCCCTCTAGACACACAATGGACTTGATCAAAGCCGTGTGCGGCGCCCCCCTCCACCGTTTAGAGCCACCGTCATATTTTCGGAGTGCTTAGGCGAAGCCCTGCCGGAATCTCTACACCATCATCGTCGCCACGCCGTCGTGCTGACGGAACTCATCTACTACCTCGACGACTAGCTGGATCTAGAAGGCGAGGGACGTCACCGAGCTGAATGTGTGTTAGAACTCGGAGGTGCCGTACGTTCGACACTTGATCGGTGGAGCTCGAAGGATTGTTCGACTACATCAACCGCGTTGTGAGACGCTTCCGCTAACGGTCTACAAGGGTATGTAGACACACTCTCCCCCTCGTAGCGATGCATCTCCATGGATAGATCTTGCGTGAGCGTAGGAAAATTTTTGAATTTCATGCTCCGTTTCCCAACAGTGGCATCATGAGCCAGGTCTATGCGTGGATGTGTTTTGCACGAGTAGAACACAAAGGAGTTATGGGCGTTGGTGTATACATATTGCTTGCCGTTACTAGTTGTTACTCGGTCAGCGGTATTGTGAGATGAAGCGGCCCGGACCGACATTACGCGTACGCTTACGCGAGACTGGTTTCACCATTGGCGCACATAGCTGCGTAAAGGTGACTGGCGGGTGTCAGTTTCTCTCACTTTAGTTGAACCGGTTTCAATGAAGAGGGTTCTTTTAGAAGATCAAAAAGCAATCACTACACCACGTTGTGGTTTTGCGTAGGTAAGAACGGTTCTTGCAAACCCGTAGCAGCCACGTAAAACTTGCAACAACAAAGTAGAGGACGTCTAACTTGTTTTTGCAGGGTATGCCGGTGATGTGATATGGCCAATACATGATGTGATATAAGTTGTTGTATGAGATGATCATGTTTTGTAAGTTATCAGACAACCGGCAGGAGCCATATGGTTGTCTCTTTATTGTATGCAATGCCAACGCTATGTAATTGCTTTACTTTACCGCTATGAGTTAGCAGTAGTAGTAGTAGCAATAGCCGGCGAGACGACCACGACGCTACGATGGAGATCAAGGTGTCACGACGCTACGATGGAGATCATGGCGCCAACCCCGTGACAATGGAGGTCATAACGGTGCTATGACGATGGAGATCAAAAGCACAAGACGATAATGGCCATATCATGTCACATATATTGAATTGCATGTGATGTTAATCCTTTTATGCATCTTATTTTGCTTAGGACGACGGTAGCATTATAAGATGATCCCTTCACTAAATTTCAAGATAAGTGTTCACCCCACAGTATGCACCGTTGCTAAAGATCGATGCTGCTAAACATCACGTGATGATCGGGTGTGTTAGATGCAATCGTTCATATACAACGGGTGTAAGCTAGTTTTACACATGTGGAATACTTGGGTTAAAACTTGACGAGCCTAGCATATGCAGATATGGCCTCGGAACACGAGAGACCGAAAGGTCGAACATGAGTCATATAGTAGATATGATCAACATGAAAGATGTTCACCATTGATGAACTAATCCACCTCACGTGATGATCGGAGTTGGCTTAGTTTGATGTGGATCATGTTACACTTAGAAAACTTGAGGGATGTTAATCTAAGTGGGAGTTCTTAAGTAATTTGATTAATTGAACTTCAATTATCATGAACATAGTCATTAGTGTCTTAGCAAGCTTGTGTTGTAGATCGATAGACCACGCTGTAGTTCCACAGAATTTGTTTTGATTCCTAGAGAAAACAAAGTTGAAAGTTGATGGAAGCAACTATGCGGACTAGGTCCGTATTATGAGGATTGTCCTCACTGCTGCACAGAAGGCTTATGTCTTTGATGCAACGCTCAGTGAGCAACCCCTATGGCTTTGTCTGAAGACGTTATGAACGTCTGGCAGACAAGAGAAGATGACTACTCGATAGTTCAGTGCACCATGCTTTACGGCTTAGAACCGGGGCTCCAAAAATGTTTTGATAACCATGGAGCATATGAGATGTTCCAAGAGCTGAAAGTTTGTTTTTCAAGCTCACACCCGGGTCGAGAGGTATGACACCTTCGACAAGTTCTGTAGCTGCAAGATGGAGGAGAACAGCTTCGTTAGTAAGCATGTACTCATAATGTCTGAGTACTTTAATCACTTGAAGTAAGTGGGAGTTAGACTTCCGAATAAAGTGGTGATTAATAGAGTTCTCTAGTCACTATCACTAAGCTACTAGATCTTTGTGATGAACTATAAACAAGCAAAGGATAGAGACGATCCTAAGCTATTCGCGATGCTACAAGCTGCGGATGTAGAAATCAAAGAAGGGAGCATCAAGTGTTGATGGTTAATAAGATCACTAGTTTCACGAAGGGCAAGGGAAATAAGGGGAACTTCAAGAAAAACGGCAAAACAGTTGCTGCTCACGCGAAGAAACCCAAGGTTGAGCCCAAACCCGAGACTTAGTGCTCCCATTGCATGGGGAAATATCACTGGGAGCGGAACTTCCTCAAAGTAAACTGGCAAATAAAAAGACTGGCAATGTCAACAAAGATATATTTGATATACGTGTTATTGATGTGTACCTTGCTAGTACTCGTAGGAGCATCTGAGTATTTTGATACTGGTTTAGTTGCTTGCAACTAGAAACATGGAGCTTCGGAATAAACGAGGGCTAGCTAAGAACGAGGTGACGATGTGCATTGGAAGTATCTCCAAGGTTGATATGATCACCGTCGGCACGCTCTCTGTACCTTCGGGATTAGTTGAAACCTAAACAATTGTTATTTGGTGCCTGCGTTGAGCATGAGCATTATATCTGATAGTGCTTATTGCAAGACGGTTATTCATTTTCGAAGAATAATTGTTATTCTATTTATTTGGATAATATCATTGATGATCATGCACTTAATGGTTTATTGAATCTCGATAGTAGTAATACACATGTTCATAACATAGATGCCAAAGATCCAAATTGATAATGATAGTACCACATATTTGTGGCACTGCCGCTTAGGTCATATTGGTGTTAATCGCATGAAGAAACTCCATGCTGATGAATTTTTGGAATCACTTGATTATGAATCATTTGAGACGTGCGAACCATGCCTTATGGGCAAGATGACTAAAACTCCGTTCTCCGGAACAATGGAGCGAGCAACAGACTTGTTGGAAATAATACATACCGATGTATGCGGTCCGATGAGTGTTGAGGCGCGCGGTGGATATCGTTATGTTCTCACGTTCACAGTTGATTTGAGTAGATATGGTTATATCTACTTGATGAAACATAAGTCTGAAACATTTGAAAAGTTCAAAGAATTTTTAGAGTGAAGAAGAGAATCATTGTAACAAGAAAATAAAGTTCTTACGATTTGATCGAAGAAGAGAATGTTTGAGTTACAAGTTTGGCACATACTTAAGACAATGTGGAATTGTTTCACAGCTCACGCCACCTGGAACACCACAGCGTAATGGTGTGTCCGAACGTCGTAATCGTACTTTATTAGATATGGTGCGTTCTATGATGTCTCTTACCGATTTGCCACTATCGTTTTGGGGTTATGCATTAGAGACAGCTGCATTCACTTTAAATAGGGCACCGTCTAAATCCGTTGAGACGACACCGTATGAACTGTGGTTTAGCAAGAAACCTAAGCTGTCGTTTCTGAAAGTTTGGGGCTGCGATGCTTATGTCAAAAGGCTTCAGCCAGATAAGCTCGAACCCAAAGCGGATAAGTGCGTCTTCATAGGATACCCAAAGGAAACCATTGGGTACACCTTCTACCACAGATCCGAAGGCAAAGTTTTCGTTGCTCAGAATGGATCCTTTCTAGAGAAGGAGTTTCTCTCGAAAGAAGTGAGTGGGAGGAAAGTAGAACTTGATGAGGTAATTGTACCTCCTCCGGATAGTAGCACGCCACAGGAAGAAATTTCTGCGACACCAGCACAGACCGGAGAAGAAGATAATGATGTTGATCATGATACTTCAGAGCAAGTTACTACTGAACTTCGAAGGTCAACCAGGACACGTTCCGCACCAGAATGGTACGGAAAACCAGTCTTGGAGATTATGTTGTTGGACAACGGTGAACCTTCAAACTATGAAGAAGCTATGGCGAGCCCGGATTCCGAGAAATGGCTCGAGGCCATGAAATCCGAGATAGGATCCATGTATGAGAACAAAGTGTGGACTTTGGTAGACTTGCCCGATGAACGGTGAGCTATTGAAAATAAATGGATCTTCAAGAAGAAAATGGATACTAATGGTAATGTCACCATCTATAAAGCTCGACTTGTCGCTAAAAGTTATCGACAAGTTCAAGGAGTTGACTACAATGAGATTTTCTCACCCGTAGCGATGCTAAAATCTGTTAGTATTTAACTAGCATATGGATGCTAAAAGGTATGCATGCTCCACCGATCCATTTATGGAGTGGTGCAAGCATCTCGGAGTTGGAGTATACGCTTTGATAAGATGATCAAAGTTTTTGAGTTTATACAAACTTATGGAGAAGCTTGTATTTGCAAGAAAGTGAGTGGGAGCTCTATAACATTTCTAATAAGTATATGTAACTGACATATTGTTGATTGGAAATGATGTAGAATTTCTGGAAAGCATAAAGAATTAATTGAAAGGAGTTTTTCAATAAAACCTGTTTTTGAGTTATCCACAGAGTGGGCATTGAGATCTATAGAGATAGATCAAAACGCCTGATAAAGATTTTCACACACCTTGATGAGATTTTTGAAGAAGTTCAAAATAGATCAGTCAAAGAAACGAGTTCTTGCCTGGTGTGAAGTGGAGTAATACTTGAACACCGAGGTAAAGGTTGTTTACATGTTAGGCATCAAAATCTATAGAGATAGATTGAGACGCCTCATAGGACTTTCACGAAGCACATACCTTGACAAGTTTGAAGAAAGTTCAAAATGATCAGTCAAAGAAGGAGTTCTTGACTGTGGTACAAGGTGTGAAGTTGAGTAAGACTCAAATCTCGACCACGGCAGAAGAAATAGAATGGATGAAGATCATCCCCTATGCCTCAGCCATAGATTCTATAAAGTATGCTATGCTGTGTGCCTTGCCATATGTTTGGTAAAAGAGATACCAAAGTGATCTCGGAGTAGATCACTGGAAAGCGGTCAAATTATCCTTATGATGACTAAGGAAGAATTTCTCGGGAATAGAAGTGATAAAGAGTTTGTCGTAAAGGGTTACGACAATGCAAGCTTTAAACACCGATCCGGAAAACTGTGAGTCTCAGACCGGATGTGTATAGTGGGACAGTCGTTTTTGGAGTAGCTCCAAAACAGAGTGTGGTAGCAGCATCTACATAAGACATAAAGATTAGCCAAGAACACATGGATCTGAATATTGCAGAGCCGTTGAGTAAAACCTCTCTCACAAGCAAAACATGATCAGCTCTAGAACTGATTTGATGTTAATTACATGGAGATGTAAACTAGATTAATTGACTCTAGTGCAAGTGGGAGACTGTTGGAAATATGCCCTAGAGGCAATTAATAAAAGTGTTTATTATCATATTTCTCCGTTCATGATAATAGTTTATTATTCATGCTATAATTGTATTAACCGGAAACTATATACATGTGTGAATATAAACAAACATAATGTCCCTAGTATGCCTCTACTAGACTAGCTCGTTGATCAAAGATGGTTAAGGTTTCCTAACCATTGACATGAGTTGTCATTTGATAACGGGATCACCTCATTAGGAGAATGACGTGATGGACTTGACCCAACCGTTAGCTTAGCACATGATCGTTATGTTAGTGCTACTGCTTTCACTATGTCATATACATGTTCCTCAGACCATGAGATCATACAACTCCCGGACACCGTAGGAATACTTTGGGTGTCATCAAACGTCACAACGTAACTGGGTGACTATAAAGGTACACTACAGGTATCTTCAAAAGTGTCTGTTGGGTTGTGATGGATCGAGATTGGGAATTGTCATTCCGTCTATCGGAAAGGTATCTCTGGGCCCTCTCGGTAATACAGCATCACAGAAGCCTTGCAAGCACCATAGCTAATGAGTTAGCTACATGATGAAGTATTACGGAACGAGTAAAGAGACTTGCCAGTAACGAGATTGAACTAGGTATGGGATACCGACGATCAAGTCTCGGGCAAGTAACATACCGCAGGACAAAGGGAACAACGTATGATGATATAAGAGGTTCAACCGATAAAGATCTTCGTGGAATATGTGGGAGCCAATATGAGTATCCAGATTCCGCTATTGATTATTGACCGAGGAGTCATCTCGGTCATGTCTACATAGTTCCCGAACCCGTAGGGTCGGCACACTTAAGGTTCGATGATGTAATAGTATTATATGAGTTATGTGATTGGTGACCGAAGTTGTTCGGAGTCCCGGATGAGATCAAGGACATGACGATCAGTCTCGGAATGTCCGAGAGGTAAAGATCGATATATTGTAAGGCTATATTCGGACGTCGGAAGGGTTCCGAGTGACTCGGATATTTTTCGGAGTACCGGGGAGTTACGGGAATACCGGGAGAAAGTTATGGGCCTTATTGGGCCCTGCGGGAAATAGAGGGGGGCAGCCATGGGCTGCCTGAGAAAGAGAATCATTGTAACAAGAAAATAAAGTTCTTACGATTTGATCGAAGAAGAGAATGTTTGAGTTACAAGTGTTGGCACATACTTAAGACAATGTGGAATTGTTTCCAGCTACGCACCTGGAACACCACAGGTAATGTGTGTGTCCGACGTCATAATCGTACTCTATTGGATATGGTGCATTATATGTCTCTTACTGATTGCCACTATCGTATTTGGGGTTATGCATTAGAGACAGCTGCATTCACTTTAAATAGGGCATCGTCAAAATCGTTGAGACGACACCGTATGAAATATGGTTTAACAAGAAACCTAAGCTGTCGTTTCTGAGAAGTTTGGGGATGCGATGCTTATGTCAAAAGGCTTCAGCCCGATAAGCTCGAACCCAAAGCGGATAAGTGCGTCTTCATGGATACCCAAAAGAAAATGTTGGGTTCACTTCTACCACAAGTCTGAAGGCAAAGTTTTTGTTGCTGAGAATAGATCCTTTCTAGAGAAGGAGTTTCTCTCGAAAGAAGTGAGTGGGAGGAAATAGAACTTGATGAGATAATGTATCTCCTCCGGATAGTAGCACACCACAGAAAGAAATTTCTGTGACACCAGCACAGACCGGAGAGAGAAGAAGTTAATGTGATGATCATGAAGCTTCGGAACAAGTTACTACTGAACCTCGAAGGGCAACCAGGACACGTTCCGCACCTGAGTGGTACGGAAATCCAGTCTTGGAGGTCATGTTGTTAGACAACGGTGAACCTTCGAATTATGAAGAAGCATGACAAGCCCGGATTCGGACCCCCCCCTTTGGGTCCGAATTGGACTAGGGGTGGGGGGCCGCACCCCCTCTCCTAATCCCTCTTTCTCCCCTCTTTCCCCCCTTGTTAGGAGGAGTCCTACTAGGGGTGGGAGTCCCACTCCTAGTAGGACTCCCCCCTCCTTGGTGCGCCTCCTCTAGGGGCCGGCCCCCTCCCTCCTTTATATACGGAGGGGGGGCGCCCCCTCTAGACACACAATTGACTTGATCAAAGCCGTGTGCGGCGCCCCCCCTCCACCGTTTAGAGCCACCGTCATATTTTCGGAGTGCTTAGGCGAAGCCCTGCCGGAATCTCTACACCATCACCGTCGCAACGCCGTCGTGCTGACGGAACTCATCTACTACCTCGACGACTAGCTGGATCTAGAAGGCGAGGGACGTCACCGAGCTGAACGTGTGTTAGAACTCGGAGGTGCCGTACGTTCGACACTTGATCGGTGGAGCTCGAAGGATTGTTCGACTACATCAACCGCGTTGTGAGACGCTTCCGCTAACGGTCTACAAGGGTATGTAGACACACTCTCCCCCTCGTAGCGATGCATCTCCATGGATAGATCTTGCGTGAGCGTAGGAAAATTTTTGAATTTCATGCTCCGTTCCCCAACAGATATGGCCTCGGAACACGAGAGACCGAAAGGTCGAACATGAGTCATATAGTAGATATGATCAACATGAAAGATGTTCACCATTGATGAACTAATCCACCTCACGTGATGATCGGAGTTGGCTTAGTTTGATGTGGATCATGTTACACTTAGAAAACTTGAGGGATGTTAATCTAAGTGGGAGTTCCTAAGTAATTTGATTAATTGAACTTCAATTATCATGAACATAGTCATTAGTGTCTTAGCAAGCTTGTGTTGTAGATCGATAGACCACGCTGTAGTTCCATAGAATTTGTTTTGATTCCTAGAGAAAACAAAGTTGAAAGTTGACGGAAGCAACTATGCGGACTAGGTCCGTATTATGAGGATTGTCCTCACTGCTGCACAGAAGGCTTATGTCTTTGATGCAACGCTCAGTGAGCAACCCCTATGGCTTTGTCTGAAGACGTTATGAACGTCTGGCAGACAAGAGAAGATGACTACTCGATAGTTCAGTGCGCCATGCTTTACGGCTTAGAACCGGGGCTCCAAAAATGTTTTGAGCACCATGGAGCATGTGAGATGTTCCAAGAGCTGAAAGTTTGTTTTTCAAGCTCACACCCGGGTCGAGAGGTATGACACCTTCGACAAGTTCTGTAGCTGCAAGATGGAGGAGAACAGCTTCGTTAGTAAGCATGTACTCATAATGTCTGAGTACTTTAATCACTTGAAGTAAGTGGGAGTTAGACTTCCGAATAAAGTGGTGATTAATAGAGTTCTCTAGACACTATCACTAAGTTACTAGATCTTTGTGATGAACTATAAACAAGCAAAGGATAGAGACGATCCTAAGCTATTCGTGATGCTACAAGCTGCGGATGTAGAAATCAAAGAAGGGAGCATCAAGTGTTGATGGTTAATAAGATCACTAGTTTCACGAAGGGCAAGGGAAATAAGGGGAACTTCAAGAAAAACGGCAAAACAGTTGCTGCTCACGCGAAGAAACCCAAGGTTGAGCCCAAACCCGAGACTTAGTGCTCCCATTGCATGGGGAAATATCACTGGGAGCGGAACTTCCTCAAAGTAAACTGGCAAATAAAAAGACTGGCAATGTCAACAAAGATATATTTGATATACGTGTTATTGATGTGTACCTTACTAGTACTCGTAGGAGCATCTGAGTATTTTGATACTGGTTTAGTTGCTTGCAACTAGAAACGTGGAGCTTCGGAATAAACGAGGGCTAGCTAAGAACGAGGTGACGATGTGCATTGGAAAGTGTCTCCAAGGTTGATATGATCACCATCGGCACGCTCTCTCTACCTTCGGGATTAGTTGAAACCTAAATAATTGTTATTTGGTGCCTGCGTTGAGCATGAGCATTATATCTGATAGTGTTTATTGCAAGACGGTTATTCAACTTCGGAGAATAAATGTTATTCTATTTATTTGGATAATATCATTGATGATCATGCACTTAATGGTTTATTGAATCTCAATAGTGGTAATACACATGTTCATAACATAGATGCCAAAAGATGCAAGATTGATAATGATAGTACCACATATTTGTGGCACTGGCGCTTAGGTCATATCGGTGTTAAACGCATGAAGAAACTCCATGCTTTTGGAATCACTTGATTATGAATCATTTGAGACGTGCGAACCGTGCCTTCTGGGCAAGATGACTAAAACTCTGTTCTCCGGAACAATGGAGCGAGCAACAGACTTGTTGGAAATAATACATACCGATGTATGCAGTCCGATGAGTGTTGAGGCGCGCGGTGGATATCGTTATGTTCTCACGTTCACAGTTGATTTGAGTAGATATGGTTATATCTACTTGATGAAACATAAGTCTGAAACATTTGAAAAGTTCAAAGAATTTTCAGAGAGAAGAAGAGAATCATTGTAACAAGAAAATAAAGTTCTTACGATTTGATCGAAGAAGAGAATGTTTGAGTTACAAGTTTGGCACATACTTAAGACAATGTGGAATTGTTTCACAGCTCACGTCACCTGGAACACCACAGTGTAATGGTGTGTCCGGACGTCATAATCGTACTCTATTGGATATGGTGCATTATATGATGTCTCTTACTGATTTGCCACTATCGTATTTGGGGTTATGCATTAGAGACAGCTGCATTCACTTTAAATAGGGCATCGTCAAAATCCGTTGAGACGACACCGTATGAACTATGGTTTAACAAGAAACCTAAGCTGTCGTTTCTGAAAGTTTGGGGATGTGATGCTTATGTCAAAAGGCTTCAGCCCGATAAGCTCGAACCCAAAGCGGATAAGTGCGTCTTCATTGGATACCCAAAAGAAACTGTTGGGTACACCTTCTACCACAGCTCTGAAGGCAAAAGTTTTTGTTGCTGAGAATAGATCCTTTCTAGAGAAGGAGTTTCTCTCGAAAGAAGTGAGTGGGAGGAAATTAGAACTTGATGAGATAATTGTATCTCCTCCGGATAGTAGCACACCACAGAAAGAAATTTCTGTGACACCAGCACAGACCGGAGAAGAAGTTAATGATGATGATCATGAAGCTTCGGAACAAGTTACTACTGAACCTCGAAGGGCAACCAGGACACGTTCCGCACCTGAGTGGTACGGAAATCCAGTCTTGGAGGTCATGTTGTTAGACAACGGTGAACCTTCGAATTATGAAGAAGCAATGACAAGCCCGGATTCCGACAAATGGCTTGAGGCCATGAAATCCGAGATAGGATCCATGTATGAGAACAAAGTGTGGACTTTGGTAGACTTGACCGATGAACGGTGAGCTATTGAAAATAAATGGATCTTCAAGATGAAAATGGATACTGATGGTAATGTCACCATCTATAAAGCTCGACTTGTCGCTAAAACTTATCGACAAGTTCAAGGAGTTGACTACAATGAGATTTTCTCACCCGTAGCGATGCTAAAATCTGTTAGTATTTAACTAGAATATGGATGCTAAAAGGTATGCAAGCTCCACCGATCCATCTATGGAGTGGTGCAAGCATCTCGGAGTTGGAGTATACGCTTTGATAAGATGATCAAAGTTTTTGAGTTTATACAAACTTATGGAGAAGCTTGTATTTGCAAGAAAGTGAGTGGGAGCTCTATAACATTTCTAATAAGTATATGTAACTGACATATTGTTGATTGGAAATGATGTAGAATTTCTGGAAAGCATAAAGAATTAATTGAAAGGAGTTTTTCAATAAAACCTGTTTTTGAGTTATCCACAGAGTGGGCATTGAGATCTATAGAGATAGATCAAAACGCCTGATAAAGATTTTCACACACCTTGATGAGATTTTTGAAAAAGTTCAAAATAGATCAGTCAAAGAAACGAGTTCTTGTCTGGTGTGAAGTGGAGTAATACTTGAACACCGAGGTAAAGGTTGTTTACATGTTAGGCATCAAAATCTATAGAGATAGATTGAGACGCCTCATAGGACTTTCACGAAGCACATACCTTGACAAGTTTGAAGAAAGTTCAAAATGATCAGTCAAAGAAGGAGTTCTTGACTGTGGTACAAGGTGTGAAGTTGAGTAAGACTCAAATCTCGACCACGGCAGAAGAAATAGAATGGATGAAGATCATCCCCTATGCCTCAGCCATAGATTCTATAAAGTATGCTATGCTGTGTGCCTTGCCATATGTTTGGTAAAAGAGATACCAAAGTGATCTAGGAGAAGATCACTGGAAAGCGGTCAAATTATCCTTATGATGACTAAGGAAGAATTTCTCGGGAATAGAAGTGATAAAGAGTTTGTCGTAAAGGGTTACGACAATGCAAGCTTTAAACACCGATCCGGAAGACTATGAGTCTCACACCGGATGTGTATAGTGGGACAGTCGTTTTTGGAGTAGCTCCAAAACAGAGTGTGGTAGCAGCATCTACATAAGACATAAAGATTAGCCAAGAACACACGGATCTGAATATTGCAGAGCCGTTGACTAAAACCTCTCTCACAAGCAAAACATGATCAGCTCTAGAACTGATTTGATGTTAATTACATGGAGATGTAAACTAGATTAATTGACTCTAGTGCAAGTGGGAGACTATTGGAAATATGCCCTAGAGGCAATTAATAAAAGTGTTTATTATCATATTTCTCCGTTCATGATAATAGTTTATTATTCATGCTATAATTGTATTAACCGGAAACTATATACATGTGTGAATATAAACAAACATAATGTCCCTAGTATGCCTCTACTAGACTAGCTCGTTGATCAAAGATGGTTAAGGTTTCCTAACCATTGACATGAGTTGTCATTTGATAACGGGATCACCTCATTAGGAGAATGACGTGATGGACTTGACCCAACCGTTAGCTTAGCACATGATCGTTATGTTAGTGCTACTGCTTTCACTATGTCATATACATGTTCCTCAGACCATGAGATCATACAACTCCCGGACACCGTAGGAATACTTTGGGTGTCATCAAACATCACAACGTAACTGGGTGACTATAAAGGTACACTACAGGTATCTCCAAAAGTGTCTGTTGGGTTGTGATGGATCGAGATTGGGATTTGTCATTCCGTCTATTGGAAAGGTATCTCTGGGCCCTCTCGGTAATACAGCATCACAGAAGCCTTGCAAGCACCATAGCTAATGAGTTAGCTACATGATGAAGTATTATGGAACGAGTAAAGAGACTTGCCAGTAACGAGATTGAACTAGGTATGGGATACCGACGATCAAGTCTCGGGCAAGTAACATACCGCAGGACAAAGGGAACAACGTATGATGATTTAAGAGGTTCAACCGATAAAGATCTTCGTGGAATATGTGGGAGCCAATATGAGTATCCAGATTCCGCTATTGGTTATTGACCGAGGAGTCATCTCGGTCATGTCTACATAGTTCCCGAACCCGTAGGGTCGGCACACTTAAGGTTCGATGATGTAATAGTATTATATGAGTTATGTGATTGGTGACCGAAGTTGTTCGGAGTCCCGGATGAGATCAAGGACATGACGATCAGTCTCGGAATGTCTGAGAGGTAAAGATCGATATATTGGAAGGCTATATTCGGACGTCGGAAGGGTTCCGAGTGACTCGGGTATTTTTCGGAGTACCGGGGAGTTACGGGAATACCGGGAGAAAGTTATGGGCCTTATTGGGCCCTGCGGGAAACAGAAGGGGGCAGCCAAGGGCTGCCTGCGCCAGCCCCCCCTTTGGGTCCGAATTGGACTAGGGGTGGGGGGCCGCACCCCCTCTCCTACTCCCTCTTTCCCCCCTCTTTCCCCCCTTGTTAGGAGGAGTCCTACTAGGGGTGGGAGTCCCACTCCTAGTAGGACTCCCCCCTCCTTGGTGCGCCTCCTCTAGGGGCCGGCCCCCTCCCTCCTTTATATACGGAGGGGGGGCGCCCCCTCTAGACACACAATTGACTTGATCAATTAGCCGTGTGCGGCGCCCCCCTCCACCGTTTAGAGCCAACGTCATATTTCCGGAGTGCTTAGGCGAAGCCCTGCCGGAATCACTTCACCGTCACCGTCGCCACGCCGTCGTGCTGACGGAACTCATCTACTACCTTGACTACTAGCTGGATCTAGAAGGCGAGGGACGTCACCGAGCTGAACGTGTGTTAGAACTCGGAGGTGCCGTACGTTCGACACTTGATCGGTGGAGCTCGAAGGATTGTTCGACTACATCAACCGCGTTGTGAGACGCTTCCGCTAACGGTCTACAAGGGTATGTAGACACACTCTCCCCCTCGTAGCGATGCATCACCATGGATAGATCTTGCGTGACCGTAGGAAAATTTTTGAATTACACGCTCCGTTACCCAACAGTATTTATTTCAAAAAAAATTGAAACAATTTTTGGCACTGCTTTTGCTATATGTGGTAATTTAAATATTTTTTAAAATAGGAAATGGAGGGAAAATAACCTTTCAAACTTTTGGAGTGCACCCAGTATTTCTGCATGCTCAAGGCAAGCATCTTGAACACTTGATATGGTGAATGCATGGTAGATTATTTGCTAGAATAATTTGAACATGACTGTTGAATTCAAATAAAACTGGCATATGGCTATTTTTGCATGCATGTAGTGTTGGCATGTTTCATCGTACCGTGCATCGCGTGCTTGACTTGACTAACCGCAGGAGCAGGCATAAGAGAAATACCGTTACCGGCGGAAGGGTGATCACGTTGGAGCGTGATCATGCCTTGTTTGATATGCTTGTTGGAGCATGCAAGGGTTGTGGCCCTGTTGGTATTGCTGTTGAAAGAGTACCTTGTTGTGCTAACCGTTGTAGGAAACTTAAGCCTTCTGAGTCGACCGTAGATCGAGTCTTGTTCCGGTAACCCCCATACTTGATTCGTGCTGCCACTTGTCCCTACCACAGGTGGGGTATGGTTTAGTAAGTTGTTAACCCCTTTCCATGCACACACCGTACAGAGGGCCACGATGAGGGTTTCCAGGGCCATGGACTAAATCATGTCATCGGGTCAGGGGGCATGGGTGTTACCGGCTGTAGCCGAGAGGGAGTGTCCCCTTGGAATCCGCGCGTATTAATAGTGATCCCATGCTACTCGAGATTGTTGTCTCCCCGACTTAGAGTTTTTCTGAAATGATGCCTTGGGTGATTCGTGGCATCCGAACGGTTAATCTGGTGTGTGCTGGTCAGGTGTGTTTTCAACCCAAAGACCGTAATGGGAATTAGTCAGTGTCATGGTACTGACTAAAGAAATCATTTACTTGTGGGTAAAGGGTACACCCTCTGCAGAGTTTAAACCTATTCGAATAGCCGTGTCCGTGGTTAAGTACTACAGTCTGGGTTGGTCAAGTGTCGGTCTTAGTGTCGGTCTCCGAAGGAAAATAATTATGACATGCCATGCAATATTTTGCAAGATAATTATTGACGCCCTGTTGCTACCATGAATATTTTATGCTTGTCAAATATTATTATGGTCATGCATAATATTGAGGACTAACCCGTTTCTCTTATTTTGAATTTTTTTTCCTGAGTGTCTCAGGGGCTGGCTAGACTACCCCGGGCTTTCGGTTTTATTTTCAAGACCTCTCTGTGGCGTCCCTCGAGTTCTCAGGCGGTCTATCACGCCACTACTCTTGTGGATACCCGATTGGCATTTCTTTTCAAGACCGACCGTGGCGTCACTTTTGACCCCCGACTGGCATTTCTTTTCAAGACCTCTCATGGCGTCGCCTGAGTTCTCGGATGATCTTGTCTCGTCCGATTTCTCTTTTAGACACCCGTTTGGCATTTCTCTTCAAGACCTACCGTGGTGTCATTTTAGACATCCAACCGGCATTTCTTTTATATACCTTTAACTTCCCTTGTTTATCACTAATATTTTCATATATTCATTTATTTGCGCATGCTAATATTTTATCATGCCACGAATTAATTCCTGTCAGTAGGCATTTAAGTCCATCATGAGCATACGCATATAATTTTTAATTCAACTTGATCACATAATATCTGCTGCATCCGGTATATCATCTGTTCATGATGTTTGCGAGTACATTCAAACGTACTCACAGGCTTGTCCCTGGCTATTTACTTGGCCAGGTCAGGATTTCTTCAAGGAGTACCACCGCGACATCCGTACGGAGCCTAGGATTTGCGGCCACGCGGATAGGAGTTATCCGGGTCAGCTGTTCCTGTGGGAATGGAGCCCCATCGACGTTGGAGAACCACAAGTCATTTCCGTCATCCACCACCGGAATCACTGTTGAACCATTAGTCCTTTATGGTCTTGTATCCAATTCTTGTAATAGCTTGGTAATCTGTAACAAGGACGTGTCCACCAGTAACGGTAATCCTGGGCTGGTGATGACACGAGGGGTTAATTTCTGGGATTTCGTGTCCCGGCCCCGGTAGTGACCTACTACGAACTTGTGTCCATGACCGAGGACGCGGCTATCGATAGATTAAACACACACTCTGCAGAGGTTAGCACACTGTACCCACACCACAGAACCCATTGCCTCGTACTCCCATTCGGGTGGACCAACGGCGTGCCGACAGAACCAATCTATCGCCATGACACTCTCCCGGCCACTCCGACCAACTCCCCTTTGGGCTAAGTCATGGGTGGCCCCGATGCCACTCCGGACATCCAACGGCCACCGTCGTGGAAAAATAATCGTCGCAAACGGGGACATGGTACCATAACAACTACAGGCACACAAGGCTATGCCTGCCTACCGGGCCAGGGTAGCGCAAGCGCATAACCTTCCCTAGTTGGAGGCACCGGCGAGAGGCATAACAATAGACCGAGAAAGGGCCTCCCCATAAAGGCAAATGTGGTTGCACTGGGAAAGCTCAATTCGGTGGCACCATGACTCGATCAACAACAATGTTCAAGTTGGTTTATTATCAGGTTTCAACTTGCAAATAATTTTACCGAGTCATAGTATGCCATGAAAATGCAATGAACCATATATGCATCATTTTAACATAGTACCGATATGAACTAGCTCAAGCATATAATCACATTACTCTACTGCATAAATTTAGTTATTCAACTATAATACTACTGATAACAGAACAATCATAGCATGAACTTGAACTATCATCAAATAACTTTATATGAATTTTCTATATGCATTTAAAATAACCATATTCAAGTGAAAATCATAGTTATTGAAATGACATCCTTGCAAATATTTGTGATGGCTTGCCTTAGTGCAGAGGAGGGTCACACTCCTCCTAATTCTCCTCAAGGCAACAAGTTCCTTCTGAAAATAATTAAAATAGCAAAAAGAAAATGTCACATAACATTGTTTATTGCACCCAAAAATATCCACAGCAAACAAAAATCTCATCTTTTGCATGCTGATAGAGGAGTTCAACACAAAACCAATGCAAAAAGAATCATATCATTTGGACTTATAGAATAGAAACTAGAGCAGGTCAAAGTTTGGTCAAATTTCTGAATTAAATTTGATTTTTAGAAAAATCAGGGAGGGGATGACGTCGAAGGCGTAAACCCGCGGGGAGCCTCCACTTATACCGCTTCGGGAGGCGGCTGGGTGGCTGACCAGTGGGCCCCGTGGTTAGGTTTAGAGAGAGAGAGAGAGGGAAACAGAGGGAGGGCGGCTCGTCGCCGGAGATTCTCCGGCGAGGAGGGGTCGGCTGCTGCAGGTGAAGGGATGGATGGGTGCGCAAGACTACGGCGAACCTGCACGTACCCGTAGCTCGGCGAGAGGTGGATGGAGAGCGTCGCGGTGGTCGTCTCCAGAGGCGCCGGCGGAGGAGGCTCATCGGAGTTGTCGAATCCGGCGAGGCAGGGCCGGTCCAGCGGCTCCAGCAGCACCTGCGCGACCAGTGGAGCACCACAAGCACCCCGGAGAGGTCGGAGAAAGACGAGGGGCACCGGCGGAAGCAGAACGCCGAGGCGGGATCGGCGGCGAGCTCAGGAGCAGAACGGCGGCCAGAGGCCCGCCTGGCCTGGCCGCGGCTATCTAGAGGAAGAGTGGGTGCCAGAGGAGTGGGGTGGTGAGGAGAAACGAGCTCGGGGGGTAATATTTATATGCGTGGCTGAGGGAGGGGATCGAGAGCACCGGCGAGCTCTCTGGAAGAGGTGCACGGTGACGAGAGGCGTCAGAGAGAGAGAGGGAAGTGGCCAGGGGTCACGCGGCCACTGTGAGAGCTCGCAACCGAGCACAGGGCGCAAGAGGAGACAACGACAGTGAGCATGGGCTCACTATGCGCTCGGGCACGACGTGCTCGTGATCGCTGCGGTGAGCTCCGGCCTCAACGAGCGGCAGGGAGGGGTCAAGGGTGAAGAGACGAGGCAACAGGCGCAAGGTGGCGAGCTGGTTTGGCCTCGAGCGCAGGCACGGGCGAAACGGAGGCGTTGGCGCCACCCAGAGCGCGTCGAGCAGCTGTCTGGCACCGTGTCCACACGCGGTCACCGCGTGAACTTTGTCTACACGGCACGCCGATTAGTAAGATCATGTCTGGTGGCTTGTTCGTGCAGTCTTAGGTCTAGCAGAGATGATGTTTCACTGCCAGGCCGACCAGATGGAACAAGAGATCCTCAGCAAGTTTCTGGACAAAAACTTGTGAGTCAAGCAGAGAGAATTCTAGAGAGAGTTAAGAGCTAATCTTTGGGGGTTAAGCTTCTCTTAGGAAGGTAATGTAGGGTAACGCAGCAGAAAACAAAAAATTTCCGACCTACGCACCAGCCCAGGACCACTATGGAGACTGCATACAAGGTTTGATCATTTTCGTTACCGACTCGAAGCGCAGCGGAAGTAGAGTCGATGACGATCGTCGGTGCAGATCCCCGCAGCTAGGATTTACAACCTCCCAACCGCGAGGATGTATACCCTTGTCTTCCCTTCGAACAGCCCTCCGGGAGGCGGTCGAACAGTCCCCCGGACGGTGTCGCGGACAGCCCTTCGGGAGGACCTTCGAAACTCGAACGGTCACTCGGACAGCCCTTCGGGAGGACCCACAGAACTCGGACCGTCACTTGGACAGCCCTTCGGGAGGCACTCACAGAACTCGGACCGTCACATGGACAGCCCTTCGGGAGGCACTCTCGAACAGCCCCTCAGGCACTAAGATCGAAACTACGACCTCTCTACAGAGTTGCACACATATGGTGTCATCTATCCGGCAGGGCTTCGCCGTCCAGAACTAGTTCCCACCGGAACCCAGACAGCCTTTCGGCACTACGAAACTATTTCGTGGGAGGGAGAGAGAATGCCAGATCATGCATGGCTTGTGTGAGAGAGTTGGAGTGGAGTTGGAGAGCACCTCTCCTCCTCCTTATATAGTGGTGGAAGGGGTGAGGGGGGGGCTGAAAATCAGCCCACTAAACATGCACCCACCAAACAAGGAAAACATGTTCCCACCAAACATGGAGAAAACATGTTCCCTTGTCCATGGTGTTCCCCCATGGGGCCCCACCTTCCTCCCAACACTCTCCACCATTTGTGGGGGCTGTCCCCCACCATGGGGGGCCCCCCCAACATTTTGTCCAGCCACAAGGGGGCTGCCCCCAAAGGGGGCCCCACCAAAAACAGCCCAAAAACAGCCCCCACGATCCGTGGGATCTTGTCCCCTCACGCTGGGACAAGATGTTTTCCGCGACTATTATTTCTGAAAAATTCCAGAAGGTCCCAGAACATTTCCGGCACCCTCTAAAATTATCTGGACGCGCTCTGGAACATTTCCAGTATGGTGGTTTAATTTAAAACCATCTTTGTTTACCCGGTAAACAACTCCGGCAGCTCCGAAACTTTTTTTCGGTTTTTTCTCCAGAAATTACCAGACCAATCTGGCAACCTCCAAAACATTCCCGGTGCTTGCCGAAACCTTTTTGGATCAATGGTTTTATCCAAAACAACTTTTCAGTTTTACCGAAACTTTTTCAGTGTTCTCTCTCCGGAACTCTTCCGTTGTCTCCGAAACTTTTCGGTGATTTTCTCTCAAACTCCCTGTCTAGAATTCAGTAGATAGATGACCCTTAAGCGTGTGACCCTATAGGTTCGGTGAAGTATAGACATGACCGGAACACCTTCCGATCAATGATCAGCATCGGAGCCGTGGACACCCATATTGACCCCTATACCCACACGAATGAATATTCGAGTGAACCTCCAGTTGCCGTGTGCTATTCCTGTTCCTTCACGATATGTTACAAATACCTGAGGTTAGACATGTTGGCATTCCCGTGGATCAACAACTTGTCCACTATGCTAGTTACCTCGTTACTGGTATTGTTCTCTTTTCTCGTTACCGTGTTCCGGCATCCCTGTGATCAAATCACCCTGTGTCTGGCCAGACGATGATGGATACCGTAACACCGAGAGGGCCCAGAGATATCTCTCCATCGCCGGAGGAGCAAATCCCAATCTTGAGATATCAAGTTACTTGACACACTTTTCCATGAACCCGTAAGCCGCCGTAATAGCCACCCATTTACGGATGACGTTTAACAAACCCCAAAGTTCATGAATCAAGCATGAAGAAACTCGATACTCTCATGGTCTGAGGAATTATGCAAACGTTAACCATCTCTGTGTTATTAACCATTAACTTGTGACGAAGGAATCTCATAGCATAACATCAATCGGGTCGATTCAACACAAATGTTCTGCTAACATTGTGCCCTCAAAATTGCTGGCATAGTCATGCCCATGATCAGGAAAACAGGATCATCATGCAATACTTGAGCTAGTCATAGAGGCTTGACTAGGAATACATTTTATCGTTTATTATTCCACACGTGCATATGAGTCTTCCTCCGAGCCTCGTTTTATTTGCAGACTCGAGAACCATAGCAGTTATAGCATGGAACCTAAACCTAATTATGAACAGGGAGATAATCAATAACATTTATTATTGCCTCTAGGGCATATCTCCTACAGACTCCCACTTGCACTAGAGTCAATAATCTAGTTAATGCTAATGCACTTCACACCTGTGGCACACCGGTGTAAATATGCTTCGCTTGTGGTATAGCCTGATGTCCAACAGATCTGACGACTTCAGCTCTGTGTGTATCTTTGCATATCCTCGCGTTTTCACGCTTTCACAAAATTCATATTTTGTGTGGACTTGGCTTTGTATGTATGCGAATCACAGGTCGAACCCGGATTCCTCAGACTGAGTTATGGAGCAACTACTTGCAGTAGTGTCCCATTGACAAAAGCCATCTTGGAACCATACTAAGTTCATGAATGAACTATATGATTCAACATCTTCTTTGTCACTTTAAAGGCGGCAACATACTTCGCCTCTGTTATAGAATTCGCCACAGTAACTTGTTTGGAACATTTTCCAACTAACTGTGCCACCACATTGTGTGTTACACAAAACCCTTAATTTAAATTGAAAATCGCTTGGAGCATGGATGAAGACTGTATCGATGTAACCTTTTACAACGAACTCTTCATGATCTCCGCTTGCGAGAAAACATGTCATCAGTGCTACTATAGTACTCAATGACCCTTTTTCACTGTTGTCCCATGATCAGTACTTTTGATCACCTTGGTATCCATACTCGTAACAACTTTGGAGTATTGGACATATCTGGTTGTTTTACATACCATGGAATACATGATTAATCCAAACACGAAGGTGTGTGGAATCTCCATCATGTATTTTGCTCATCAGTGTTTTTGGGACACCGAGTCTTGCAAAAACTCTTTCCATGTGACTTCGGCAAGAATCACTCCTTGACGTTTTTAATGCTAAAAGGTTTTAGCATCTTGTCAATATGTATCTTTGCTCAGCCCTATTAGGTAAATCTATCTCCATAGATCATCATGCCTAATATAAAGGCTATTTAGCCCAAGCACTTCATTGAAAAACTATTTTCAAATGAAGTCCTAATTCGTGTCAAGAATTTTAATTCTAATTACCAATGTGTCAAGCACACAAGGTTTTTAGATATATTATTATGCTCCCACTTACTTTCTTGAATTACAAGCATCTTCGTTACCCATTGATGAAGTCAAAACCCTTTTTGACCATTTCATCAAAACACGAAGATTCTAACTCCATTTTGCTCTTTTCTGTCCATCGCTGGAACTCTGAAGTTTGCATACCTACTAGCATCCTCTGGATCGACAAAATACCTTGGACTATAACACATGCAAGTCCTTGGTTTTATTTCCATCAGATGGAAATCCTTTCGTCATCCTTGTTTCATATCTCATGATTGAAATATGTATTAATTGCTAGTTCAACCCAAACCAACTTTAAGCATCGCTACGGTGAAGCAACCTCGTCGTAGTCAACTCCTTGAACTTGTATATTGCAACAAGTCAAGCTTTATGGATAAAACATTTTTATTCGTATCAATTATAGTTCCATAAATATTCGTCAGACTCTAAGTCTTCCGAAAGGTGTATCAAGGTTTTAATCTTGAATCACTTATATGGAAACTATCTCGGATTGTATTGGCATTTAGCCAATTCCGGAGTCAGGGCCCATCAACGCTTCCTTGTGTATCGTAGGTATACTGTTGTCTAACAACAATATCTCATTTGCGCACCTGAGAGGTTTGCACGAGCCTTGCCTACGTGGTTCAGCTGCAAGTTCGACCGAAGTCCATACATTTTATTGTAGAGACTTCCGTATCAGTCGCAGTAGGAAACTCTGGAATTACTTCCAAGGTCTCTTTCCTTTGACCTGATGACGAAGATACTGGTTATCTCGTCGAGTTGCACTGTCCTCCCACTCACCTTTTGTAAGAACTATTCTCTTTAAAGGCATACCTTTGTATCGGTATAGTGGTGGGGGAATACCCAATGACTTGGGATAACCTACAAAGTAGCACTTGTCTGATTTGGAATAGGTTTGTAACCTTTTACACAAGCCCCATATTCCAAATGTTAAGAAAAGATATAACATGGTTGGGCATACCATACCATTTCGTCATTTCAACAGACCTGATGAAGCTCTTTTCAGTGTAAAAGCCGCAGTCTCTAAAGCATCACTTTTAAAAGGGATAATGCCAAATTTATTTATGTCATCTTTGATCTCACCATGTCATAAATGGTTCGATTACATCTTCACGGACTTTCCACTTGCAGTGGTGTTCCGGGAGGTGCAAGTTATGAAACCCCTTTCACAACTCATCAGACATTCGCTAAACTTGTAACTCAAATATTTCTTTCTGCAATCGAATTGTAGAAACATAATTTTCTTGTTACAATAACTTCTACTTCATATTTGAAAACCTTTCGAATGATTTCAAAAGATCCAGACTTATGTCTCATCAAGTAAATATCCACATATCTACTTGAGTCCTTTTTGAAGATAGATAAATCCACTACTTGCAACAACCTTTATCGGACTACACACATCAAATGTATGATCACCCATAAGTTTGTTGTCCGTTCCTTATGGCCTGTGAACGGTATTTCAGTCACTTCTCTTTTCAGAGGAAAGTTGCAAGTGTCAGATGATTCAAAATCAAACGACTTCAAAATCCATCATAATGGAATTTATCCATGCGGGTTTCTCCAATGTGACCAAATGCAGTTCCACACTTGTGTGGTATTCTTTTAGTCTTGCGACATTTAGCGTCAGTGTTATGGATGTATCATATTAGCATCAATATTCATAACATACATCCCATCTAGGATGGAAGCATGGCCCTTCATGTTATTCATAATACTGAACAACAATTGTTGTTTTTATGAACACTCTTTTGCAACAAACATTGTGTAATGGGCTAGAGTGTATGAAACTCTAAAATGAATTATGAAAGTAAACCCAGAGGTAATGTATTATTATCAATATTCATAACATACATCTCATTCATAATGAAAGTATGGCCCTTATGTTATTCATAACATCGAACATCAAAAGTTCTCTTATAAACAACCTTCTTGCAAGATACCTTATGCAATGGGCTAGAGTTTGTGAAACTCCAAATGAATTATAAAAATAAATACAGACGGTAATACACCGATGGAAGGTATAGTAACATTTACTATGTTCCCTGTGTATACCTAAAACTCATTTCTGGCTAGTCTTTCAGGCCATAGTAGTTCTTACATCGAGTTGCAACAGAATGCAATCGAGCGGGTATCTTTGTGATTAACTCACAATACCCAAAAATTAGTGATTAACATGTTTAACCATAATTCCCAAGAACTATATCTTTGACTAGCCTTCTATACATCAAAAACTTGTATGACATTCATACATGAGCTGGATATTCCAGTCTTCTTTCCTTTTTGCCATTATACTTCTAACAGTTTAACTTTTAGTATTTCTCCTACTCTCAGAAGAAGCACTTAACTTAATAGTGGCGTTAGCCCCGGACTTCCTAGGTGTGTAAGTCACACTAACACCCTTCGGATACTTCCTTTCTCTTTAAGTTGTTGTTTTATTCACCTTTCATCATATGACAGGCGTTCTACTGGATCCCTTTCTTACCAGTCTAATGCATAGTAAACTCCTTTACTAATAGTTTGCAAACAAACATTGCTTTGGATATCTCATATCATTTAGCCTATGTCTGTCTCTGAAAATGATTTTCAGATTCCATGAATATCACATAACTATCCAAACTTTTGAAGTTCGGGTCTCATGGAAGCAAACATATTGCACTTGACTGAAACGGAATTCTAGCTTTTGGATCGAAGGACGAGAGTCACATGATCCATAGCATAAGAGAGAGAATACCGAAAGTATGCGATAGGACAAAGTCCTTCTTGGCACTCTTGAGGACAATCCTCACATTACGTTACCAACCGTAAAGTATTAACCAGATATTTAACAGCTATTCAATTTTAACAGGGAAGGTGGAAACGCGAGCCATTATTCTACAACTATTAAGAAAATCACACTTAGACAATGTTCAAAATTAATTGCACCGAGAATTAAAAGAATTAATTCTACAGTGCGCTCCCACTCAAATCAATATCTCTCATAATTGATTGTGAGTGATTCAAGACCCATGTTTTGATTATTCGTCATTGATGTTAGTCACCACTGATGACGAAAATCTCAACCGGTAGGCCAACCTGCCAATCACATCTCTATGCGACTCTTGTTCATCTTTCGATGGGCGTGTTCCGAGCTCATGACTGTCATGCCTGAACGTCAAAGACAACCAAGTGATCTCGCTGCGAGGTCTGAACTCACCCGCCTCACACATCCCTAATCGTTCGTACCCATGTTAGTCATGGCGCACCCCGAAAAGTTAGGTGCCGTGACGGTGCTACACTTGGGAGAACACTATCAACTATGATATTTTTGTGAGAGATCACCCTAATAAAAAGCGACTACCACGCAATCAAGAAGGGTGCATCATAAGGGATAAACATCTCAGGCAATTCATAATAGCATGATATGGTATAGCCCTTTCTGACGGAGAAGTCTTGTATTTCTTCGTCTTCGGCATTCGCGTCGGTGTTCACCTTCGCGAAGATTGCCACCACCTTGTTGATGCACCAGATAATATTGCTATCTCTATAGCTAATAAAATAATGCATTACACAAGGTTGACACGCAGGTCATTTAAAGTGCAATCATATGGCTCCAGCCATCATGCCAAATCATGACACGCAGGTCATGTTAATCAATTTACATCATATAGACATCTCATACATAATCAAATTAATTTGAGCACTGCTATACCACATCACATGCACATGCAAACCCTCCTGCAAAACCAAGTTAGACGCCTCTAATTGGTTCATGCAAAAACTTGTTTTACGTGGCTTCTAAGGTTTCGAAACAAACCGAAGCTACCAACGTCCATCATCAAGTATGATAATCCAAGTTGCTAGATTAACAATGCGGGGTGTATTAAACACGAGATAATAAAATCTTGAGCCCCATACTGAACTTCGTCATACGCATGACCCCCGTGCAGATCATATCTGCATTGCCCTTTCTTCTGCGAAACATCCATCTTTCTTTAACTAAAGTGGAACCCAAAGAACTGTTAGCACTTCGTTGATCTGTCAATCAGCATACTCAGGAGCAGCATGAAAGGATCGCAGATTGCCAGAACTTTGTGAGATTCCACAATGCTGTCAAGATCAGGACTACGCAAATTCAAGGGAAGTAACAAGAACATCGGGTAACAGATTTCATCTGCTACCCGCACAAATAATTTTCAGTAATAGAACTCATCTACTACCTAATTATATTGTGCAACACCCATACATCTCATGTATTCTAGATCGCAACCTGCATCTACGCATAGCACGGCTCATGATGCCACTGTAGGGTAACGCAGCAGAAAACAAAAAATTTCCGACCTACGCACCAGCCCAGGACCACTATGGAGACTGCATACAAGGTTTGATCATTTTCGTTACCGACTCGAAGCGCAGCGGAAGTAGAGTCGATGACGATCGTCGGTGCAGATCCCTGCAGCTGGGATTTACAACCTCCCAACCGCGAGGATGTATACCCTTGTCTTCCCTTCGGACAGCCCTCCAGGAGGCGGTCGAACAGTCCCCCGGACGGTGTCGCGGACAGCCCTTCGGGAGGACCTTCGAAACTCGAACGGTCACTCGGACAGCCCTTCGGGAGGACCCACAGAACTCGGACTGTCACTTGGACAGCCCTTTGGGAGGCACTCACAGAACTCGGACCGTCACTTGGACAGCCCTTCAGGAGGCACTCTCGAACAGCCCCTCAGGCACTAAGATCGAAACTACGACCTCTCTACAGAGTTGCACACATACGGTGTCATCTATCTGGCAGGGCTTCGCCGTCCAGAACTAGTTCCCACCGGAACCCAGACAGCCTTTCGGCACTACGAAACTATTTCGTGGGAGGGAGAGAGAATGCCAGATCATGCATGGCTTGTGTGAGAGAGTTGGAGTGGAGTTGGAGAGCACCTCTCCTCCTCCTTATATAGTGGTGGAAGGGGTGAGGGGGGGGCTGAGAATCAGCCCACTAAACATGCACCCACCAAACAAGGAAAACATGTTCCCACCAAACATGGAGAAAACATGTTCCCTTGTCCATGGTGTTCCCCCATGGGGCCCCACCTTCCTCCCAACACTCTCCACCATTTGTGGGGGCTGCCCCCCACCATGGGGGGCCCCCCCCAACATTTTGTCCAGCCACAAGGGGGCTGCCCCCAAAGGGGGCCCCCCCAAAAACAGCCCAAAAACAGCCCCCACGATCCGTGGGATCTTGTCCCCTCACGCTGGGACAAGATGTTTTCCGCGACTATTATTTCTGAAAAATTCCAGAAGGTCCCAGAACATTTCCGGCACCCTCTAAAATTATCTGGACGCGCTCTGGAACATTTCCAGTATGGTGGTTTAATTTAAAACCATCTTTGTTTACCCGGTAAACAACTCCGGCAGCTCCGAAACTTTTTTTCGGTTTTTTCTCTAGAAAAATTCCAGAAATTACCAGACCAATCTGGCAACCTCCAAAACATTCCCGGTGCTTGCCGAAACCTTTTTGGATCAATGGTTTTATCCAAAACAACTTTTCGGTTTTACCAAAACTTTTTCAGTGTTCTCTCTCCGGAACTCTTCCGTTGTCTCCGAAACTTTTCGGTGATTTTCTCTCAAACTCCCTGTCTAGAATTCAGTAGATAGATGACCCTTAAGCGTGTGACCCTATAGGTTCGGTGAAGTATAGACATGACCGGAACACCTTCCGATCAATGATCAGCATCGGAGCCGTGGACACCCATATTGACCCCTATACCCACACGAATGAATATTCGAGTGAACCTCCAGTTGCCGTGTGCTATTCCTGTTGCTTCACGATATGTTACAAATACCCGAGGTTAGACATGTTGGCATTCCCGTGGATCAACAACTTGTCCACTATGCTAGTTACCTCGTTACTGGTATTGTTCTCTTTTCTCGTTACCGTGTTCCGGCATCCCTGTGATCAAATCACCCTGTGTCTGGCCAGACGATGATGGATACCGTAACACCGAGAGGGCCCAGAGATATCTCTCCATCGCCGGAGGAGCAAATCCCAATCTTGAGATATCAAGTTACTTGACACACTTTTCCATGAACCCGTAAGCCGCCGTAATAGCCACCCATTTACGGATGACGTTTAACAAACCCCAAAGTTCATGAATCAAGCATGAAGAAACTCGATACTCTCATGGTCTGAGGAATTATGCAAACGTTAACCATCTCTGTGTTATTAACCATTAACTTGTGACGAAGGAATCTCATAGCATAACATCAATCGGGTCGATTCAACACAAATGTTCTGCTAACATTGTGCCCTCAAAATTGCTGGCATAGTCATGCCCATGATCAGGAAAACAGGATCATCATGCAATACTTGAGCCAGTCATAGAGGCTTGACTAGGAATACATTTTATCGTTTATTATTCCACACGTGCATATGAGTCTTCCTCCGAGCCTCGTTTTATTTGCAGACTCGAGAACCATAGCAGTTATAGCATGGAACCTAAACCTAATTATGAACAGGGAGATAATCAATAACATTTATTATTGGCTCTAGGGCATATCTCCTACAGGTAATGCTGCCCAAAAAATTTCAGCTCCAGTGGATCAAGGAAAAATGCACTTCCTTCACAACATGCATTTTCTGGCCAGAATAGAAAAGATTTTCTCTAGCAAAAATATTCTAAATAACCATGAAATATTTTTGCACAGGGAGGTGTGCCAGGGTCCAAAGAATATTCAGGAATTTTCTTAGATTTTTGTGGGCAAGAAAAATGAGGGTTGCTTTGGAGTAGAAGTGACTGAAAGACTATTTCAAAGAGAAAATGAATATTTTTTATTTAAGAAAAATATTCCCAAAGTCATAAGTTGATATATCAGAGAGAAAGAGATGGTTTTGAAGGTGATATGAGTCACTTGGGTGAAAATCAAAGAAATGCCCAAGTGTTTAAGTCCAAATGAATTGATTCAAAACTCAAATTAAATTAAAAATGCAAATAAAACCCAGAAAAAGAAAAAGGGCAAAAACTAGGGTGTCACAAACCTCCCCCCCTTAGGATGAATCTCGTCCTCGAGATTCGGTTGCTCAGGAAACAATTCAGGATATGCTGTCCTCAAAAAGTCTTCCCTTTCCCAGGTAGCTTCACTCTCGGTATGGTGTTCCCACTGCACCTTGTAAAACTTAACCGACTTGCTGCGGGTGACTTTTTCCATCTCATCCAATATTCGGAAGGGTTTCTCTTCATATGTCAGATCCTTAGCAAGCTCTATTTATGCCATATCAGTCTGTTTCTCAGGTGGTGAGATGCACCTTCGCAACTGTGATACGTGGAAGACATTATGTATTTCTGACAGTTCTGGGGGAAGTTCCAATTGATATGCCACTGTGCCAACCTTGGACATAACTGGAAATGGACCAATATACCTCGGTGCAAGCTTTCCCCAAGTCTGAAATCTCTTGACTCCTTTCATAGGTGTGACTCGGAGGTAGACATATTCACCAGGTTCAAAACTGATATGTCGGTGCTTAGCATCATAGTAGCTCTTTTGTCGAGACTTGGCTAGTTGTAATCTGTCTCGGATTTCCCTGACTTGCTTTTCGGCTTCCATCATTAAGTTAGTCCCGAAAATACGACTGTCTCCGGCCTGGGACCAATTTAATGGGGTACGACACTTGCGTCCATACAAGGCTTCATATGGTGACATCTTGAGGCCGGCTTGATAGCTGTTGTTGTAGGAAAATTCGGTGTAGGGTAAGTTGTCTTCCCATTTAGGTCCTTGAGCAAGTGCACATGCCCTAAGCATGTCTTCGAGTATTTGATTTACTCGCTCTGTCTGACCATCTGTCTGAGGGTGATAAGATGTGCTATACTTCAATGATGTCCCCAAAGCTTGGTGAAGTCGTGACCAGAATGCCGAGGTAAAAAGGGATCCTCGATCTGATGTGATAGTTCTTGGTATGCCATGCAGACTGACGATTTGAGATACATAGAGTTGAGCCAGTTGATCTGCACGGTATGTGGTCCGGATCGGAATGACGTGGGCCACCTTGGTCAGCATGTCCACCACGACCCATATAGCATTGTTTCAACGAGGAGTGTTGGGAAGACCGGTGATGAAGTCCATGCAGACATCGTCCCATTTCCATTGCGGCACGGGTAAAGGTTGAAGTAGCCCGACGGGTTTTTGGTGTTCCGCCTTTACCTTATTGCATATATCACAGCAGGCGACAAAATATGCAATATCTTTCTTCATCCCATCCCACCAAAATGTTTGTCGGAGGTCTTCATACATTTTGGTACCTCCTGGATGGATCGAGTATGAGGACTCGTGTGCTTCGGTCAATATCTTCTTCCTCAGATCTTCTACTTCGGGTACACATATTCGTCCTCAAAACCGTAGCGTACCTTGCTCATCCATCAGAAAGTCTTGAGTCTTGCCATCTTTCATCCATGTGACTTGTTGTTGCAAGAACGGATCTTCTGACTGAGCTTTGCGAATTTCTTCCTCAAGCGTGGGAGTGACTACCAACGTATTGGTGCAGTCGGCCTCTACAATAATCAGGTTGAGCTGGGCCATTTCTGCTTGTAGCTCGGGAGACAAAGATGTCATTAATGCATTGATTGTGGCTGGCTTGCGACTGAGAGCATCCGCAACCACATTAGCTTTACCCGGGTGATAGTTTATTCCGAGGTCATAATCCTTGACCAACTCAAGCCATCTTCTTTGTCGGAGATTTAAATCAGGTTGAGTGAATATGTACTTGAGACTTTTGTAGTCGGTGAATATTTGGCACCGCTTGCCAATAAGATAATGCCTCCAAATTTTTAATGCGTGAACAACGGCTGCTATCTCCAAGTCATGAGTAGGAGAATTTCCTTCGTGTGGCCGTAGCTGTCGGGATGCATAAGCCACAACCTTGTCATCTTGCTTGAGCACGCATCCTAGGCCCTTTCGAGATGCGTCGCAGTATACATCAAAGCTTCGATAAATGTCTGGGAGTGTCAACACAGGTGCTGAGGTTAAACGAGTCGTCAACTCGTTAAAGCTCTTCTCACAATCTTTTGACCATATGAACTTTTGGTCTTTCTTGAGCAATTCTGTCATGGGCTTAGCAATCTTGGAGAAGCCTTCAATGAATCGACGATAATAACCAGCAAGTCCCAGAAAACTTCTGATTTCTGTCACTGACGTGGGTGCTGGCCATTTTAGCACATCCTTGATTTTGCTTGGATCCACCGCTATTCCTTCGGCAGAGAGAATGTGCCCCAGGAATCCGACTTGCTTAAGCCAGAACTCACACTTACTGAATTTTGCATATAACTGGTGGTCACGAAGTCTTTGCAACACTACTCGGAGATGTTGTTTATGCTCTTCTTCTCCCTTGGAGTATATGAGAATATTGTCGATAAAGACCACCACAAATTTGTCCAAGAAATCCATGAACACTTTGTTCATCATATGCATGAAGAAAGCAGGAGCATTTGTTAGCCCGAATGACATAACTGTATACTCGTACAGACCGTAACAAGTAGTGAATGCGGTCTTAGGAATATCCTCTTTCCTAATCTTGAGTTGATGATACCCGGTCCTTAAATCAATCTTGGAAAAGATTTGAGCTCCATGCAGTTGATCGAACAAATCATCAATTCTGGGGAGCGGGTATTTGTTCTTGATAGTGACATCGTTGAGCTGGCGGTAATCTATACACATTCGAAGACTACCATCTTTCTTGTTCACGAATATGGCAGGTGACCCCCAGGGTGAAGAACTGGGGCAGATGTATCCTTTCTTGAGCATCTCATCGAGTTGTTTCTTCAGCTCAACCAGTTCGGATGAAGGCATCCGATAATACTTCTTGTATATGGGTGCCGTCCCTGGCACGAGATCAATGGCAAACTCGAGCTCCCGATCTGGTGGCATTCCTGGAAATTCTTTAGGGAATACATCTGGAAACTCACTGACCACTGGTATTAATTCCACATCTAAGGTTATTGCTGTGAAAAGCATTTCCTTCTTAGGCATGGTCCTACGAGCCACAAACCTCACTGCCTGTCCTGTCGGATTTGTTAATGTAACCTCTCTTGTTGCACAATTGATGCAGACCTGATGCTTTGTCAGCCAATCCATTCCCAAAATGACATCCAGCCTTTCGGATTCAATGGCTACCAGTGTGGCACGGAAAATAACTCTGAGAATCCTTATTTCCAAGTAAGGCATACCAAATTTGTTTTGAGCATGGATCCCGGGGATTGCACCATCATGCTTTTCTCAAGAATAGAGCAAGAAAACTTGTTTTGGGTAACAAAACTCCGTGAAATAAAGGAATGGGAAGCCCCAGAGTCAAATAAAATTGTTGCAGGTATGTTATTAACAGGAAACATACCGATGACCACTTCGGGGTTTTCTTGGGATTCTTCGGCGGAGAGATGATGCACTTGGCCTTGGATAAGCTCCTGATCAGTGTAGGATTCCATGTGGTTGACTTGAGGCTTGAGAGGTGCATTTGTCTTGCTGTTCTTGGGACACTGTTTTGCATAGTGTCTGGTCTGCCCACAAGAGAAACATGCGTTGTTACGCTGATATTCTTCCCGGACATGGTTGGTCACAATGTTCTTGACTTGGGTGTTGGTCTTGTTTGTATTCTGCTGCCAGGTTGGTTTGAACTCAAACTGAGGCTGCTGCCAGGTACAAGCCTTCTGCACTGGCTGTCCATCCTTCTTAGGCTCGAACTTGCGTTTATGATCATTATAAACTGGCTTATTGTCGTGGACGAGCTTGTGCTCCCTTTCTGCAATGAGGGCCTTCTTCACCAAAGTCTAGAAGTCGGGGAAATCGAACATGCTGAGGGTGCATCGGAGGTGCTGATTGAGTCCTCCAAGGAATCGATCAATCTTCCTTTCTTCGGTGGCCACATCATAGAGAGAATAACGAGCCAAGTGATTGAATTTATGCAGATACTCACTTACTGACAGGTTTCCTTGGGTGAGAGCGAGAAACTCATGCTGCTTGACCTTCATGATACCGGCGGGAATGTGGTACTTGCGGAAATTGTCCTTGAGTTTAGCCCAAGTGATCTCATCGTCCGCAGGCCACATAGCTTTAGTATTATCCCACCATATAGCTGCAGCTCCTTCAAGATAATGTGTAGCAAATGGAACCTTGTCAGCTTCTTCGGTGCGGGCAATCTCGAGCTTCTTCTCAATAGTCCGCAACCAATCATCAGCTTCCAAAGGATCGACAACTTGACTGAAACTGGGAGGCTTAGTCCTCTGAAAGTCTGATAGCTTGGAGTGATTGCCATACTGATTCCCATTCTGCCCAACCATAGCCTGCACGCTTCTCAGTAATTCAAGTAAATCTTGGTTTCTTCTTTCTTCGAACATTCTCATAATCAGCTCTGTTGTAGGTGGCTACTGTGGAGGAGGCGGTGGTGGCTGATATGGTTCGGGGGAATGCCCCGCCTGTCGGGCTGAGCGACGAACGGGAGCGTCGTCACCCGCCTGACTGCTACTACCTCCTCTTGTCATCCTATTTATTTGTTTCCCAATACGAAGCATCGAGATGAGCAACATCCATAAATGGGGAAGAAAAGCAAGCAAAAAAGCCCGAAAGAAAGCAACAAGAAACCAAAGCGAATAATAATGGAAGAAATTCCAACATAATTATACATAGACTCATACATGGAAGGAAATAACATGACAAGTACTCATACAACCAAGCATCATGACAACCTCAACTACTCTGCAGATCTAGTGCTCTTCTGCTCCAGCTGGGATCTCCCCGGACTCGGTCTCGGATCCTGAACTGACGACGCTAACGGAAACCTCCGGGTTAAAGGAAACACGACGGCGCTGCCTGGGGGGCTCTTCCTCAGGGGCAGGTGCTGGATGAGGCTGAAGCATAGGGGCGGCGGGAGTAGCGAGAAGCAAAGCCAACTCGACAGGTGGCTCATGAGGAGTCGAGGTACCTGAATTACTCTGAGGCGTAACCGGAGTAGTGGGGGAAACAGAAGATGGAGGAACAAATGGGGTAAATCCGATGATAGGTGGAACGAAACCAGCTCTAGCGGCAACCAGAGCGGTACAAGTGCGAGTCAACTCTCGGGCCAACTCAAAAACAAGAGATAACTAGCAGTGATGTAGCGAGAGAGGTGGCTAGAGGTACGGTCGCACTCTGGCTCAATGTTAGGGAAGCGGATACGTCCATCAGTGGACATGGACGGGTAGTAAAAGAAAGCTGGATGATGCTGCATCTGGACCTCGTTGTAGCGCAGATCAACAAGAGCCCCAAACGGAGCGATCTGGACTGCCTGACCTGAGGTAGAGGCGTAACCACTCCTAGAAGTACGGGTGTAGATGCCTGATATGGTACGGGTGTGTAAAGTGACCTCCGCGTGGTACTCGTACACCGAGTCTGCCAGACGCTCCCGATACACCTGGTACACCGGATCATTGCCGTCAGGGTAGAGTCGCCGCCACACGTTCCGAAGAAGATGTGGAGAAGTGTATGGTGCTGGATCAGACTGGTACGGGTACGGCACTGGAGCCATCTACACTCACAACCATTAGTCTGTTAGCAACAAAATAAACTTTATGCATGCAATGCAGCAATCAATAGCACACAAACACTACCGGCACTCAGAGCTACTGTCTACCGTTTGGACTAGCACGTTAGCTGTCTAGCGTGTCCTACAGTCAGCGCGGCTCTGATACCAATCGTTGTAGCACCCCGGCTCAGAGCAACCGGTTTACCTTGCATTGCCAGCCCAGACATCAAGTCTTCTAGCAACACACAACAATTTGGTACAGAAAACAACCGCTTTATTGAAACATAGAGTCGATATTACATCAAGTAGCGAGGCCAAGCGGCACACACGGTGCTGCTGAACATATGTACATTATTTAGTAGACATGAGCAGGGGCCTCGACATCACGATAAAGCTATGCGGTAGCAGAACAACGACGTAGAAGAACTCCATCTCACAGGGACACTGATGCGGACACGGTCTAGACTGCGATGCACGATACAACTCCAACTTCGGTATGACTTCTCCTGAAACTGGCATGACACACTAGGTAAGTACTTTGAATGTACTCACAAGCTCACACAAACAAAGCAACAATGGCAAACAACAACAATGATATTTAGGCAGGTTTAATGCAAGAATTAACATGCTACTCATGAAGTGATTGTGCTCATAATAGGGCCTTTCAGACCCGCTTATCATTTCGGTTACCTCGTAACCATGAACCTCATCATACCAAGGTGATCACCTCCGGATCACAAACGAAACCATCTCGATGGTCTCAACAACTTTACCAACAAAATCAGTGCCATAAGTATTCATTTAGTGTGCAAGTTTAATATTACTGTTGATCCACGGTGTGACCTACTACGAACTTGTGTCCATGACCGAGGACGCGGCTATCGATAGATTAAACACACACTCTGCAGAGGTTAGCACACTGTACCCACACCACAGAACCCATGGCCTCGTACTCCCATTCGGGTGGACCAATGGTGTTCCGACAGAACCAATCTATAGCCATGACACTCTCCCGGCCACTCCGACCAACTCCCCTTTGGGCTAAGTCATGGCTGGCCCCGATGCCACTCCGGACATCCAACGACCACCGTCGTGGCAAAACAATCGTCCCAAACGGGGACATGGTACCATAACAACTATGGGCACACAAGGCTATGCCTGCCTATCGGGCCAGGGTAGCGCAAGCGCATAACCTTCCCTAGTTGGAGGCACCGGCGAGAGGCATAACAATAGACCGAGAAAGGGCCTCCCCATAAAGGCAAATGTGGTTGCACTGGGAAAGCTCGATTCGGTGGCACCATGACTCGATCAACAACAATGTTCAAGTTGGTTTATTATCAGGTTTCAACTTGCAAATAATTTTACCGAGTCATAGTATGCCATGAAAATGCAATGAACCATATATGCATCATTTTAACATAGTACCGATATGAACTAGCTCAAGCATATCATCCCATTACTCTACTGCATAAATTTAGTTATTCAACTATAATGCTACTGATAACAGAACAATCATAGCATGAACTTGAACTATCATCAAATAACTTTATATGAATTTTCTATATGCATTTAAAATAACCATATTCAAGTGAAAATCATAGTTATTGAAATGACATTCTTGCAAATATTTGTGATGACTTGCCTTAGTGCAGAGGAGGGTCACACTCCTCCTGGTTCTCCTCAAGGCAACAAGTTCCTTCTGAAAATAATTAAAATAGCAAAAAAAATGTCACATAACACTGTTTATTGCACCAGAAAATATCCACACCAAACAAAAATCTCATATTTTGCATGCTGATAGAGGAGTTCAACACAAAACCAATGCAAAAAGAATCATATCATTTGGACTTATAGAATAGAAACTAGAGTAGGCCAAAGTTTGGTCAAATTTCTGAATTAAATTTGATTTTTAGAAAAATCAAGGAGGGGATGACGTCGAAGGCGTAAACCCGCGGGGCGCCTCCACTCATACCGCTTCGGCAGGCGGCTGAGTGGCTGACCAGCGGCCCCCCGCGGTGAGGTTTAGAGAGAGAGAGAGGGAGGGCGGCTCGTCGCCGGCGATTCTCCAGCGAGGAGGGGTCGGCTGCTGATACGTCTCCAACGTATCTATAATTTTTGATTGTTCCATGCTATTATATCATCTATCTTGGATGTTTTATATGCATTTATATGCTATTTTATATGATTTTTGGGACTAACCTATTAACCTAGAGCCCAGTGCCAGTTTCTGATTTTTTCTAGTTTTTGAGTTTCGCAGAAAAGGAATATCAAACGGAGTCCAATTTACCTAAAAATTTACGGAGATTATTTTTGGAAAATATGAAAAATACTGAAGGAAATATGCCCTAGAGGTAATAATAAAGTTGTTATTTATATTTCCTTATATCATGATAAATGTTTATTATTCATGCTAGAATTGTATTAACCAGAAACTTGATACATGTGTGAATACATAGACAAAACAAAGTGTCCCTAGTATGCCTCTATTTGACTAGCTCGTTAATTAAAGATGGTTAAGTTTCCTGACCATAGACATGTGTTGTCATTTGATGAACGAGATCACATCATTAGGAGAATGATGTGATGGACAAGACCCATCCGTTAGCTTAGCATAATGATCGTTATGTTTTATTGCTAAAGCTTTCTTCATGACTTATACATATTCCTCTGACTATGAGATTATGCAACTCCCGAATACCGGAGGAACACCTTGTGTGCTATCAAACGTCACAACATAACTGGGTGATTATAAAGATGCTCTACAGGTATCTCCGAAGGTGTTTGTTGGGTTGGCATAGATCGAGATTAGGATTTGTCACTCCGAGTATCGGAGAGGTATCTCTGGGCCCTCTCGGTAATGCACATCATATGAAGCCTTGCAAGCAATGTGACTAATGAGTTAGTTGCGGGATGATGCATTACGTAACGAGTAAAGAGACTTGCCGGTAGCGAGATTGAACTAGGTATGATGATACCGACGATCGAATCTTGGGCAAGTAACATACCGATGACAAAGGGAATAACGTATGTTGTTATGCGGTTTGACCGATAAAGATCTTCGTAGAATATGTAGGAGCCAATATGAGCATCCAGGTTCCGCTATTGGTTATTGACCGGAGATGTGTCTCGGTCATGTCTACATAGTTCTCGAACCCGTAGGGTCCGCACGCTTAACGTTCGATGACGATTGGTATTATGAGTTGTGTGTTTTGGTGACTGAAGTTTGTTCGGAGTCCCGGATGAGATCACGGATATGACGAGGAGTCTCGAAATGGTCGAGAGGTAAAGATTCATATATTGGAAGGTTGTATTCGGACTTCGAAATGGTTCCGAGTGATTCGGGTATTTTACCGGAGTACCGGGAGGTTACCGGAACCCCCCGGGAGAGATAATGGGCCTCATGGGCCATAGGGAAGAGGGGAGGCAGCCCACAAGGGGTGGCTGCACCCCCCTCCCATGGGGAGGCCGAATAGGATTAGGGAAGGGGGCGCCACCCCCCCTTTCCTTCTCCTACTCCTTCTCCTTCCCTCTTTCCACCTCCGGAAGAAAGGAAAAAAGGGGGGGGGCGAATCCTACTTGGACTAGGAGTCCAAGTAGGACTCCCCCCCATGGCGCGCCCCTCCTAGGTGGCCGGCCTCCTCCTCCCCTCCTTTATATACGTGGGCAGGGGGCACCCCAAAGGCACAACATTGTCTTAGCCGTGTGCGGTGCCCCCCTCCACCGTTTACTCCTCCGATAGTATCATCGTAGTGCTTAGGCGAAGCCCTGCGCGGATCACATCATCAACACCGTCATCACGCCATCGTGCTGACGAAACTCTCCCTCAACCCTCTGTTGGATCAAGAGTTTGAGGGACGTCATTGAGCTGAACGTGTGCTGAACTCGGAGGTGCCGTACGTTCGATGCTAGATCGGTTGGATCGTAAAGACGTTCGACTACATCAACCGCGTTAACCTAACGCTTCCGCTTTTTGTCTACAAGGGTACGTGGACACACTCTCCCCCTCTCGTTGCTATGCATCTCCTAGATAGATCTTGCGTGAGCGTAGAAATTTTTTGAAATTGCATGCTACGTCCCCAACAGTGGCATCCGAGCCAGGTCTATGCGTAGATGATATGCACGAGTAGAACACAAAGAGTTGTGGGTGATAATAGTCATAATGCTTACCACCAACGTCTTACTTTGATTCGGCGGTATTGTTGGATGAAGCGGCCCGGACCGACATTACATGACCGCGTTCATGAGACTGGTTCTACCGACGTGCTTTGCACACAGGTGGCTGGCAGGTGTCTGTTTCTTCAACTTTAGTTGAATCGAGTTTGTCTACGGCCGGTCCTTGTTGAAGGTTAAAACAACACACTTGATGAAAAATCGTTGTGGTTTTGATGCGTAGGTAAGAGCAGTTCTTACTAGAAGCCCGTAGCAGCCACGTAAAACTTGCAACAACAAAGTAGAGGACGTCTAACTTGTTTTTGCAGGGCATGTTGTGATGTGATATGGTCAAGACATGATTAGATACACGTTATTGTATGAGATGATCATGTTTTGTAAAAGTTATCGGCAACTGGCAGGAGCCTTATGGTTGTCGCTTTATTGTATGAAATGCAATCGCCATGTAATTGCTTTACTTTATCACTATGCGTTAGCGATAGTTGTAGAAGCAATAGTTGGCGAGACGACAACGACGCTACGATGGAGATCAAGGTGTCAAGCCGGTGACGATGGAAATCATGACGGTGCTTTGGAGATGGAGATCAAAGGCACAAGATGATGATGGCCATATCATGTCACATATTTTGATTGCATGTGATGTTTATCTATTATGCATCTTATTTTGCTTAGTACGGAGGTAGCATTATAAGATGATCCCTCACTAAAAATTTTGAGGTATAAGTGTTCTCCCTGAGTATGCACCGTTGCGACAGTTCATCGTGCCGAGACACCACGTGATGATCGGGTGTGATAAGCTCTACGTTCACATACAACGGGTGCAAGACAGTTTTGCACATGCGGAATACTCGGGTTAAACTTGACGAGCCTAGCATATGCAGATATGGCCTCGGAACACTGGAGATCGAAAGGTCGAACGTGAATCATATAGTAGATATGATCAACATAGAGATGTTCACCATTGAAAACTACTCCATCTCACGTGATGATCGGACATGGTTTAGTTGATATGGATCACGTGACCATTTAGATGACTCGAGGGATGTCTATCTAAGTGGGAGTTCTTAAGTAATATGATTAATTAAACTTTAATTTATCATGAACTTTGTCCAGATAGTATTTGCAAATTATGTTGTAGATCAATAGCTCGCGTTGTAGCTCCCCTATGTTTTTTGATATGTTCCTAGAGAAAACTAAGTTGAAAGATGATAGTAGCAATGAAGCGGACTGGGTCCGTGATCTGAGGATTATCCTCGTTGCTGCACAGAAGAATTATGTCCTTGATGCACCACTAGGTGACAGACCTATTGCAGGAGCAGATGCAGACATTATGAATGTCTGACAAGCTCGGTATGATGACTACTTGATAGTTTAGTGCGCCATGCTTTACGGATTAGAACCGGGACTTCAAAAATGTTTTGAACGCCACGGAGCATATAAGATGTTCCAAGAGTTGAAATTAGTATTTCAGACTCATGCCCGTGTCGAGAGGTATGAGACCTCTGACAAGTACTTTGCCTACAAGATGGAGGAGAATAGCTCAACCAGTGAGCATGTGCTCAGAATGTCTGAGTACTACAATCGCTTGAATCAAGTTTGAGTTAATCTTCCAGATAAGATAGTGATTGACAGAATTCTCAAATCACTGTCACCAAGTTACTGGAACTTCGTGATGAACTATAATATGCAAGGGATGACGAAAACGATTCCCAAGCTCTTCGTGATACTGAAATCAACGAAGGTAGAAATCAAGAAAGAACATCAAGTGTTGATAGTTGACAAGACCACTAGTTTCAAGAAAAAGGGCAAGGGAAAGAAAGGGAACTTCAAGAAGAATGGCAAGCAAGTTGTCACTCCCATGAAGAAGCACAAAGCTGGACCCAAGCTTGAAACTGAGTGCTTCTACTGCAAAGGAAATGGTTACTGGAAGCGGAACTGCCCCAGATACTCGGCGGATAAGAAGGATGGTAAAGTGAACAAAGGTATATTTGATATACATGTTATTGATGTGTATTTTACTAGTGTTCATAGTAGCCCCTAGGTATTTGATACCGGTTCAGTTGCTAACATTAGTAACTCGAAACAGGAGTTGCAAAATGAACAGACTAGTTAATGATGAGGTGACGATGTGTGTTGGAAGTGATTCCAAGGTTGATAAGATAACCATCGCACACTCCCTCTACCTTCGGGATTAGTGTTGGACCTGAATAAATGTTATTTGGAGTTTGCGTTGAGCATAAATATGATTGGATCATGTTTATTGCGATACGGTTATTCATTTAAGTCAGAGAATAATTGTTATTCTGTTTACATGAATAAAACCTTATATGGTCATACACTCAATATAAATGGTTTATTGAATCTCGATCGTAGTGATACACATATTCATAATATTGATGCCAAAAGATGCAAAGTTGATAATGATAGTGCAACATATTTGTGGCACTGCCGTTTAGGTCATATTGGTGTAAAGCGCATGAAGAAACTCCATGCAGATGGACTTTTGGAATCACTTGATTATGAATCATTTGATGCTTGCGAACCATGCCTCATGGGCAAGATGACTAAAACTCCGTTCTTCGGAACAATGGAGCGAGCTACTGACTTATTGGAAATAATACATATTGATGTATGCGGTCCGATGAGTGTTGAGGCTCGCGGCAGGTATCGTTATTTTCTGACCTTCACAGATGATTTGAGAAGATATGGATATATCTACTTAATGAAACACAAGTCTGAAACATTTGAAAAGTTCAAAGAATTTCAGAGTGAAGTGGAGAATCATCGTAACAAGAAAATAAAGTTTCTACGATTTGATCGCAGAGGCGAATATTTGAGTTACGAGTTTGGGCTTCATTTAAAACAATGTGAAATAGTTTCACAACTCATGCCACCTGGAACACCACAGCATAATGGTGTGTCCGAACGTCGTAACTGTACTTTATTAGATATGGTGCGATCTATGATGTCTTTTACCGATTTACCACTATCGTTTTGGGGTTATGCATTAGAGACAGCTGCATTCACATTAAATAGGGCACCGTCTAAATCCGTTGAGACGACACCGTATGAACTGTGGTTTAGCAAGAAACCTAAGTTGTCGTTTCTTAAAGTTTGGGGTTGCGATGCTTATGTGAAAAAGCTTCAGCCTGATAAGCTCGAACCCAAATCGGATAAGTGTGTCTTCATAGGATACCCAAAAGAAACTGTTTGGTACACCTTCTATCACAGATCCGAAGGCAAGATATTTGTTGCTAAGAATGGATCCTTTCTAGAGAAGGAGTTTCTCTCGAAAGAAGTGAGTGGGAGGAAAGTAGAACTTGATGAGGTAGTGGTACCTTCTCTTGAATTGGAAAGTAGTTCATCACAGAAATCAGTTCCAGTGATGCTTACACCAATTAGTGAGGAAGCTAATGATGATGATCATGAAGCTTTAGATCAAGTTACTACAGAACCTCGTAGGTCAACCAGAGTACGTTCCACACCAGAGTGGTACGGTAATCCTGTTCTGGAAGTCATGTTACTAGACCATGACGAACCTACGAACTATGAGGAAGCGATGATGAGCCCAGATTCCACGAAATGGCTTGAGGCCATGAAATCTGAGATGGGATCCATGTATGAGAACAAAGTGTGGACTTTGGTTGACTTGCCCGATGATCGGCAAGCCATTGAGAATAAATGGATCTTCAAGAGGAAGATGGACGCTGATAGTAGTGTTACTATCTACAAAGCTCGACTTGTCGCAAAAGTTTTTCGACAAGTTCAAGGTGTTGACTACGATGAGATTTTCTCACTTGTAGCGATGCTTAAGTCTGTCCGAATCATGTTAGCAATTGCCACATTTTATGAAATCTGGCAAATGGATGTCAAAACTGTATTCCTTAATGGATTTCTTAAAGAAGAGTTGTATATGATGCAACCAGAAGGTTTTGTCAATCCTAAAGGTGCTAACAAAATATGCAAGCTCCAGCGATCCATCTATGGACTGGTGCAAGCATCTTGGAGTTGGAATATACGCTTTGATGAATTGATCAAAGCATATAGTTTTATACAGACTTGCGGTGAAGCCTGTATTTACAAGAAAGTGAGTGGGAGCACTACAGCCTTTCTAATAAGTATATGTGAATGACATATTGTTGATCGAAAATGATGTAGAATTTTCTGAAAAGCATAAAGGAGTGTTTGAAAGGATTTTTTTCAAAGAAAGACCTCGGTGAAGCTGCTTACATACTGAGCATCAAGATCTATAGAGATAGATCAAGATGCTTGATAAGTTTTTTCAATGAGTACATACCTTGAAAAGATTTTGAAGTAGTTCAAAATGGAACAGTCAAAGAAGGAGTTCTTGCCAGTGTTGCAAGGTGTGAAGTTGAGTAAGACTCAAAACCCAACCACGGCAGAAAATAGAAAAAGAATGAAAGTCATTCCCTATGCCTCAGTCATAGGTTCTATAAAGTATGCTATGCTGTGTACAAGACCTATTGTGTACCTCACCATGAGTTTGGCAAGAGGGAACAATAGTGATCCAGGAGTGGATCACTGGACAGCGGTCAAAATTATCCTTAGTGGAATAAGGATATATTTCTCGGTTATGGAGGTGACAAAGAGTTCGTCGTAAAGGGTTACGTCGATGCAAGCTTTGACACTGATCCGGATGACTCTCAGTCTCAATCTGGATACATATTGAAAGTGAGAGCAATTAGCTAGAGTAGCTCCGTGCAGAGCATTGTAGACATAGAAATTTGCAATATACATACGGATCTGAATGTGGCAGACTCGTTGACTAAACTTCTCTCACAAGCAAAACATGATCACACCTTAGTACTCTTTGGGTGTTAATCACATGGCGATGTGAACTAGATTATTGACTCTAGTAAACCCTTTGGGTGTTGGTCACATGGTGATCTGAACTATGGGTGTTAATCACATGGTGATGTGAACTATTGGTGTTAAATCACCTGGCGATGTGAACTAGATTATTGACTCTAGTGCAAGTGGGAGACTGAAGGAAATATGCCCTAGAGGCAATAATAAAGTTGTTATTTATATTTCCTTATATCATGATAAATGTTTATTATTCATGCTAGAATTGTATTAACCAGAAACTTGATACATGTGTGAATACGTAGACAAAACAAAGTGTCCCTAGTATGTCTCTACTTGACTAGCTCATCAATCAAAGATGGTTAAGTTTCCTGACCATAGACATGTGTTGTCATTTGATGAACGAGATCACTTCATTAGGAGAATGATGTGATGGACAAGACCCATCCGTTGGCTTAGCATAATAATCATTAAGTTTTATTGCTAAAGCTTTCTTCATGACTTATACATATTCCTCTGACTATGAGATTATGCAACTCCCGAATACCGGAGGAACACCTTGTGTTCTATCAAATGTCACAACCTAAATGGGTGATTATAAAGATGCTCTACAGGTGTCTCCGAAGGTGTTTTTTGAGTTGGCATAGATCGAGATTAGGATTTGTCACTCCGAGTATCGGAGAGGTATCTCTGGGCCCTCTCGGTAATGCACATCATATGAAGCCTTGCAAGCAATGTGACTAATGAGTTAGTTGCGGGATGATGCATTACGGAACGAGTAAAGAGACTTGCCGGTAGCGAGATTGAACTAGGTATGATGATACCGACGATCGAATCTTGGGCAAGTAACATACCGATGACAAAGGGAATAACGTATGTTGTTATGCGGTTTGACCGATAAAGATCTTCGTAGAATATGTAGGAGCCAATATGAGCATCCAGGTTCCGCTATTGGTTATTGACCGGAGATGTGTCTCGGTCATGTCTACATAGTTCTCAAACCCGTAGGGTCCGCACGCTTAACGTTCGATGACGATTGGTATTATGAGTTGTGTGTTTTGGTGACCGAAGTTTGTTCGGAGTCCCGGATGAGATCACGGATATGACGAGGAGTCTCGAAATGGTCGAGAGGTAAAGATTCATATATTGGAAGGTTGTATTCGGACTTCGGAATGGTTTCGAGTGATTCGGGTATTTTACCGGAGTACCGGGAGGTTACCGGAACCCCCCGGGAGAGATAATGGGCCTCATGGGCCATAGGGAAGAGGGGAGGCATCCCACAAGGGGTGGCTGCGCCCCCTCCCATGGGGAGGCCGAATAGGATTAGGGAAGGGGGCGCCACCCCCCTTTCCTTCTCCTACTCCTTCTCCTTCCCTCTTTCCACCTCCGGAAGAAAGGAAAAAGGGGGGGGGGGCGAATCCTACTTGGACTAGGAGTCCAAGTAGGACTCCCCCCCCATGGCGCGCCCCTCCTAGGTGGCTGGCCTCCTCCTCCCCTCCTTTATATACGTGGGCAGAGGGCACCCCAAAGGCACAACATTGTCTTAGCCGTGTGCGGTGCCCCCCTCCACCGTTTACTCCTCCGATAGTATCTTCGTAGTGCTTAGGCGAAGCCCTGTGCGGATCACATCATCAACACCGTCATCACGCCGTCGTGCTGACGAAACTCTCCCTCGACCCTCTGCTGGATCAAGAGTTCGAGGGACATCATCGAGCTGAACGTGTGCTGAACTCGGAGGTGCCGTACGTTCGGTGCTAGATCGGTTGGATCGTGAAGACGTTCGACTACATCAACCGCGTTAACCTAACGCTTCCGCTTTTTGTCTACGAGGGTACGTGGACACACTCTCCCCCTCTCGTTGCTATGCATCTCCTAGATAGATCTTGCGTGAGCGTAGAAATTTTTTGAAATTGCATGCTACATCCCCAACAAATACTGGAACGAAAAGATATCGGAGAGGAGTCCCAAGGCCACCACAAGGGTGGAGGGCGCGCCCCCCCGTCCTTGTCGTCGCCTCGTGGGCCCTCCTGACTTGTTCCCGACGCCAACACCTCTTATAAATCCCAAAAACCCCAGAACAGAATCTAGATCAGGAGTTCCGCCGCCGCAAGCCTCTGTAGCCACGAAAAACCAATCGGGAGCCCGTTCCGGCACCCTGCCGGAGGGGAAAACCATCACCGGTGGCCATCTTCATCATCCCGGCGGTCTCCATGATGAGGTGGGAGTAGTTCACCCTCGGGGCTGAGGGTATGTACCAGTAGCTATGTGTTTGATCTCTCTCTCTCTCTCTCTCTCGTGTTCTTGATTTGGCACGATCTTGTTGTACCGCGAGCTTTGCTATTATAGTTTGATGTTATGATGTTTCTCCCCCTCTACCTTCTTGTAATGGATTGTGTTTTCCCTTTGAAGTTACCTTATCCGATTGAGTCTTTAAGGATTTGAGAACACTTGATGTATGTCTTGCATGTGCTTATCTATGGTGACAATGGGATATTCACATGATCCACTTGATGTATGTTTTGGTGATCAACTTGTGGGTTCTATGACCTTGTGAACTTATGCATAGGGGTTGGCACACGTTTTTGTCTTGACTCTCTGGTAGAAACTTTGGGGCACTCTTTGAAGTTCTTTGTGTTGGTTTGAATAGATGAATCTGAGATTGTGTGATGCATATCGTATAATCAAACCCGCGGATACTTGTGGTGACATTGGAGTATCTAGGTGACATTAGGGTTTTGGTTGATGTGTATCTTAAGGTGTTATTTTAGTACGAACTCTAGGGCTGTTTGTGACACTTATAGGAATAGCCCAATAGGTCGATCAGAAAGAATAACTTTGAGGTGATTTCGTACCCTACAATAATCTCTTCGTTTGTTCTCCGCTATTAGTGACTTTGGAGTGACTCTTTGTTGCACGTTGAGGGATTGTTATATGATCTAATTGTGATATCATTGTTGAGAGAACTTGCACTAGTGAAAGTATGAACCCTAGGCCTTGTTTCCAAGCATTGCAATACCGTTTTCGCTCACTTTTGTCACTAGTTACCTTGCTGTTTTTATATTTTCAGATTATAAAAACCTATATCTACCATCCACATTGCACTTGTATCACCATCTCTTCGTCGAACTAGTGCACCTATACAATTTACCATTTTATTGGGTGTTTTGGGGACACATGAGACTCTTTGTTATTTGGTTGCAGGGTTGCTTGAGAGAGACCTTCTTCATCCTACGCCTCCCACTGATTGATAAACCTTAGGTCATCCACTTGAGGGAAATTTGCTACTGTCCTACAAAACTCTGCACTTTGAGGCTTCTTTTCTGGCGCCGTTGCCGGGGAGGCTAGGTAAGCGGCACTCACACCCCGTCAAGTAAGCTCTTTTCTGGCGCCATTGCCGGGGAGGTTAGTGCTTGAAGGTATATCTTTAGATCTTGGAATCGAATCTTTTAGTTTCTTGTTTTATCACTAGTTTAGTTTATAAAAGAAAACTACAAAAAAAAATGGAATTGAGGTTGCCTCATATGCTTCATCTTTTTAATATCTTTCGTGAAAATGATGGAAAGGAAAATTTTGCTCAAGTGTTAGAAGAAGAAGTTTATAAAAATGTTTGGCACTAAATATTTGAATGATGAGCATGATTGCAATGTTGTTAGTATGAATTATTTTAATATCCATGATGCTAATGATATGCAAGGCCATAAGCTTGGGGATGCTATGTTTGATGAAGATGATATTTTTTGTCCCCCAGGTTTTGATGAGCAAATTTATTATGATGAAAGCATGCCTCCTATTTATGATGATTATATTGATGAAAGTGGGTTTGAAAGAGTGTCGACTTTAGGAAGTAATGATCCCACTATTTTGGAGGGTGTTGAATTTTTTCATAATATTGATAAAAGTGGATTTGGAGAGGTCATGACTTTATTTAGTGATGAATCCACTATTTCCGAAGAGGTTCCAATTGATTATGAGAACCAAGTTGCTATCTATGATGATTATTGTGATGACATGTATGCTCTAAAGAATAATGATAACCATGAAACTTGTCATCATAATTTTAATTTTCAATTGGATTATGCCTCACATGATAGTTATTTTGTTGAGTTTGCTCCCACTACTATGAATGAGAAGAATTTTGCTTATGTGGTGAGTAGTAAAATTTCTATGCTTGTGCATCATGAGAATAATGCTTTGTGTGATAGTTATATTGTTGAATTCATTCATGATGCTACTGAAAATTACTATGAGAGAGGAACATGTGCTCTTACATATTGCAATAATATCAAGTTTCCTCTCTATGTGTTGAAAATATTGAAGTTATGCTTGTTTTACCTTCCTATGCTAGTTGATTCTTGTTCCCATAAATTGTTTGCTCACAAAATCCCTATGCATAGGAAGTGTGTTAGACCTAAATGTGCTAGTCATATGCTTCATGATGCTCTCTTTGTGTTTCAATTCTTATTTTTTATGTGAGCATCATTGAAATCATCATGCCTAGCTAGAAAGGCATTAATGAAAAGCGCTTGTTGGGAGACAACCCAACATTTATACCTACTGTTTTGGTGTGTTCACATGATTATGCTACTCTAGTAATCATGTTTTATAGCTTTTGTTTCAATAAAGTGCCAAGTAAATCCTTTGGGATGGCTTACGGTGATAGTTGATTTGATCTTGCTGAAAAACAGAAACTTTTGCGCTCAGGAAAACAATTCTTATTTTTAACAGAAGCGTGATAAAATACTGATTCTTTTTTCAGAAGATTAATAAACGAATTTCTTAGGTTTTCCTAATTGTTCAGAATTTTTAGAGTTATAGAAGTATTCGAGAGTTACAGATTACTACAGACTGTTCTGTTTTTGACAGATTCTGTTTTCGATGCATAGTTTGCTTGTTTTCTAGTTTCTATGGCTTATATTGCTTAATATAAATTGTAGAAATGATAGGGTACAGTAGGCATCATGTGAGAAAAATTATGAATCTTGTCTTGACAGTACCTAAGTGGTGATTTGCTTTATTATACTAACGGAGCTTACGAGTTTACTGTTAAGTTTTGTGTTGTGAAGTTTTCAAGTTTTGGGTAAAGATTCGATGGACTACGGAATAAGGAGTGGCAAGAGCCTAAGCTTGGGGATGCCCAAGGCACCCCAAGGTAATATTCAAGGACAACCAAGAGCCTAATCTTGGGGATGCCCCGGATGGCATCCCCTCTTTCGTCTTCGTTCATCGGTAACTTTACTTGGGGCTATATTTTTATTCACCACATGATATGCGTTTTGCTTGGAGCGTCATTTTATTTTATTATGTTTTGCTTGCTGTTTGAATAATATCCCAATATCTGAAATTTTATTTTGAGAGGGAGTCTCCACATAGTTACATAATTATTCGACTACACATTGATCTTCACTTATATCTTTTGGAGTAGTTTGTCATTTGCTCTAGTGCTTCACTTATATATTTTTAGAGCACGGCGGTAGTTTTATTTTGAAGAAATTTATGAACTCTCATGCTTCACTTATATTATTTTGAGAGTCTTTAAACAGCATGGTAATTTGCTTTGGTTATAAATTTAGTCCTAATATGATAGGCATCCAAGAGGGATATAATAAAAGCTTTCATATAAAGTGCATTGAATACTATGAGAAGTTTGATTCCTTATGATTGTTTTGAGATATGAAGATGGTGATATTAGAGTCATGCTAGTGAGTAATTGTGAATTTGAGAAATACTTGTGTTTAAGTTTGTGATTCCCGTCGCATGCACGTATGGTGAACCGTTATGTGATGAAGTCGGAGCATGATTTATTTATTTATTGTCTTCCTTATGAGTGGCGGTCGGGGACGAGCGATGGTCTTTTCCTACCAATCTATCCCCTTAGGAGCATGCGCGTAGTACTTCGTTTCGATAACTAATAGATTTTTGCAATAAGTATGTGAGTTCTTTATGACTAATGTTGAGTCCATGGATTATACGCACTCTCACCCTTCCACCATTACTAGCCTCTCTAGTACCGCGCAACTTTCGCCGGTGCCATAAACCCAGCATATACCTTCCTAAAAACAGCCACCATACCTACCTATTATGGCATTTCCATAGCCATTCCGAGATATATTCCCATGCAACTTTCCACCGTTCCGTTTATTATGACACGCTCCATCATTGTCATATTGCTTTGCATGATCATGTAGTTAACATCGTATTTGTGGCAAAGCCACCGTTCATAATTCTTTCATACATGTCACTCTTGATTCATTGCACATCCCGGTACACCGCCGGAGGCATTCATATAGAGTCATATTTTGTTCTAAGTATCGAGTTGTAATTCTTGAGTTGTAAGTAAATAAAAGTGTGATGATCTTCATTATTAGAGCATTGTCCCATGTGAGAAAAGGATGATGGAGACTATGATTCCCCAACAAGTCGGGATGAGACTCCGGACAAAAAAAAAGAGGCCAAAAAAAATGAGAGAAGGCCCAAAAAAAATGAGAGAAAAGAGAGAAGGGGCAATGCTACTATCCTTTTACCACACTTGTGCTTCAAAGTAGCACCCTGATCTTCATGATAGAGAGTCTCCTATATTGTCACTTTCATATACTAGTGGGAATTTTCATTATAGAACTTGGCTTGTATATTCCAATGATGGGCTTCCTCAAATTGTCCTAGGTCTTCGTGAGCAAGCGAGTTGGATGCACACCCACTTAGTTTCATTTTGAGCTTTCATAAACTTATAGCTCTAGTGCATCTGTTGCATGGCAATCCCTACTCACTCACATTGATATCTATTGATGGGCATCTCCATAGCCCATTGATACGCCTAGTTGATGTGAGACTATCTCCTTCTTTTTGTCTTCTCCACAACCACCGTCTATTCCACCTATAGTGCTATGTCCATGGCTCACGCTCATGTATTGCGTGAAAGTTGAAAAAGTTTGAGAACATCAAAAGTATGAAACAATTGCTTGGCTTGTCATCAGGGTTGTGCATGACTTAAATATTTTGTGTGATGAAGATGGCGCATAGCCAGACTATATGATTTTGTAGGGATAAGCTTTCTTTGGCCATGTTATTTTGAGAAGACATAATTGCCTTGTTAGTATGCTTGAAGTATTTTTGTTTTTATGTCAATATTAAACTTTTGTTTTGAATCATACGGATCTGAACATTCATGCCACAATAAAGAAATTACATGGATCAATATGTTAGGTAGCATTCCACATCAAAAATTCTATTTTTATCATTTACCTACTCGAGGACGAGCAGGAATTAAGCTTGGGGATGCTTGATACGTCTCCAACGTATCTATAATTTTTGATTGTTCCATGCTATTATATCATCTATCTTGGATGTTTTATATGCATTTATATGCAATTTTATATGATTTTTGGGACTAACCTATTAACCTAGAGCCTAGTGCCAGTTTCTGTTTTTTTCTTGTTTTTGAGTTTCGCGGAAAAGGAATATCAAACGAAGTCCAATTGACCTGAAAATTTTCGGAGATTATTTTTGGAAAATATGAAAAATACTGGAACGAAAAGATATCGGAGAGGAGTCCCGAGGCCACCACAAGGGTGGAGGGCGCGCCCCCCGTCCTTGTCGTCTCCTCGTGGGCCCCCTGACTTGTTCCCGACGCCAACACCTCTTATAAATCCCAAAAACCCCAGAACAGAACCTAGATCGGGAGTTCCGCCGCCGCAAGCCTCTGTAGCCACGAAAAACAAATCAGGAGCCCGTTCTGGCACCCTGCCGGAGGGGGAAACCATCATCGGTGGCCAGCTTCATCATCCCGACGGTCTCCATGACGAGGAGGGAGTAGTTCACCCTCGGGGCTGAGGGTATGTACCAGTAGCTTTGTGTTTGATCTCTCTCTCGTGTTCTTGATTTGGCACGATCTTGATGTACCGCGAGTTTTGCTATTATAGTTGGATCTTATGATGTTTCACCCCCTCTACCTTTTTGTAATGGATTGAGTTTTCCCTTTGAAGTCATCTTATCGGATTGAGTCTTTAAGGATTTGAGAACACTTGATGTATGTCTTGCATGTGCTTATCTGTGGTGACAATGGGATATTCACATGATCCACTTGATGTATGTTTTGGTGATCAACTTGCGGGTTCTGTGACCTTGTGAACTTATGCATAGGGGTTGGCACACGTTTTCGTCTTGACTCTTCGGTAGAAACTTTGGGGCACTCTTTGAAGATCTTTGTGTTGGTTTGAATAGATGAATCTAAGATTGTGTGATGCATATCGTATAATCAAACCCGCGGATACTTGTGGTGACATTGGAGTATCTAGGTGACATTAGGGTTTTGGTTGATGTGTATCTTAAGGTGTTATTTTAGTACGAACTCTAGGGCTGTTTGTGACACTTATAGGAAGCCCAATAGATCGATCAGAAAGAATAACTTTGAGGTGGTTTCGTACCCTACAATAATCTCTTCGTTTGTTCTCCGCTATTAGTGACTTTGGAGTGACTCTTTGTTGCATGTTGAGGGATTGTTATATGATCTAATTATGTTATCATTGTTGAGAGAACTTGCACTAGTGAAAGTATGAACCCTAGGCCTTGTTTCCAAGCATTGCAATACCGTTTTCGCTCACTTTTGTTACTAGTTACCTTGCTGTTTTTATATTTTCAGATTATAAAAACCTATATCTACCATCCATATTGCACTTGTATCACCATCTCTTCGCCGAACTAGTGCACCTATACAATTTACCATTGTATTGGGTGTGTTGGGGACACAAGAGACTCTTTGTTATTTGGTTGCAGGGTTGCTTGAGAGAGACCATCTTCATCATACGCCTCCCACGGATTGATAAACCTTAGGTCATCCACTTGAGGGAAATTTGCTACTGTCCTACAAAACACTGCACTTGGAGACCCAACAACGTCTACCAGGATAAAGTTGCGTAGTAGACATCAGCTGCCGCCGGTGAAGGGATGGATGGGTGCGCAAGACTACGGCTAACCTGCACGTACCCGTAGCTCGGCGAGAGGTGGACGGAGAGCGTCGCGGTGGTCGTCTCCAGAGGCGTCGGCGGAGGAGGATCGTCGGAGTTGTCGAATCCGGCGAGGCAGGGCCGGTCCAGCAGCTCCAGTAGCACCAGCGCGACCAGTGGAGCACCACGAGCACCCCGGAGAGGTCGGAGGAAGACGAGGGGCACCGGAGGAAGCAGAACGCCAAGGCGGGATCGGCGGCGAGCTCCGGAGTGGAACGGCGGCCAGAGGCCCGCCTGGCCTGGCCGCGGCTATCTAGAGGAAGAGTGGGTGCCAGAGGAGTGGGGTGGTGAGGAGAAACGAGCTCGGGGGGGTCCTATTTATAGGCGTGGCCGAGGGAGAGGATCGAGAGCACCGGCGAGCTCTCTGGAAGAGGTGCACGGCGACGAGAGGAGTCAGAGAGAGAGGGGGAAGTGGCCAGGGGTCACGCGGCCACTGTGAGAGCTCGCAGCTGAGCACAGGGCGCAAGAGGAGACAACGACAGTGAGCACGGGCTCACTATGCGCTCGGGCACGACGTGCTCGTGATCGCTGCGGCGAGCTCCGGCGTCGGCGAGCGGCAGGGAGGGGTCAAGGGTGAAGAGACTAGGCAGCAGGCGCAAGGTGGCGAGCTGGTTTGGCCTCGGGCGCGGGCACGGGCGAAACAGAGGCGTTGGCGCCACCCAGAGCGCGTCGAGCAGCTGTCTGGCACCGTGTCCACATGCGGTCACCGCGTGAACTTTGTCTACACGGCGCGCCGATGAGTAAGATCATGTCTGGTGGCTTGTTCATGCTGTGTTAGGTCTAGGAAAGATGATGGTTCACTGCCAGGCCGACCAGATGGAACAAGAGATCCTCAGCAAGTTTCTGGACAGAAACTTGTGAGTCAAGCAGAGAGAATTCTAGAGAGAGTTAGGAGCTAATCTTTGGGGGTTAAGCTTCTCTTAGGAAGGTAATGATGCCCAAAAATTTTCAGCTCCAGTGGATCAAGGAAAAATGCACTTCCTTCACAACATGCATTTTCTGGCCAGAATAGAAAAGATTTTCTGTAGCAAAAATATTCCAAATAACCATGAAATATTTTTGCACAGGGAGGTATGCCAAGGTCCAAAGAATATTCAGGAATTTTCTCAGATTTTTGTGGGCAAGAAAAATGAGGGTTGCTTTGGAGTAGAAGTGACTGAAAGACTATTTCAAAGAGAAAATGAATATTTTTCATTTAAGAAAAATATTCCCAAAGTCATAATTTGATATATCAGAGAGAAAGAGATGGGTTTGAAGGTGATATGAGTCACTTGGGTGAAAATCAAAGAAATGCCCAAGTGTTTAAGTTCAAATGAATTGATTCAAAACTCAAACTAAATTCAAAAATGCAAATAAAACCCAGAAAAAGAAAAAGGGCAAAAACCAGGGTGTCACAAACCTCCCCCCCTTAGGATGAATCTCTTGGGGAATTTGGGGAATTTTAAATGTGATGCACTTTGAAGAAATTTGGGGAATTCACCTGAGAAATTCTTGTTGTTCAACGCTACACTGTACATATTTGAACCAAACTGATTTGCAGAGTTTGCACCCGAGTCCTTGAAGCATTGCATAACATCTCCTGTTAACTTGTTTCCTGACAGGTCCAACCGCTTTAGACTTGTCAATTGGCATAAAGATGATGGGATCGTGCCTCTCATCTGGTTATTTGCAAGCAAAAACTCTTCCAGAAATGGTGCTTTGAGGTTTGACGGCAATGACCCTGAGAAAGAGTTTGAAAACAAGTTCAAGCGGGATATGTTTATTGGCAGAAATGTGACTTGACCTGTAAGCTTGTTCGATCCCAAGTATATACGGTCAGCAGCCATGTGTTGCAAATTTTCTGGTAATGAGCCATGCAACTTGTTTCCTGCTGCATGCAAGAATGAAGCTTGGGAAAATGTCACCTAGAACCAATCAGGAATAACATCATCCAGGTTTGAATTTCCAAGAACTAGAACATCAATGCCAGTCTGCCATTTGAGCCACTCTGGAAAATGAGGTCCAAGATGGCATGAACGAAAACCTGCGACCTTCATCAATCTAAACGGAGGAACCCATTTTTGGTTCATAGCTAATTTCAAAGAGTTGTACGACAAGTCTAGATACTCTAAATTCAATAGTCCTGCAAAATCCTCCTCTGTGAGCACACTGTTAATTTATTATAGCTGAGGTCCAAATGCTTTAAATTGCCCAAACTTGTAGAATGCCTTTTCAAGAGCACACCGCTGAAGTTATTGCAGCCGAGGTCCGACAAGTTCAAATTACGTAAACTCTCAAAATGTTCCTTGAGGAGCACACTGTTGAAGTTGTTGTAGCTGAGGTCCAACCACTCCAAATTACATAAACTTGCAAAATGTTCCCTGAGGAGCACACCGCTGAAGTTGTTGTAGCTGAGGTCCAAAAACTCCAAATTACCTAAACTTGCAAAATGTCCCTTGAAGAGCACACCGCTGAAGTTGTTGTAGCTGAGGTCCAAAAACTTCAAATTACCTATACTTGCAAAATGTCCCTTGAAGAGCACACCGCTGAAGTTGTTGTAGCTGAGGCGCAACCACTCCAAATTACCTAAACTTGTGAAATGTTCCCTGAGGAGCACACCGCTGAAGTTATTGTATCCTAGGTCCAAAAACATCAAATTACCTAAAATTGCAAAATGTCCCTTGAAGAGCACACCGCTGAAGTTGTTGTAGCTGAGGCGCAAACTCTCTAAATTACCTAAACTTGTGAAATGATCTTTCAAGAGCACACCGTTGAAGTTATTGTTTCCTAGGTCCAGTTCTTTCAAATTAGCAAGTGCTCCAACTCCATCGGGTAGAGGGCCAGTCATCATGTTTCCAGATGTGCGGAGAACACTCAGATTGGTCATGTTCCCAATCCAAACGGGTAGATTTCTGGTCATATTTGTATGCTGTACTGACAACTCTTGCAATGTATTCCATGAACACATTGGCAATCGATCCATGAACTCAGGCATGTTCATGTTAATGTTGTTAAAATCAAATACCAATACTTTCAAATCACACAGATTTTCTAAATTTCTTGGTAGCAAACCCTCAAGATTTTTCCACCTCAAGTCTATGTGACCTGAAGGGACATCATGTTTTCCAATTCACTGGGAACGGACCCATTCCAGCCGCAGAATGAGAGGTAGAGCTCCTTGAGGCTTGTAAGATTCCAGAACCAGTTGTGTTTGAGTGATGTATAGAAGTTGTTCTCAGACATAACAAGGACCTCAAGGTGCGACAGGTTGGACTTGGAATGTAAATTACTAGCAGGCACAGTACTATTAAGGCCACATTCGTGCATGCAAAGCACTTTAAGAGAAGGGAGCATGTTAACCGTGTGAACCCAATCCCTCACAAAACTAAGATCCACAAAGCTCATGTCGAGATGACTCAACAAAGAGAGGCGTGGCAACCATGCAAGATCCACTGCTTGAAGACGATCATAATCATTCCAACTGACATCAAGATATTGTAACTTGGAGAGATTCCCAAGTTGGGAAGGTATTGTCCCAGTGAAAAGTGCCCATGAGAGGTTGAGATACCTTAAGTTGCCGAGGGAACCCATGAAAACAGGTATGCTTGTGCTGTTGAAATCATTATGGCTCAGATCAAGATACCTCAGGTGTTGCAAAGTAGCCAAAGAGGAGCTCATCTCTCCTGCCGACAAGCTCAATGATCTGCCCATGTGCAGAGGATAGCCGTAGTTATCCATGTCGATGTTGCGGAGGTTGAGCTTGATTACATGGCCAGTTCGGTTGTTGCACCGAATTCCCTTCCACTGACAACAGTCGTTGCCATGGCGCCATGATGAGAGACGGCCGGCAGGGCCGAAGAGGCTTGCCTTGAAGGACAGGAGCGCATCTCGCTCACTGCTAAGGAAAGCCTCTGATACACTCGCTTGACCATGGGAAGTGGACGCTGCTTGGGAGATGAGCAAGCAAAGGAGTAGTGCAGTTACTCAGAACGAGGAGCGCAAGCTTACTCATATTGGTCGGAAATGGCAGACGGAGAAGACATGCATCAGTCTGTGTACTAGTCTTTTCATGTTTACTTTTCGTGTGCTCAATTTATGGCTATAATTTATAATGATTCGGACATACTACCCTGCATAGCACGGCAGACAAGATTCGCTCAATAATTAGAACCAGAGACTTGACTCGCCCGGTTTCAAGTCATGGTCTTGCATACTTTTCTTCCAGTGATGAAGTTGTGGCCAAGCACGCATGCGTACTTTTCTTATAGTGAATTTATAACGATGATTAGATTAGGAGAGTCGAGCATGCCAAGCACGGCACACAAGCATTCCCAAAAACCGATTCAGAGGAGGCTCCATGGAGCCCTTTCGAGGAAAACTTTGCTATTCATTTATTTATTCACGAGAAAACATAGTTTCATACACCGCACAATGTTCTGGATTTTTTTATGGGTAGATATAGATGTACAGTATATGTGAACGAATTTTCATCAATATACGTATTTATATGTGTTGTATAAAAGGATAAATACATAAACCAAAATGGGCATGTATTTTTGTTTCACGTACGTAAATACAGTGGGACCCTCCAGAATACAAAAATTCATTTGTTTCAGATACAAAAAATACAGAAATCATGTTGATACAAGTGGGTTATGAAACATGTTATGGAGTATGAATGTAGTGTTGCTCATTCAACAGAGCCAAACAGGGTATATAAAGGGAGAACAAAACATACTCTGCTACAGAAGAACAAACCATGAGCTATCCATTAGAAGAAGGGGTATATGCACGAGGAGGAGAAGACCCGCGAACACATAATTTGGGTTTAATACCAAGTTCCAGTATAAAAGCATATTGGATCATGCACCCTGTTGAGAACAGATTGACTGTCCAAATCATGCATGCTAGTGGAAGCCCCGTGGACCTCTGTCCTGAAGGCTTGGTTCTGTTCTGCTATTGGACTCAAGGGCTTAAGCGGGCATATGCCGTGATAGAGAAAAGACCTGATGCACACTACTGTATACATACTGAAACAAGTGTTTGTGAAATTTCTTTCATCAGGTTACAGCAACCAACTCAAAGAATGTAAACAAAAACGCAAATGCTCTATCTCCGTGCAGCTACACTATTAACTGCTCTCTCCTGAAGGCACACATCACTTGTCTTAACCAAAGATATGGAGGGGAAAAAACTGAAGAAACAAATTCGCCGACCCAACTTTCAGTTTAGTGGTGTAGCCGTGTCCCTTCCGCCGTTGGCGATTTGATTTGATGTAGACCAGCAGCAGGATGAAGATCCATCTACAAGCTAGTCTCCCTTCCGCCTGTGTCAGTTAAACCCTGAACCGATCGTAGGTGAGCCGGTTTCCCCGGTTCATTAGTTTGCTTTGCATGTAATAAGGTGCATGGCCGCGGTCTGTGCGTGCCGTGCGCGACTAGGAGTAGGAAGCGGCCGCGGTGAGCACGCCCTCTTCGTGAACGTGGGATGGCACGTTCGAACGAGCGGGGTGGTGGCGTGCGAATCGGTCTGGTCTGTTAAGGATTTACAGAATAAGAGGAAGCAAAAACGGGAAAAGCAGTAAGTTGTGCGCTGCGCAAATCATCGTCTCCTCCACTGAGTTCACCGAGAGCGAGTGAGTGTGAGAGCTGCCTGACAGCCTGTTCACAGCAACATTTAAACTGGATGAGATACTAGTAGTATAAATATATGACTGAACACTCAAAAGTTATACAGCCGGTCATTTAATGTGCAGTGCTTGCTGAGCATATTGATAAGCGTAGTTTCTTTGCCAACAGGTGTATTATCAGCTCACTACTCTCTTTCCGAGCAAGTAACTTAACATATCACCAAGGGAAATGGCAAAAGAATGAACTACGGACAGAACTGTGACTTGAAGCACGACTAATAATATAACAGAGAAAAAAACAGTAGAGTACCAAATTGATTCAGTGCAGAGGGCACCTCCCAAGCTAGCTAGCTATCATGCAGAGGGCACTTCCTGTTCCTTGTTTTGATCTCCTGAACTGAACTGGATGCAACTACTACTGATGCTGCTTCTTTTTCGTCCTCTGCAGCCAAGCGGGTGAAGTGAAATTAGCATGTAATCAAATAGAGTAGCATGGAATTGCAAAAGGAGAAAGAGAGGCAAAGCTAGAGTGCTGATTTACCTCTAGATTCAATCAAGTGCTGATTTACCTGCCACACCTCCACCTCCTCCCTCTTTATATTTTTAGTGCCCTTTCTGCTACAAATCCAGTTTCCGAATTTGCAAGAGATACTGCTACCTGAACAGAGCAACCTGTTTCTGAATTTACCAGACATAATGCTGCTACCTGACTAGAATACCGAATTGAATGCCGAAATTGGTTGATCAACTACCCACTCTGCTCTTCTCCAAGCAGAGTAGGCGTAGCCAACACATCCTTACAAACAGCTCCTGCCCAAAAACAAGACTCACTCACTGCCATTATGTTCACGAGTTCTTCCTTCAGGTTACAAGCAAGCAACCGAAACAAAACAAATTACAGTCTTTCGTCTTGTAGCTACAATTACTAGTTGTTCTCTCAACCTCATAACATCTTTCTTGTTGCCAATAATATAAATTACACAACACTTGTCTTTTCGCCTGACACACGACAACCTACTGCCGGGGCCTGCACTGCATTTAATTTCACACATGCAATTCAATGGTATAGGCTGAGCAGCAGCAGGATGAGGATGTCCAAGCTAGGCCGGATAGTCTCGCTTCCACCTGGTCGCAACAAGGTAGATTTAAACTAGATGAGACTTGAGCTTGGTTTGTTAAGTGTATCAAGGTAAACAAAACAGTGGTAGTGTAGAGCTATCTGCTAATTCGTGCAACTGTGTAGGTTTTTGTTTTTGTTTGGCTTTGCGTATTGCTAATAGGCACCAGTCAATCAGCTTAGCTTCCTTCTGAGTGAGTTAACGGTATGACTGCCATGTTAGGTAATCTTGTCCTAGTCATAGTATTGGTTGAGTCATGTAGTAGGAGTTTATACTAGATTTAGACTAAAGGTGATCAAGGTAGCCGGTGTTGTGACAGGAGTTAACTAGTACTCCCTCCGTTCCAAATTAGTTGACTCAGATTTGTCTAGATACGAATATATCTAGACATGTTTTAGTGTTAGATACATCCGTATCTAGATAAATCCAAGTCAACTAATTTGGAACGGAGGGAGTACAGTAGACTCCGATTAGGATTTGTTTGTGTCCAGCGTGTTTAGGTAGTAGTTTCTGTACGAGTCGGATTGAGTTTAGGTTGGGTCGGTGGCTGGCTGTGCATATATATATATATGCATATCACGCTATGAAATTTGTACCGTGGGGAAGACCAGAAGAAATAAAGAGAACAAGGGGCACGACAAGGGCCCTTGGCCAAAGTTTTCGTGTGCGCACGTTCGCCGTGATTGAATGTGATCGATCCTGTGGGCCGAATTCAAACATGCCAGTGACAACATCAGCGACATACCAAAAGCACAAGCTTTTCCTTTCGAAAATGAAAAGAATGGTGACAACGCAATTTTAGCCTTGGGCTCCATCGCCAGGGCCTGCTCTTGAGCAGTCTGACGATCTATCTACCAGCTGAGGAGCAGGATGAAGATCTATCTACCAGCGAGGCCAGCCAGTCTCCCTTCCTTTAAGCCTTGTATCAAGGTTTCCCATTGTCATTAAGTACAGACATACTACTAGCTAGTGGCGTAGAGATGCTAATTAACTGCCCAAATCATGCTATCAATTGAATGAGTAGTCAAAGCAATATTTAGCCAATACAGTACATGCAGAGTAGGAACAAAGAATAGAACTGCGACTTGTGCCCCTGCCCTCGCGTCGAGAAAAAAAAGAACAGTACCAAACTGATTCAGTGGAGAGTATGGTCTCACCTTTGTAGCTAGCTATCATACACTTTCTCCTTTCCTCGATCTGCCTTTTGTCGTTGACGTGCTTCTTGTTCCTTGTTTCCATCTCCTGAACCAGATGCAACTGCTGTTACTTCTGCTTGTTCCTCCTCTGCAGCCATTGTGTGGACTAACGTCCAAACAGATCAAATGAACATGGAATCAATACGAGGAAACAAATAAACCAAATATAAATAGCACACTAAGAGCTGTATTAATTTAACACACTAAGAGTTGTGTTATTTTACCTCCGGATCTGGTCAAATGCTGGGACAGTGCATCCCTCACCCTGACGGCATCCTCATCTGCTAACTTCCACGCTTTCTCAACGTAAATCCCCTCCTGACCGCTCGGCATGCTTGCGCCCTCGTCCTCCTCCAAGTCTATCAATATGTTATGCAGCATGCAGCATGCGCCGACTGTCCAGTGCATCTCAAGTTGATTATCTGGATGCCACCCTTCTCCCTGCAGGCACTTCCATGTGTCTTTCAACCTTGCCAACGCCCTTGGCGCGACCGCTGTAGCTGCAGAGTATCTCCTGTTAAACTCAACTTTGGAGTCTGAGAGTGGGAGACCATTTTCTAACTGGTAAGGTGTGAGGAGCCATGGACGAAGAGGGTATCCTGCATCACCAATGATATATTCCCCGACCTCCGAGCCATCTGATAACTTCATCTTATCGCCATTCAGCCAACCATATTTCTCAATGCACTCCAAGAGATCACCGTCCAACCAAACCTCCGTTAACCTCATATCTGAATCAACGACAACTTGCATTAGCACCACGTCATTCTCCTCATGGTCAAGGTTTTTCGATCCAAAAGTGATGTGATCTGTATGTACAACACCGCAGCAGTTTGTCAGGCCATGCATCTTGTCAAACTTGCGCTTGATCTTCTCCATTTTAGTGGAGCCGGGCCAGCTGCAGTGGTGCTTTGCTCGCTCGCACATAGCCTCAACAAACACCTGAGTTACCAGCGAGACAGTTGACTCCTCCACATCAAGAGAGGATCCTATGGTAACCGATGACTCACCAGAGTTCAGCACTCTCAGAGCAATGGCTACTCGATCTTGTAAAGAAAGTACTCCCCCATTAACAAAGGTCCGATTCCTTGCCATCATATCTTCAAGAAATGGGATCCTCACCAAGCTGCTGATGTAACTGAAGGTACTTCTTCTCATTTTGTACAGAGTCAAATCCTTGTGCATCCACCATACAAGATGATAAGGTTTCTGCATGGAAAGAAACACACAAAACTGGTTACACGATACTCTGGATATGTTAGACCCGAGAAGACCTAGAAGAACAAGAAGACAAATACTCAGCAACATGCACTAGGAAGGTACAGAATATATCCGGTCATCGTGCAGTATATATGGACGAAAAGCAGAAGATAAAATCAAAAGAACAAATTAAGACAAAGCTTTTGTACGCATCTTTGATTTTCTGTACCTTCAAATATGGTAAAGCTGCTAATATTTGAATCCAGCTTGTAGTTGTCTCCTCCCGTGTACAAAACGTACCATTTTCTTAGGTTGTCTCCATCACATTCATATGCCTTGACATGATCCACTTGGTTGAACTTGTCCCACTCAGTGCCAGATTGTCCCGCGGCTACCGCAGAGAGCAACCATAGCCTGCAGAATAACTGCAAATGCCTTGGCTTTATGTCTCGCATGTATTCTGGGAGTTTTTCCATGGTGTAATCCTCCAGGACCAGCCTCTCGAGTGAAGCGATACGCTCCAGCACCTTCAACTTTGGGCAGTTCTGAATGGTAAGCTTCTGCAGATTGGGGAGATTGGTGATCCTCTCCAGGTCAGGGCATCCATTCACTTTAAGCTCAACAACTGAAGGAATGCCCTCAATGTAGCTGAGGTGCTTGACATGGTGTAGATAGAATATTTTCAAAGAGCTTGCATTGGAGGCAAGGCCTGGAGGAAAATGCCTCAGTCTGCAATTACGGAGCACAAGCTTCTCCAAACGGCGCATGGCTTGTACTTGCTCCTCCCACTCCCACTCCTCCCATTCCACCATTCCGTCCAAGACCATTTCATTTAACCTCGGAAATGAAACTGCTGCAGCCTGCAAGAATCCAGTCCCTACATGTTTGATGCATGGAGCACGAGAGACCTGTAGAAACTGCAGATTGGGGAGCTGGCACAACCCATTGGGAAGTTGTGTGCAACAAGCCAGATCATAAAAAAATATAATCTTCAAGTTATCGAGGGGCACCATTGATGTGGACATCATCCAGCTCGGAAGTTGCTGGCCAAAATACCCATTGATATAAAGAAATTCTACACCAGGTGGAGGGCAGAGCTTATCGAGAACCTTCTCAATTCGTTGCTGCTCTTCCTCAGAGACACCTTCCTTCTCTTTGACCAACCCATCATCTACCAGTTTACTGGTGCAGTGCAAGATTAGCCTGATAAGATGCATCTTTTCGCCGAGCCTAGCATTAGCAGCATTTGAGGCAGCAGACACATTCTCTAATACAGTTAATCCAAGAACTCTGAGTTGGGAAAGAGGCCCCAACTCGTCCAAACTGCACCAATCACCATCCATGTGGGCTCGAAACTTATTTAGTCTCCTCATATTTGTCAGACCACTAAACCCTCTAGGTACCATACTTGCTTCGGGAAGTGAAAGTAACCTCAGCTGGCCAAGCTTCACAATGCTGTCAGGAAGATTCACTAATTTTTTACATCCACAAAGGTCAAGGAATTGCAAGAGTTTCACCTTGCCAATGTTCTCTGGAAGTACAGATATACCAGCATTTACTAGTGTTAGATACCTCAGGTGCTTGAGTTGATGCAACGATTCAAGCAATACAGCCACATCTGCAGATTCTATATGCAGAGTCCGCAAACTAGAAAAAGTAACCAGTGAATCACCAGGCTTCGTCTTTATCTGGATAGTTGAGATCAATGTTCTCCCTAATTGCTGCGCCTGTAGAGATTTCCAATCAAGTTCACCTGATTGTGATTGGTTAGTTTCTATGGACAACCGAAGAAACTTTTGTTAACTAAGTTTAGCAAGAATATCATTGTCTCCGTCTTGAGCTACGAGTGCTTCATCTTTAGTCATATACTGAGCAAATGAGCGAACAACATCATGCATGCTGCAATACCATATATCAGCATACGATTTATCTGGCTCTATAAGGTTCCTAGATACTAACTCCTTGTAGTAATTTCTTCCCAATTCTTCTAAATCACCAGAGTTTCCATGAATAAATCCTTCACTTATCCACATTGCCACGACTTGCTCCATATGAAAATGTCTAATTTCAGGAAGAAAAGAATAGTATAAAAAGCACTGCTTCAGGTAAGAAGGCATATATTCATAGCTCAAGTATACTGTGTGGTTGAGATCATCGGGCATTTTAGTTGTTGACCATTTAGAATCATCGAAAACCTGCTGCCAGTCACGACGTAGCCCCCCTCTTTCACGCAAGATTCCTCCCATCACTTTAACAGCAATTGGTAAACAACCACATTTCTGTATAATTTTCAGTCCGATATCCTTTAGTGTATTGGTGTGGTCTTCATATATCTCACTTGAGCATACCTGCGAACATACAGTACAAGGGACCGATACAGTTAATTAACTATGTATAACATACATACTTTATGCCTAGAAAACAAATTTTCTTTCCTTTTCTTTTTATAAGATGGAACATACTGCAAGAAGAATATACTTTAGCACTACTCTCTCATCACTGTTATAGGAAGTAACTCCAAATTCAGCAGAAATCGTATATTGTTTTATTTGTTTTCATATTTTACGGTAACATGAAATTATCTTATCTCTCGAGTGTCTACAATTAACTACATAATTAATGGCTCATTAATTGGGAGCATCCTGACATTTCTCTTAACTAACTACACAGTACAGTTAATAAGTAGATGCAGATAGATTATTCACTTCACTGAAAGATTAGTATTTAATTAAGTACAGACCTGATTCTTAAGCAATGACCAAGCATCTTCAGGCGCTAATATGTCGACATGGTGGTACGGCCATATAGCTTTCACCCTTCGGGCAATACTTTCATCTCTGGTAGTGACGAGGACTCGGCTGCCTGAAGCAGCAGCATTGTCTAAGGGTATTTTCAGCACGTCATCCCATGCTCTATGCTTCCACACATCATCCATTACCAGAAAGGTCTTGTGGTCAATCAATGTGTTCTTGAGGATTTCGTGAAGGCTGGTCGTTGCACTTTCAGGTGGTTGAGCATCTCCTCCGGCTTCGATGATGGCCCTTCTCAGCAGATCAACATCACTGAAGTTTTGGTTGACGCTCAACCATATCTTTTTGCTGAATTCACCTTGGATTGCCTCGTCATTGAAGACCTTCTGGGCAAGGGTGGTCTTGCCGATCCCACCAACACCTACGATAGCAACCACCATGATGCCATTGTTGACATCTTTTCCCGTCTGCATGATTTGGGCCACCAGTGCTCTTGTGTCTTCTTCAATCTTGTCTCCAACAATAGCCGACCGGTCAAAGTCCCCTACCGTCTCCCGGCTAGGATTACCATGATGAGAAATGTGAACATTGCTGCTATGATCCTCGTAGGACCCGAGATTGACAAAGTTGAAAGCAGCACTTCGCCCCTTGATGTAGTCAAGCCTCTTGTTGAGCGCCTTGATGCGGGTGCCGATCTCATGAGCATGGGAGGGATTCTGCATGCAGAAGAGCAAGGGGTTGAAACACCCTGCGTCTAGAGTAGTAGATGATGCACGCTCCATGGCCTTGAGCTGACAGAGGTCAAGGATGTCGGTAGCTTCATACATGGCACGCTTGAGCTGCCCCACCCACTCTTGAACGGTCTCATCGGTGATGTTCCTCCTGTCAGCATCAGCCAAGAAGTTTTTGAGGTCCCGGAGCTTGTCGGCCATCTTGTCGATCTCGCCAGAAACGCCCAGCATCGTCCCCACACCATCTGCTGCTAGCTGCGCGAGCATGTGTCCCACGTAGGACGCGAACGCATCCAGCACCATCGCCATTGCACTTGCTGGCTGTAGCTGCAATAGTAAAAGTGAGGTGAAATTCAAGTGGTAGCAGGAGAGAACACGAGAACGAGCAAGAAGCTTAATTAATCATGAATTGCCTCAGCAACCAAAGAAATATATAGCAGTTTAGTCTACAGTTAAATTTCACAATTGGACACTTTACCCTGACGCTTTAGCCTTTAACGGTTTAACCTTATCTACTGAATACAGACCCTCATGCTTTAATCTTAACACTCCCCTGATTTGCCCGTCTACTCATCTGCATATAGCTTAAGAATAACAATACAACAAGTAGAATAATCAGCTAGCAGTCAATAATCTGCTTTCCAATTACTGAAGGGGGGACAAGAAAAAGGTAAACAAAACAAATAAGAAGCTTAATTAGCTAGTACAAAATAAGTAAACGTTTGAGATGGCTGGATGCCCTGTTTCAGTCAGATCTGGAGAGAGAGCAGCTGAATCATGGTGAAGAAATGTACAGGAAAAAACGAGGTGAAATTCAAGTAAAAAAGGAGGAAGAAGTTGAGTTAGCTAGGTGAAAGTAACCGTGCAAGGAAAGGACACAGATTAATGTTGAACTGCCTCACCAACTGAAGAAAGTACAGCAGTTTAATTTTCAGTTACATTTACTATTGAATTATTGGAAACTTGCCCTGACGCGTTAGTCTTATTATTATCTACAGAACGCTGACCCTCACTCGTTAATCTTGTTCAGATGTTCATACTGCTTAAGAATTCAGACAAACAAACAGGCATCTGATGGCCAAACAGCATTTTTCATCAATTAGATTTACATGCCACATTTTATTTTCAGCAGTTAGCTGCATAGCTACAAGGGTTTCTACATATAATAAATAAACCTTTGAGATGGCTGGATGCCCTGTTCATTCAGATCTGGAGAGAGAGCAGCTCAATCATGGTGAAGAAATGTAGAGCAAAAAGCGAGGTGAAATTCAAGTAGTAGTAGCAGTAGGAGACAGCAAAAAGGAGCCAACACAGATTAATCTTGAACTGCCTCACCAACTGAAGAAATATACAGCAGTTGATTTTCCAGTTACATTTACTATTGAGGTATTGGGAAATTACCCTGACGCTTTATTAATCTTAAGAGTATTATCTACTGAACACAGACCCTGAGGCTTTGATGTTAGTAGAATGAGGTAGCAATCTCGCTAATATAATCCCCTTTCCAATTACTCAAGGAGGAACAAGAAAGAACAAGTTAATTAGCTAGTACTCCAGGAGGAGTAGTACTGTTTATTCATATCCGGCGAAAACTGACCTTTGAGATGGAGGGATGCCCTGTCCATTCAGATCTGGCGAGAGAGTAACTCAATCATGGTGAAGACGCAGCAGCTTGCCTCGGAAGACGGCGACGGCGGAGAATACGTGGGGGTCAGCGCGACGGCGACGGCGACGGCGGAGAAGATGCGTCGTCGATCCGGGAGCGCGGAAGCTCAGCTCCTCCTCCTGGAGCGCGGCAGCTCAGCTCCTTGCCCGGCGCTTCGCCTCCTGGAGCAGCATTGGAGCTCCTCGTCCGGCGCGCGCGTCTCCTCCACCGCCCACAACAACTCAGGTCCTCCTCTGGCGCTCCGCCGCCGGAAATGGCAGATCCTGACCCGGCGCGCGCGTGCGTGCGCTGCAGATCCCCATGGATCTACAGCAGCCGCAGGAGGCGGAGTGGCTGGGTGTGGCGGCAGCTGCTCTCCGGCGGCGCATCGGAGCTGAGGCTGGGGAGTGAGGAGTGAGAGTGAGACCTAGGTCTTTTTCTTTTCTTTCTTTTGGGCTATTGTCGATATTCTCTCTCTTTCTCAAGTCGTCGCCTCCTCGATCCTCCTTTTCTTCTTTTAATAACACAAGTATATAAGCCCGGTAGATCTTCTGCGTACTGGATCGTGTGGCCCTTTGTTTTTAAGGCAAACTCTGAGGCTCTTTATTGCTTCGTCACAATGTTTACACGGACGAGAGAGAGACCAACGGCTGGCCTAGCCAAACCTGACGACCAGGCCCTAGGGATAATGCATGTTTCGCGAGTTTGGAGTTTGTGAGTCTTGATATTCAAGCTCCTAAATTCATGAACTATATATACAGGAGATAAAAAGTAGCTTTCCTAAGTACGATTTCTTGTATGATCACTCCCTGCTTCGCTGCACTCTTCTGCTTGATATCATCAACAATCACCTTGCAGTCCGATGCCACATGGATCTTTCTCGCATACAGGTCGTCTGCTAGAGCCACTGTTCAAGAAATCTTCTGATTCAGCGATTTATCGTCCGATTTTATCGATATTCATGGGGTGACCAATAAGATTATGCCTTATCTTCACCGTTTATCATTTGGGCCCATTTATCACTCTGGCAAGCGATTTATTAGGAATTAGGAATCTACTGATAAATCATGCCTATTCCTAACATTATGTTTGCAAAAACTATGTTTATTTGTGTTTTTGTGGACCTTGTTTTGCAATATGTACTATTGTCCTATTTTATTTGTCATTATAAGAGGATTCAAAGGTTAGGAATCAAGGTAACACTTCTGTCCAATATTATTGTGGTGTTGAGTATAGCATATTTTAGTGTTGGGAACCTGAGATTTGCAAAAAATAGCCAATTAATAGTCGACCGACAAAATCGATTAACCGGCCGATTTCCGATTAATCTCTAATCCCCAGCTGACCGAGACGGTAACGATAAGTGATATCCTCAACATTGGCTAGAGCTAGGGATTCTCTGACAGCCAAAGCCTCTAATATCGTCGGATCTGATATGTTTGTAAAGTCTATTGTGGATGCACCCAGGAATTTGCCATCTTGGTCTCTGCACAAGGCGCCCACGACATCAAATGTGCCTCGGCCAACAGCAGCATCGACGTTTACTTTCACCAGATTATCATGAGGAGAAAACCATTCAGTTGGACGATGAGCAGTCGAACGAGGAGCTAAAGGCCTCGGTGTCTCGGGCTCCCTTATGTCCCTAAAAAAAGATTGCATGAAGCCATGTATAGCTGCCGGACTCTGACAAATAGTGTCGGTCTCCCCAAATTGCCCATAGGGCAACTGCCAGTGTGGTAAAATCCCTATGTGATAACGCCTCGTGCATTGAAAGCAGCCACAACCTGACATTACCGTCTCTGTTCGAGCTCATCTTCTCTACTATCTCCTCTCCCGACAACGCCCACATACTCCTCGCCATTGAGCATTCTAGCAATGCATGCCTCCAAGTGTCCTCGGCACCCCATAAATGACATGAGCTTGTTGGTGACATATTGCGAAGACGAAGGAGAGGCTCACTGTGGGTATAAAGCTTTGAGCCAATCGCCATAGTAAGTTCTTCAGCTTCGACGGAACCTTTAGACTCCACAGATTCGTCCACCCCTTTGCTATCAGCTTGTGAATCAGAGACACCTTGCTGCTCATTCAACCACCCTTCCTTGCTCATCTTAGTTCTTTGTTTTTTTTTTCGAAAAAAAAAATCATCTTAGTTCTTTGTATCATCCGATAAGCTGATCGGACGGTGAAGTTTCATTCAGCTTTTCATTCCAAGCCCAGAAGTCATCTATTGGCATGAACACTAACCGGACTAGTTGTTCATTCCATGTAGAAGAAGTGTGATCAATCAGCTCTGAGACTTCCGAGGAGCATGTGATCGGCCTCTTGAAACTTTCTCTCATGATCCAATTTTCATCCCATATACTCGTTGTTTCTCCATCCCCTATTCTCTTGAACAAACCCTAAACCATCATGTCTCTTTCATCCAAAATGGCACGCCAAATCTGTGAAGGGTGAGGCTCCAGTGAGGCTTCCAACATAGAAGTGTTTTGGTCGTATACCGCTTTTAAGATTAACAAACTTAGAGCAGCTGGATGATGTAGTAAACGCCATGATTGCCTAGCTAGAAGAGCTATGTTAAAGATCTCCATGTCCTTAAATCCAAGACCTCCTAGATGCTTAGGCTTTGTGATAACATCCTGAGACACCCAGCAAGGCTTCCTCTTCCCATGTTTGCTGCCCCACCAAAACTGCCTAATCATAGAAGTGATGCTCTCACACAAACCTCGTGGTAGAAGGAAACAAGCCATTGAATATACCAGAATAGCCCGAGCAACTGATTTTATTAGGACTTCCTTGCCACCTGCTGATAGTGGCTTCTCCATCCATCCTCTGACCTTCTCCCATACTCAGTATCCTAAATATTTGAATGTTCCATTCTTTGACTGGCCAACATCAGTAGGCATGCCTAGATATCTGTCACTCAAGGACTCATTATGCACATTCAAAACATTCTTGACACTAGCACGCACCAACTGTGGGCATCCTCTGCTAAAGAAAATAAAAGATTTTTCATGATTTATTCTCTGTCCAGATGCCATACAATAGTTCTGAAAGCGCATGTTTACTCCTAGAGGTGGGTGAATGGGAGATTTTTTTAGAATTCGTCAAACTCTGATGAATTTGACGAGGATCAGAGTGCAAAAATAGAAACAGAGGCGAGACTAATTCATCAAAGAAATGTAAAACATGCATACAAGATACATTATGAAGAAATGCAATCATACAAGCATTCAAGCATGCACAAGTTGAAATTTAGGGTATTATAACAATATGAGAAATTAGCAACTAAAAATGAAATATGAAAAAAAAATCAAGAAAAGTTGAATTCTCAGTTGTTGATGTGACTTCAAACTAGCACGGGAAGATTCTTTTTTAAATATTCAAAATTGTCATTTAGGCATTGTTTGGATGTAGATATTCAAGGGTCTGGCCCAGATAATATTAGACGAGATTCCTAATCTTCCTACGCTGGTTCAATAGGCGAGATACATGCTCCCCTCGCTTGAAGCTTATTCTTCTCCTCGCCCGATCGCTCGTTGTACTGGTTTTAGTCCGGTTGTCTTCTATTCTTTTTTTTTTCCTTTTTCACTAGTTTTCTTTGTTTCTTCATGATTTTTTTTCTATTTTTTTGCCTTTCTTTGTTTTTCACTGGTTTTATTCGTTTCTTTCATGGTTTTTACTGGTTTTTTCTTTTCGTTCTTCTTTTGTCTTTACTTCTTTCTTCAAAAAATTTCCTTTTTTCTTTCTTTGTTTTTCTTCAATTTCCTTTGTTTCTTTTTTTTCAATTCTGGTTTTTATATGTTTTCTTAGTTTTTCTATTGTACATTTTCCGTCTACATCAGGAACCGTTTTATTTACATGTTTCACATTTTCCAAATACAAGATTAACAATTTTGAAAACTTATATTTTTGATATCTACTTTTACCCATACTCATTGTACAAATTTTTGTATACATTAGAAACAGTTCTTATATACACGTTAACATTTAGGAAATACATGATTAACATTTCTTAAAACATTTTCTAATCTACTTTTTCCACAAACATGGCACGTTTTTCATATAAACCATGAACATTTTATATATACTAGCAAGATGCCCGTGCATTGCACGGAACATCAAGATGCATTTTTTTACAAAACATCTGTTGTGATTGACCCATGCGGGAGTAATTCCATGTGTAAAAACTAATGATATCTCGAGAAAGAGGAGAGATAAGGTGAGGAGGAGTGGGGCGTGGTGATGATTGGTGGTCGGAATGAGCGGAGTCATGGGGATGGACAACGCCGGCAGTGGCCACCATGCCGGATTGTTCCAGAGGCTACCTTTTTTAATTGCTCAACATTGAGGTTGTGGGAAATAAGGATGAACGAGGGAACGTCTTATCTTCAAATGTGGAGAGAGGTGCGGATATCTTTTTGCAAAATTGCTATAGTTTGCTTTCTATCCGTCAGATATAGATCAGACAGTCTATATTGCAACATGGCAGGCACACCGTTATCACCAATTCGGTTTTTTATAAGAGTAGATAATCGTTTAACATTTCTCAAATACATGATTAATATTTTTTAAGTCTACTTTTGCCTTACACATTCCATGATATATATACTCTTATAAAAAAAAAATATATATATATATGTTTAAGATTCTCATAATACAAGATTAAAATTTCTTTAAACATATTTTTTGATGTGTACTTTTTCCATACACAATGTACATTTTTTGTATATATCAGGAATATTTTTTTCATATAAAGTTTATTCCAAATACACTATTAACACTTTTTATAAACTTATATTTTGTATGTATATTTTTCCACACACACTGATCATTTTTAATATATACATGAAAATAATTTTTATATACACATTTAACATTTTTCAAATGCATAATTAACATTTCTTCAAAACAATTGTGTAAAGTTTTTTTTCTAATATATGTATTTATAATATTTGGAAGAATAAACAAAAGTGAAAAAATGAAGCAAATACTGAAATAAAAAATTAAAGACTGTGGCCACCCGCGCGCTGGGCCAGCCCAGTCTCGTACTCGCTTCAGGCGAGGTAGCCATACGTATCGGTATAAGCGAGACATAGACACGCCCGGTTTGAAGGAAGGTGACCCAGATAATAGACTTGTCTCAAAAATAGAGTCACCAGAGTTTATGCCTTTCTCTCTCTCTAAAAAAAAAACCTAGAGTTTATGCCTGGGCTGTCCCACGAGCACTACCATGGATCTCTCATAGAGTTTTCTCCCTATGCCTTTTACTCCCTCTATCTCGATGCATAGGGTGTGCATGTAGTTCTAGGTTACCGATTTGACTAACTAAAAATGTGTATATGTCATCGAAAGCTTATCATTGGATTCATATGAGAATGTAGTTTCTAAATATATCTATTTTATTACATATAATACATACTTAGCTATTTAAATTGATGACCTAGAACTACGCGCATGCCTTATGCACCGAGACGGAGGGAGATGGATCGTCATTCAGGATGCACGCGTTAAGATAGGAGATGCGACTAACTTGAGGGAAAACACCTGGGTTTTTCCTTTTTTTCCTTTTTTTCTTTTTGCTTTTTCTTTGGCTTTCTTATCTCTTCTCTGGTTTTCTTTTTTTCATCCTTATAATTTGGGGTTTTCTTGTTTTTCTTTTGGTTTCTCTTTGCTTTTTTTTTTCACAGTTCTTTTCCATTTTTATTTTCTTTCTCCTTTATTTTCATTTCGTGTTTTATTTCTTGGTTTTCAATATTATTTTTCTTTGGTTCTTTATTCATTTTCATAGTTTTCCAATTCTTTTTACATTTTTTCCTACGGTTTTATTTTTTGTAATATTTTTCTTTGGTTCCTTTTTTGATTTTCATTTATTTTCGTCTTTCTTTCAATTTTTCATTCCACATTTTTCATATATGTAAAGAAATTTTTTCTAATACACATTTATCATTTTTTAAATACAATATCAACATTTTTTAAATACGCGGTCAACATTTTTTATCCACATTTAATGTTTTTTATCTTTTTGATTAATATTTTTACAATACAAGATTAACATTTTTTTAATACATGGTCATCAATTTTTCTATACATATTTAACATTTTTTTCTATTGTTTTATTGACATTTTTAAATACTTGTTTAGCTTTTTTTTTAAATGCTTGATTTACATTTTTATATATGAGATAAAATAATCCATTAAAACATGGTGAACATTGTTTTAAAACACGGTGGGCATTTTCTTAGTACATGATAATCATTTTGAAATACACGCTGAACATATTTTTACAAAAGTGTGCATGCATTTGTATGTGAATGTTCACATATTTTTAAAGATTCATTTACTTTAAAAATTCATATTTTTAAAATATTGATATTTTTGAAATATTCAAATTTTTAAAAATATTCATATTTTTTAGAAATGTTCATGTAGTTTTTAAAAAATGTTTGCTGAACTATTATTATTTTTCATATTTTATATCTGAAAGACCAGGTTATGTACGAAATATAAAACTGTTTTAAAACTAAGCCAAACTGTGAAAACGAAAAAAGCATTTGGCAAGACAAAACTGTAGGAGCGCTCGGCAAAGAAAACAGGGCGCTATTGGGCATCCGGCTATTACGTGCATGTAACGCAGTGAGCGTCATATAAGAGCACTCACGCATTTATGGAGACCTGTGCGCATGGGCAGTCAGCATGCGACGATCCATCGCAAAAACAAATGAGCAGGGCGTTAGGGTCAAGTACGTTTTTATGTTGTTTCTTTTTTTCACAAAACCAACAGTGGGATTTTTTTATCCCGTAAAAAAACTGTGGGATTTTTTAAAGCGCTAAATAATTGAAAACCTACTCATCAATATTGTAATATGGGCTTTATATGGACTGAAATGAGCGAACAAAACACACTAAAACATGTCTATATACATCCAATTCAGAAAAAGGTTAGAACATCTTATATTTATAAGTATCTAAAAAAAACATCTTATATTTATAAATGGAGGGAGATTAGAAAAATAGAAAATAGATTGAATATTAATCGTATATGAAAAAAACTTCACCGTACATTTAAAAAAGGTTAATCGTATATGAAAAGCTTACCGTAAATTAATAAAAGCTTACTATGTATTAAGATGTTTACCATATAACAAATAAATCTTCAATGTGTATTTAATAAATGTTCATCTTATATTAGAAAATGTTTATAAGTAAAACTATAAAAATAAAGATTGTAAAAAAACAACAGAAAACCCATATCTAGTAAAAAACCATAAAAAGGAAATAAAAAATAAGTAAATAAAAACTAGAAATAAAAGAAAAATCAAAACATAAAAACATGCACAAAAACCATAAAAAACGACTGTGATTTTTTTTATAAATAGATTTGAACAAATATTCATGAATTTTGTATAGACATTTATGAAATTTTATAATATATATATATTTTAAGGAGAAAAGATATTGTGAAAATTAAAATAGAAAAAGGAAAATAGAAAAGAAACGTGAAAAACAGGAAGAAAAATGATGGGAAAACCCGCAGGAGAAAAAGAAACAGAACAAAAACCCACTGTTGGCTTGTCCGACGAGCGCCAAGGGGGTACCGCGTTTGCGTGGCATGCAATGTGGAATAGGAAAAGCAGAAAATAAAGAACTTGCGACATTCTACTAGAAAAAAGAAGTTGCAAGTTGCGACGTCCACAAAAAAAGAGAGTCTCTTTATATTTCTAATTACACTATTTTCTTATGAATTTCATGTATACTCTTGCCTTGAATGCTGTTGATGGGGAAAAAATAAGGTACCAAACAGCATTCCTTTTTTATTTTATTTTATACTTTTTGAGACGGGGTTGGAGTTGGGATTACATTGTGTTACAGGTAGCCACCAGCAGCAATTGGTATTTACCTATTCTAATCAAACTGGTGTGTATCTATCAGCTCCACAATAAGTTGACAGTACAAAAACGTACTTCTGAATAAGTTAACAGTATATGGCTCTAAGTTACTCTCAGTGCCAAACACGTACAAAAGAACAAACTTCTCCATTTGAGAATGGCAACAGACGAAAAATAGCAAAAAGGGGTACCAAATACTACAGTTTAGTCGATTAAACTGTAGGCATACTCCAGATTGAATCAACACGAGGAAATTACAAACCATACTCCAGGCATGAACAGAGCAACCTGATCACTAGAACAAACTCAAATGTAAAGCACAAATGGCCCCAATTTACAACTGAATCAACCACGGCAAATCCTAACAACTGAATCAACCACGCCCCCTGTCCTATATTACTTGTCGCTCAAATGGCCGTGAGTCCTGTATCTAGCACTACCCGTTTGAGAGACGAGTAGTATGGTACGGAGGGAGTAAAAAATACAGGACTCACGGCCATTATGCATGTTTGCAGATTCTCCCTTGAGGTTGCAAGCAGAGACTCAAGGATTTAGAAATCACAAATACTCTTTCGTTCCATAATACTGTACACTTTTGTGAATGAATCGCTGTACCTGATCCTGGCTGGAGCCTTTCGACATGACATGCATATGCCCTCCACTGGCGTGAGGCAGGCGGCATCTCCATCCTCCTCTGCATTACCTTCCTTTCATCAGTTGGTCCCTCTTCTTCTGTCATCCCTCTTCTTCTGTAAATTGCGACAGCAAACATATACTACAATGACATATCCACTACGCGCTTAACACTAGACATGCTGCAGCCAAAGGAATCATGACCAAACACATATCATCCAGGACTTGCTCACTGCTATTTTGCTTGCACATTCTTGCTTCAGGTTACAACAACCAACTGAAAGTAATATATAGAAATCACAAGTAGTCTTTAACCTCCTCACATGCAGCTACATTATTAATTACTGGTTCTCTCAACCACATAAAAGCGCAAATACAAATCACAATACAAATTGTCCGCCGATAATTCACAATGCACGGCACCCTTCTTTCCTCGCCCAACTTTTTTGATTCATGCCGCAGCATCACTCTGCCTCCATTGCCAGACACGGCCTGCACGCAATGGGAAGTACATGAGAGCCAGCCTTAATAGGTACTGTTATGTTTAGCACACTGCTATCATAATAGGTACATCAGCTTAGTTTCTTCCCCAGTAGTTTTAACAAATCAGAAAGGGAATTAAATGATTCCTGCTGACTTTAATTAACCAATTAGTGCCATATCAAAGGACTGAATTAAGAAGACAAGTGCGACTTGAGGGGCAGAGAGAAGAATGATACCGGATTGATTCAGTGGAGAGGGCGGTCTTGTCTGATCTTGGTAGCTAGCTATCATGCACTTTTTCCTTTCCTCGATCTGCTGCTGTTTGTCGTCGGCGTACTTCTTCTTCCTTGTTTTTATCTTCTGCCCCTTTTTTCTTCTCTGCGGCAGGTGAAAGATGGAATCAATACGACAAAACAAGTAAAATAAATTGACAGTCTTCCAACGAACACACATAACGCGTTGTGTTAATTTACCTACAGACTTGATCAAGTGTTTGGATTGTGCATCCCTCACCGCGGCAGCATCCTCATCTGCTACCTGCTGCACTTGCCTGATGCAACTCTCATCCTGACCCTCTAAAGGCTTCTCTGTTTTCTGTTTTATATCTGTACTCAGATATCTAACGCTTCCGCTAATGCTTGTTGTCATCAAGCTTTGTATTCGAGCCCTCGAGGCCCTGGCTTGTAATAAATACTTGTATGACTTTGTTTATGTTTTAGAGTTGTGTTGTGATATCTTCAAGTGAGTCCTTAGGCTTGATCGTGTGCATTTGCGTGTATGATTAGTGCACGATTAAGCCGGGGGCGTCACAACAGCAATTGGTAAAAAACCACATTTCTGTATAATTTTCAGTCCGATATCCTTTAGCGTATTGATGTGGTCTTCATCTATCTTACTTGAGCATACCTGCGAACATACAGTACAAGGGACCGATATAGTTAATTAACTATGTATCAAGATCCTCTAAGGCACTCAGTTTTACCTCTTAAGAGGACTAGTTGATGTATCTGTCCATTTATCAAGGTATGATTGACTATGTAATAAATACTCAAAGTACAGGAAGTACATGCCAAAAAGAAAGTATAGGAAATACTCATAATACTATGTCAAACATTAATTACTAAATTTGTGTGCAAATTTTCTAGCAAAATTACTGCCAACTTATAGTCTAGTTATTTTTGTGTTATATTCTTTTGTTGTATTGGCAGGGGTTCACCAAAATTATTATTTTTCTGTCTTAAAATGACTTTTCATTTATATTATATCCTATGACACTGTCAAGTAGCTGAGCACTTAGATCTTCATCTCATATGTTGGAAAACGAGACTGGATATTCACAAAGGTTACTCACTACATAAATATACGACCCATGTCTCTTCACTGGTAAAAATGATACATATATAATTATCCAAATTTCTAATTATTTTCTCAAGCTTGATTAAGCAAAATCATGCTTTAGTGTCTCAATTAGTGTTGTGGCATATTTCCTTGTTTAGCACCATGCTTTGTTGGCACTTGCAAAATAGTACATAGAAGTTACTAAAGTACACGTAATTAATGGCTCATTAATTTGGTAGCATCCTAACATTTCTCGTAATTAACTACATAGTACTGTTAATAAGTAGATGGAGATAACAAAAGAGATTAGAGTTTAATTCAGAACGGACCTGCTTCTTGAGCAATTACCAAGCATCTTCAGGCACTAATGTGTCGACATGGTGGTACGGCCATATAGCTTTCACCCCTCGGGCAACACTTTCATCTCTGGTAGTGACGAGGACTCGGCTGCTTGAAGCAGCAGCATTGACTAAGGGTGTTTTCAGCACGTCATCCCATGCTCTATGGTTCCATACATCATCCAGTACCAGAAAGGTCTTGTGGTCAATCAATGTGTTCTTGAGGGTTTCATGAAGGCTGGTCTTTGAACTTTCAGGTGGTTGGGCATCTCCTCCGGCACCGATGATGACCCTTCTCAGCAGATCAACATCACTGAAGTTTTGGTTGACGCTCAACCATATCTTTTTGCTGAATTCACCTTGGATTGCTTCGTCATTGAAGACCATCTAGGCGAGGGTGGTCTTGCCGATCCCACCAACACCTACGATAGCGAGCACCTTGATGCCATTGTTGACATCCTTTCCCGCCTGCATGATTTGGGCCACCAGTGCCCTTGTGTCTTCTTCAATCTTCTCGCCAACAACAGCCGACCGGTCAAAGTCCCCTACCGTCTCCCGGCTTGGATTACCATGGCGAGAGGCATGGGCATTGCTGTAATGATCTTCATAGGAACCGAGATTGATGAAGTTGAAAGCAGCGCTCCGCGCCTTAATGTTATCTAGCCTCTGGTTGAGCGCATTGATGCGGGTACCAATCTCACGAGCATGGAAGGGATTCCGCATGCAGAAAAGCAAGGGATTGCAACACCCTGCATCCGTGGAGGAAGACCCACGCTCCATGGCCTTGAGCTGGCAGAGGTCGAGGATGTCAGCAGCTTCATACATGGCACGCTTGAGCTGACCCACCCAGACTCGGACGGTCTCATCGGTGATGTTCCTCCTATCAGCATCTGCAAGGAAGTTCTTGAGGTCCAGAAGCTTGTCGCCCAACTTGTCGATCTCTCCAGAGACGCCCAGCATCGTTCCGAGCTCATCTTGTACCACCTGCTTGAGGTAGTCTCCGACGTAGGATGCAAAAGCATCCAGCACCATCGCCGTTGTTCAACTTGCTGGCCTTCCGTTGTGATTAGAATTAGAGACAATTAAGGTGAGTTTTAAGTAGCCGACAGAGACAAGGAAATAAAACTTGAACACTAACAAACTACCTCAAGGCTCGGGCGACAAGGTAATCAAAGAAGCTTGACTAGCTTGGTGTAATTAATAAAAGATAGAAATTCAACTTGAACTACGTCACAAACCTTTGAGATTGATGGGATGCACTGCACGGCACAGCAGTCGGCGGCTACAAATGGCAGCAGGGGGCGGCGGCAGAGGTGCCTGGAGGGATTGGGATATGGGAAGCAATGCCAGCGGCTACTGGGTAAAGCAAAGCACCCCGTTCCCACCGGTGGACAGAAGCAAAGCAAAGCAAAGCAGCTTCTTTTCCTTTTCCATGGAGGAGTAGATTAATTGACAAAGAAGCTGAGCTGAGCAGAGCAGGGTATCGAATTGGATCTGGACTGAATTTTTACTTGATGGCAAGATATGCTTTTGCCTCGTTTGATTTTGCCAAATGACAGCGGCGCTACGGTCGCCCTCTCTGCTTATCAGACTGGCCGTTGGCCGGAGCATCCCGGTGGCCGGCGCTTGGCTGCTCCTCTCCCGTCTCCTCCGCCACCATGGTCCCCCGTCCGGCCACTCCGCGGCGGCTCCATGGAGCGGGATCCATGCAGGACGGCTGGAGAGCGATCTTGCGGCGGCGGCCAATGTTGGTACAAGCCACGGTGGCCATGGTGGTCTGTGTGTGCGCGCGCACTGGACGTGGCGAGCGCCGTGATAAGTTTGTGTGCGGTCAGTTGGCGCAGCGTCGGTGTGCTGGCCGAGTCTTCAGGCTTGCATTTGGGCAGCCGGACGTGCAAGCGTGTGTGGCCGAGAGCAACGGCTGGGTATGCATGTGCGAGTTGCATGGGTGAGTTAGTTGGCGTCCTGGTGGAGTGAGTCACGGAGAGACTCCAGGTTAGTTAGTGCATGTGTGGGTTAAGTTGCTGGACGTGGTGGCCGGGTCATGCGTGATGTACGTGCACTAGTGGCCGGTTCTGACGTTGGTGCTGGCCGTGCGTGCGTAGCTAGCTAGCTGTGTGTGCACCGGGTATAAAAAGCCCATCCCCCTTGTATTGATTGGTGCCGGTATGTGCCGAGCCACGGTGTGTTGCCGAGTCGGGTATGTGCCCAGAGAAATATAAGGCCAAGATACAGGCATTCGTCGCCGGAATATCCTTTGTGTGCTCCTCTTCTTCTTCCACCTTCGTCCGAGGGAATGAGAGATAGATAGCGGAGAGCTATCCGGGTTTGTCCCAACAGCCAAGGTCAATGACCGGCCGGCTGGCCGGGGGCGTGGCTGCCGATCTGCTCTCCCAACTGTGGAGCTCTCTGCTCTCTAATCTCTATCGTGTGCTTTTTTTTTTCCTTTTTTTAGGGGGCCTTTTTTTCCTTTTGAGAGAGAGATAATTGATTTCTACTGCGGCGGCCCATGAAATTGAGGCCCATGCACCTTACTAGAGGCCGCCCAAGAAATTGAGGCCATGTGCGAGCATTGTTAGGGAGATCATCTCTCGAGGCTCGCAGTTTTCAGAATGCTCCTTCATCTTCGAAGGGCACGAGATGAACTTTGACGCACATAGCCTTGCCAAACACACTTTGGGACTCTCTGGGCGCCATCTTTGGCTCCTTAATCCCCCGGATTTATCTTGTATTCCTATGTATTTGGACATTGATCAATAAGAGAGTGTGTTTGGACTCAAAAAAAGGTTGCTTGTGCGTCCCTGAAGCAAGCAACCTTTTTTTTCGTTAGTTCTGAAAAAAAAACTCTACTAGCGTATTGTAATTGCAATTCTTTTTGCGGGTGATATTGTAGTTGGATTCTAGTTGATTAATAAAGCTCCCAAATTATGATGCAAAAATAAATTTCATAAAAGTACATCTTTTATTTAGGGCTCAAACTCTCTCAAGCATTCATCCTTGATATCGCAGTAGGTACGCCACCCACCACCGTGTTGTCTCCCACGGCGGCAGCTGGCTCCGATGTTCCGCCGTCGGGAGCTGCAGGTCCTCTTCTGGCGCGTCGCCTCCACACGCAGCAAACCCGCGTGGAGCTACAACAGCAGTAAGACGGTAAGAGGCAGAGTAACTTGCTCTCCCTCGTCTATGCGAAACGACGACATGCCTTCACCATGAGAGCACCCAGCTCAATGACCGGTTTTGGAAACTTTCTAGAAGGTTTTTGACCCTTTTGTTGGTATATTTCGGTTTTACTTTTATTTTTCTCTTTCTTTTTATAATTTTATAAAAACATAAATTGTTTTCAAGAATGATCGCAAATTTGGAAATATATCCGCGTTGTCAAAAAATGTTGGCAAATTTGTAAAAAGATGTATTTTAAAAATGTTTGCACTTGGCCCAGTTTTACCTCCAGCAGGTGCTTTTGGGTACTAGTCAATCACTATGGATGATTGCAAAATGAAAAGCACACAAACAGCATTTGAACTATTGCTACCGAAGAAGATTCTTTCTCACCAAAAGAACATGTGGGACTCTGTAACATGGCCGATCGAGACTATACCAAATTAGCCATGTTGATATGTATGACTTTAGCAAAACACATCTTTCTGATATAACAAAAACATTTTCAATATCGACCGGGCAGGGCCAAGCGTGTTGTTAAAAGTCTTCATCCTGTGAGACATCCCAACTCAATGATAGATCACAACAAATATATACATGGCAACTTATGTTTTAACCAAGGCTCGGTTTCTACGTGAAATATTGTGTCCCACCTTACTTACTTGGCAAGCTTGCTAAGAGAAAACTTTCATGGTTTGTAGGCGAGATGGTAGGTATATCTCCATCAACAAGGACCTCTCATTATGGGTATGCATCTCCTTCGTCTCCAAATCCAGAACTATGCGACCTCGCATCTGTTCTATCTCTAGCAGCACCACATCGCCATTCCTCTTCCCGGATCTCTGGAACTCAACTAGTACATTAGGTCAAGTGTGAGCAGGGATGCATGTGCACAATGACCGTAGTCCATCCCCTATGTCGATTATAGCGTCTAGCGCCCAACCACCACTACCCGTTGAGACTGTAGGGAGTTGTAGCCACACAGATATCATGAATCCATCTATAGCCAGCAGTTTCAGCAGGTTCCCATCAGGTGAGGTCGCCAAATGGAGCTGGGTTGCCTTGCAACCAGTGACCGGGAGATTCACAATTCCCGCTGTCCTTGTGCGCACCTCGTACGTGACGATTTGGTCGCCAGTGCATCTTAGCCAGTGGATGACGCAGCCACGGAGGACGACATGGTCATTTTGGTGGCTGATCGACCAACACGTGAAGTGCCTCGCACAAGTGATAGGCCCCCATGTACGCGAAGAGGATGTAGCGGTGTGTACTTTGATGCTCGATCCGTTGAAAATGACGTAGAGCACCATGAAGGAGCAGCCGATGCTATCCGCCGCGGTGAGCAAGACGTACTTGCGAACATTGGAGATGCTAATCTGGACATCAGGCGGTTTTGAGAGAAAGGTGAGGTGGCCCGTCATAGGGTCATACACGCAAACGTCATAAGAGTCCTCAACCCGGCGGCGAAGGACGGCAAGGCCGCCGCGGGACGTCTCATGATAGTACGGGCCAACGAGGTTGGCAGCACAGCGTGACATGAAGGGCGAGAGGTGGTCGTGGCAGAAAGACATAGCGGCGGGCATGAGCGGGTACACCAAAGTCACAGACCAATCATCATAGGTGGAGAGGTAGGCGAAGATGTAGGGGGGCACCTTCTGGGTGAGTTGGTGGACGAACGGCGGGTTGAGGACGTCACGGCGGAGGTGCTTGCAGACGGCGGTGCAGCAGATGAGGGTAAAATGTCAGCGCGCGCCATGATCTCGAGCAGTAGATCGTCCGGGAGCATCGGTGGTGTGGTGATGTTTCGTCGGCGTTTGCGTGGCGCCATCGGTGGCCCTGATTAGTTGTATGTATGTGTTTGAGCTGGAGGCCCTCCCTAGATGTAGCTAGCTATATATTGGAACGCTACGTGATCTCGTGCTTTCATCATCAAACCGAATTTGTGTGCAGAACGGAACGGGATCCGCTGCCAAACCATAGCCGGCAGGAGGACCCAAAATCGGGCTGCCTGCCTTTGATCGCGCCGTACAAGCAAACAAGGAAAGTAAGGAAAGGCGAGTTTGAGTTTGACTGGGCAACACGCGGAACCAAATCGACTCGTCCATTTCCTAATCTATTATCCGAGGAAAGGCATGCGCCCCGCTTTATATATAAAGCAACGACCAATCATCATACAACTCAACACACCCCACTCGGCATCACAACACACACACACTCAAGGCATGATACAAGGGTGATAAGAGCAGCTACACAGAGAAGCCGTATATAACGAGCCAAGAGCTCAAAGACGGGGCCTTCAGAAAGGGAATGACATCGAAATGCCACCACCCTCCGATCCAGGGATCAGGGTTTCCCCCGGAGCAACAACGGAGATGAAGAAGAGCCACGACAACTCATTCAAGAAGAAAACGACACCATAGATGCCGCCGCTGTCAACCTGGCATAGCCAGAATGAGTTTTCACCCCGGCACGCCCTCTGCATCTCCCAGACGGAGTACACCAAGCCCAATTGTCGCACCACCGTCACCGGCCGCTGCACGCAGACCACCATGCCGCACGTATGACCATGGCAGTCAGTCCACACCCTAGCCGCGTGCTCCGTCCACGAGCACCGCGGCTACCACCACCAAGGCCGCCACCCCGGAATCCAAGACCCTGACACCACCCCCACCCGAGATGCATAGCTATGATGACCAAAGAGATGGGTGGAAAGGACCCTCCTTTCCTACCCCTGGGCGGCCCCTAGCCCTGAGACTCACCCCCGTGACGGCCAAATCTAGCCGCCACCGCCCCGCCCCGCCGCTCCTGGCAAAGGACGAGCCACCCCCCCCACCCCCCCCCCCCCCAGTGGTACACAACCAACCGACGGGAGGCAAGGATGATTCCGCGGCCCTCCTAGGGGAGGAATCGTCCCTCAACAGTGCACGACGACAAGAAGAGGGCCAGCTCTTGGGCGAAGATAGCACACGCATGATGAGGAGTGGAGGCGAAGGCCGAAATGGTCTGCTTGACGAACCGACGCCGGAGAGGCCAGCCATCGCCGCAGCTGGGGACGCCGAGCTACCGTGTAGCGCCGCATAGTAGGAAGGTCACCGCCGGACCTCCCCTCGAAACCGCCGCCCATGGCCAGAGCAGCAACCACGCCAAGCTACTGCCCCAACCGGCACCACCCGCCAGACACCATCGCAGCAGAGGCCACCGGGGCACCCACCACAACAACAACACCTGCTCCTCCATGCCCTGGCCAGGTACATCTGGTGCCCCACCACCCCATCAGAGCAGACGGACCAAGCCTACTCCACCTACCTGGAGTGACAACTCCGACCCGCCTCGGACCCCGAGCAGGTCCGTCCGAGCACAAGCCCCAGGTCGTCGCCACCTCCATGCGCGAGCATCCCGCGCACCGTCGGGTCGGACCCAGGAGAAGGGAGGGCACAACCACCACCCGCACCTTGCTGCCGAATGCAAACCACCGCCGCCAGAGCTGCCACGGCCACGCCGACAACAAGTGCACCCACCTCTGCCGCCGCCGAGGAAGGGGTGCCTTGCCGCCGACGCCGCCCGGGCTTTGCCCGGCGGCGCCCTCCGGCGACGGCGAGGGAGGAGGAGGGTGAGGAGAGGAAGGAGGCCGCCGACGCTAGGGTATCGGCCAGCCGCCGCCCACGGGAGCGACGGGGGCCGAGGGGAAAAGTCGTCTCTCTGTATTTCTGGTCCTCCACTTCAACTCTGCTCTCTCGTTTCTTGTGAGATCATGGCAATGTCAATGTCTGTTCTTCTTCTTCTGATGAATGAATGAATGAAGTGTTTTGATGCGAATTCGATAGAAGACCGCCAGCAAAGGAAGGAGAAGAGTTTGCTTAATGCAGAGTCAAATGGACGAGCATCAGTTGAGGCCTCAGGGACGAGGGTTCTTTTCTTTCTGAATCCACCAGTTCCATGGGTGTAAACTGACGATACGTTCGGTCCACATCCATCATATGATCCAACCATCATATATGACTTGCAGAGAAGCAAGATGCCAACTTCGACAAGTGTTTGTGAATGGAAACTAGATGCACAGGCAATGCACACTACTGTATACATACTGAAACAAGTGTTTGTGAATGAATTGCAAATCACAGACGCATCATGCTCTTGTTCACATGAAAAAAAGAAAGGAATGATTGGAATCTTCCTTTGGCAAACTAACCTCCAAAGCATTCTGGAATCTTCCTTGAAGAACATTAGTTGTTCTGTCAACCGCATCAGGATTTGGTGGCAATAATATAAACAACAAGCAAGACTCCCTCGCCGCCATTCTGTTTACAAATTCTTTCATCAGGTTACAGCAACCAACTCAAAGAATATAAACAAAAACACAAGTGCTCTGCAGTCTCCGCGCAGCTACACTATTAGCTCTTCTCTCCTGAAAACACACATCACTTGTCTTTACCAAAGGTATGGAGGTAAAGAAAAACCAAAGAAATAAATTTGCCGATCCAACTTTCAATTGATGCTGTAGCCGCATCACTTCAGCCGTTGGCGATTTGATATGATGCAGCCAAGCAGCAGGATGAATATCCATATACAAGCTAGCCTCCCTTCCGCCTGCTCACATGCATCAAGATTTTAAGTGGATGAGATACCAGTATATGACTGCGCATGCATACTGAACACTCAAAGTTATGCAGTGTGTTTTGTTTAGCATATTGCTAGCCAGGTGTATTGATAAGCGTAGTTTATTTTGCCAACAGCTGTATTATTAGATCAGTACTCTCTTTCTGAGTAAGTAACTCAACATGTCACCAAGGGAGCGACAGATTTCCACTCAAGTTAACTAGCGCCATAGCAAAAGAATGAACAAAGAACAGGACTGCGACTCGCAGCACGATTAATTAATAGCAGAGAAAAGGATAGTAGAGTACTAAATTGATTCAGTGCAGAGGACGATCTGATCTCACCTCCCAAGCTATCAGCTAGCTATCATGCACTTTCTCCTTTCCACGATCCGCTGCTGTCTCTGGTCGGCGTGCACCCTGCTGTTCCTTGTTTTGATCTCCTGAACTGGGTGCAACTACTGCTGCTGCTTCTTTTTCCTCCTCTGCAGTCAAGCGGGTGAAATTAGCATGAAATCAAAGGAGAAAGAGAGACAAAGCAGCGTGCGAACAAACACATTTAGAGCTATGCTGATTTACCTCCAGATTCAATCAAGTTCTTGGCCAGTATGTCCCTTACCCTGACGGCATCCTTGTCCACTAACTGTCGCACCTCCTCCTCCTCCATGCCTGACTCTTCCTCCTCCTCCTCCTCCCCCTCCTCCATGTCTATCACTATATTATGCAGTAAGCAGCACGCATCGATTGTTTCAAAAGTGTCTTTCAACTTCACGGGTCCAACTGCTCTGTCCAGGATCTTCCATGTGTCTTTCAACCTCGCGAGTGCAGCCATCATGATGGTTGATGCTGAAGAATGTGTTGGAAATATGAGCAAATTACTACGAGATTTAATCCGAATAAACAGAAGATAAATCATGACAGTAATAGCAGAGATTAAACTAATCATGCAAACTAGCATAGAAGATGAACAGGTCACATCTAGGGCACATACTAGAAACATGAAATCTACCACGATCTCGAACAAGAAGGATAGAATTACATACGGTGCAGCGGGAGCAGCACCGCCGGCGTTGAGGTTGTCGCCCATGTCGTCGAGGATGAGGTTGCCGAGGTCGGGGAAGAAGTCGTCGTTGGCGAAGTCGTCGCTGCCAGCAGTCGCGCGAGTGCGCTCCCCAAAAACCTGATCGCCCCTCTCCCGTACAGGATCACGAGAGGCGGGGTTCCGGAGGTCTGCTGTCCCTTCTCGCGGTGCACGCTGGAAGGAGGGATGGAGAAGACTTGCGTGGCGGCGCAATGATCTGGAACGGTGGTGCGAAACCATACGAAGCGGCGGCGGCTAGGGTAGACGTCTGCCTGACTATATAGTGCGGACCGGGTAGGTCGTGGGAGTAAATCCCACGTCCAAGTCGCGATCCAAAAGAATCGGAAACGGTTCAGTAATTAACGCGTCTGTTAATTATTAATTAATGACTCATTAATTTTTCCCGAGCAGCAAAAATATAGACAACGTGCATAGCTCTGTCCTCGGCTTGGCTCAATCCCGCAACCCGCGGCGCGTCGTGACGAGGCGAGGCGTGGCGTGGCGAGGAGGAGGAGCGCGCGTGTAGGTCTTCTCTTCTCATGCTCTTACAAGTGGTAGAAGAGCTCACCTTATAAAGAGGTGCAAGTCTCACTCAACTTCCGGGGTGGGACTAAACTTTAGTCCCACTCACACCACTCACAAGCTATGCATGAATGAGCCAAGAGAATTTCAGAATTTTAGTTGGGCTTTGGGCCAAAGGCCTACTAGCAAATTCCAACAATCTCCCACAAAGTCTCATTGGCACATCTCATCACTTAGTTCCAAAACATTGTTTATATACCGGTGCTCAGTGGAGACTGTAAAGTTGAACTTCCACTTAGAGATTTATGCTACACTAGATCACAACTTGAATAGTGGACTATGCCTTGAACTACAAGTTTTCTGCGAGACTAGTTTCACACAAATTCTTGACCGATACTGGGCTGCCGCAAGGCTTCCCCGCGGGTGGAGCGTATACGTCATACTCCAGGGCCTTTCATGAATTTATTAGAGAACACCCAATTCTCACAGACTGCGACGTTAACAGTCAAATTCATATAGGTGTGTTTCTCAGGAGATGCTCTGCAGGACAACATCTCTGCTTACCCGAATAAGCCACTTGGAACACATTAAGATAAGTATCAACCTGCCATGCAGATCAGGAGAGTATTGCATCTTCACGGAGTGGGATAATTAATATAGGGATACTCTTCTCCCAGCTGACCAACAGCTTGTCTCCCACTTCTACTTCACGAGATCTCCGATCACATAGAATGGGTTACCACTATGGACAACTCATGCGGTGGGTCTCAAACCTATCTCCATCGATGCATTATCTATCACATTACGTGATAGACCCTTTGTGAAGGGATCTGCCAAGTTTTTCGACGTTTGGATATAATCCAACGTAATAACTCCGGAGTTCCTCAATTTTCTGACAGATTTTAGTCTCCTCTTCACATGTCTTGAGGACTTCATATTGTCCTTAGAACTGTTTATCTTGACAATCACAGTTTGATTATCATAGTTCATCAGGATAGGGGGTATTGGTTTCTCAACCATAGGTAAGTCCATCAAGAGCTCGCGAAGCCACTCTGCTTCAACAGTGGCAGTGTCTAGTGCTGTGAGTTCTGCTTCCATAGTTGACCTCGTTAAGATGGTCTGCTTGCAAGACTTCCAAGAAACAGCGCCACCGCCAAGTGTAAAAACATAACCACTTGTGGTCTTAATCTCATCAGCATCAGATATCCAGTTTGAGTCACTATAACCCTCCAGTACCCTTGGATACCCGGTGTAGTGAATCCCATAGCTCGCAGTGCCTTTCAAATAGCGCATAACTCTCTCAAGCGCATGCCAATGAACATCTCCCGGTTTTGACACAAACCGACTCAGTTTGCTCACAGCAAAAGAGATGTCAGGCCTCGTGGCACTCGCCAAATACATAAGTGAACCAATAATCTGAGAATACCTCAGTTGATCCTTAGCAATCCGTCGATTCTTTCGAAGCAACACACTAGCATCATATGGAGTTGGAGAAGGCTGGCAGTCGCTATACCCAAAACGACTCAAGACCTTTGCCACATAGTGAGACTGAAGCAGTGTAATCCCACCATTCTCATCTCTCAACAGCTTGATGTTTAAGATAACATCAGCTACTCCTAGATCCTTCATCTCAAAGCAACGAGATAAGAAATCCTTAAGCTCATTGATTAAATCAAGTTTGGTTCCAAAGATCAGTATGTCATCGACATACAGACAAAGAATAACTCCTTCGCCCCCACCATGGCGATAGTACACACACTTGTCACCATCGTTTACTACAAAGCCGGCAGCAGTTAATGTTCTTTCGAACTTCTCATGCCACTCCTTAGGAGCTTGTTTAAGGCCATGTAAAGACTTTAATAACTTGCACACCTTTCCTTCCTGACCAGGTACTACAAAACCATCTGGCTGATCCATGTAAATTTCCTCCTTCAACTCTCCATTGAGGAAAGCCGTCTTAACGTCCATTTGATGAACGAGAAGACCATGTGAGGCAACCAGTGATAGTAGCACCCGAATAGTGGTCAGTCTAGCCACGGGTGAGTAAGTATCAAAGAAGTCTTCACCTTCTTTCTGGGTATAACCCTTAGCCACAAGCCGTGCCTTGTACTTTTCAATCGTACCATCAGGTCTAAGCTTCTTCTTGAACACCCACTTACATCCTACAGGTTTGCACCCATAAGGACGGTCAGTGATCTCCCAGGTTCCGTTAGCTAAGATGGAATCCATCTCGCTACGAACAGCTTTCTTCTAGTAGTCAGCATCAGGAGATGCATAGGCTTCTGAAATAGTCCTGGGTGTGTCATCCACAAGGTACACAATGAAATCATCACCAAAGGACTTTGCAGTCCTCTGTCTCTTACTCCTCACAGGAGTTCCATTGTCACCCTCAACAGAATTCTCAACGTGTTCCATCGCAATGGTGGGTTTAGGAATTACAGCGAATTCCTCACTAGATGGAGTAGGTATCTCCTGATTTGATGAACTCGACATATCCTTCATAGGAAATATGTCCTCAAAGAAAGTGGCATCATTCGACTCCATAATCGTACCAACATGCATGTCGGATACCTCAGATTTTATTATCAAAAATCTATAGCCAATGCTATGAAAAGCATAGCCCAGAAGAACACAATCCACGGTTTTCGGTCCAAGCTTGCGCTTCTTGGGAATTGGTATATTGACTTTCGCCAAACAACCCCAAGTACGTAGGTAAGAGAGTTTCAACCTTTTCCTTTCCCATTCCTCAAATGGAGTCATGGTCTTATGCTTTGTGGGAACTCGGTTTAGGACATGACACGCAGTCATTAGCGCCTCCCCCCACCATTCCTTGGAGAGACATGGTCTTATGCTTTGTGCATTCTTAACAGCTTTCTCAAGATCTGGTTGTATCACGAGGTTATTAAGAGAACCCTGTGGAACAATACATAGATTTAGCTTGCACAGTTCTTCATAAAGACGAGGTTGAGCTCGCCTAACCATGAGGTTGTCGCAATAGGACTTGCGGCTTAAGGCATCAGCCATCACGTTAGCTTTGCCAGGGGTATAAGAAATACCCAAATCATAGTCTGCAATGGCCTCCATCCATCTTTGCTGACGGAGGTTTAGAGATGGTTGAGTGAACAAGTACTTCAGACTTTTATGATCCGTGTAGATCTCGCAACGATTACCGAGGAGGTAATGTCGCCACAACTGCAGTGCATACATGACAGCAGCTAGTTCTAGATCATGTACCGGATAATTCTCTTCATGCGGGCGCAACTGACGAGAACCATAGGCAATCACTTTACGCTCTTGCATTAGGATACAGTCTAATCCTTCACGGGATGCGTCACAATAAATGACGAAGTCTTTGCGGGAATCTGGCGGAGCAAGTACTGGGGCAGATGTTAGCTTGTCCTTAAGTGTTTGAAAACTTTCCTGACATTTGTCGGTCCATTCAAACTTAACGCCCTTGTGAAGCAGATCAGTCAAAGGCTTAGCAATCTTAGAAAAATTCTCAACAAATCGACGGCAATAGCTTGCAAGGCCGAGAAAACTTCTCACTTGCTTGACGTTCTTCGGAGGAGTCCAGTCAAGAATAGCCTGAACTCGTTCTGGGTTAACAGCAATGCCATCCTTGGAAATCACATGACCAAGGTAAGTTACTTCAGAAAGCCAGAATTCACATTTGGAGTATTTGGCATACAACTGGTGTTCTCGGAGCCTTTCCAGTACAAGACGGAGGTGTTCAGCATGTTCTTCTTTATTCTTCGAATAAACCAGAATATCATCCAGATATACCACGACAAACTTGTCGAGGTAATCCATGAAGATATAATTCATCAGACGGGAGAATGTGGCTGGAGCATTGGTTAAGCCAAATGACATGACAGTGTACTCATAAGAACCATAGCGAGTAACAAATGCAGTCTTCGGAATATCCTCTTCACGAACACGGATCTGATGATAACCCAATCTCAAATCAAGCTTAGAGAATACTGAGGAACCAACAAGTTGATCATACAAATCATTGATCCGGGGAAGCGGATACTTATTCTGAATTGTTGCTTGGTTAATGGGCCGATAATCCTGAACCAATCGGTTAGTTCCATCCCTTTTCTTGACGAAGAGTGAAGGTGCTCCCCAAGCAGAGGAACTGGGGCGGATGAAACCTTTCTTAAGTGACGTATCGATTTCTTCCTTAAGTTCGAGAAGGTGATGCGGAGGCATCTTATAAGGACGCTTCGCAATAGGGGTTGTGCCAGGTTTCAAGTCGATGACAAATTCGACAGCTCTAGCAGGGGGTATTCCTGGAAGTTCTTCTGGAAATACATCTTGAAAATCATGAACAACTGGAACATTCTCGATGCCTTCGAGAGGTGAAGCATTCAATGCATTCAGAACATATATCTGAGCTTCGGCGTCCTGAGCTATTTGGGCTGAGTATTTGACTGTCTGGCCAGAAGGATGTGTGAGGCGGACTGTTTCAGTGGCACAGTCAATCAAAGCTTTATGAGGCTTCAACCAGTCCATACCCAGAATAATGTCTATGTTGGAGGTCTTGAGAGCAATGAGTGAAACGGGGAACATCAATCCTCCAATCACAATGTGGTTACCGTGGCTTACCATGATAGTTTGCCAATTAGCCCCAGGTGACTGGATCACTAACGGAGTAGACATCTCCTCGAAAGGGATATCATGACTTCGTGCAAAACTTTCGGACATGAAGGAGTGCGATGCCCCAGAATCAAAGAGTACAGTAGCTGGGGTTGAATTCACTAGAAGGGTGCCCATCACAATTTTGGGATCCTGTCGAGCTTCTTCCATGTTGACTTGGTTGATATGAACAAGTTGGCTAGCAGGTAGTCTAGCGTTACGATTCCTGGAATGATGGGTCCGATGGCCCTTCCTACGACCAACAGGAGGACGTGATGCATTCTGAGGCTGACCCTGATGACAGTTGAAAGCACGGTGCCCGGGCTGTCCACACTTGCGGCATAAACCATCATTATGAAGAGGAGCCTCAACATTGGATTGTCCACCCTGGATCGTTAGTTGTCTTGGCGGCGGAGGCAGACGAGGTGCAACATAAGACGGCCTTGGTGTTGGGGCAGGTCGGTGATGTACATTGTGCGGGATCCACACTCGACGCTTCTGAACGGGCTGACTCGAGGATGAGCCAGCTCCAGGAGTGCGCTTGAGCGACTCCTGGCATTCAGTCAGAGCTGTTTCAACTTGGAAAGATTTGCTGACAAGCGTTGCGTAGTCTGTGAAATCAAGGACTGCAAGTGCGAGTTTTATGTCAGTACGGAGTCCTTCACGGAATTTATCCTGCTTGCGGGCGTCAGTGCAGACGTCATCTTCAGTATAGCGGGACAATTCGAGAAATTTCCTATGATATTCATCCACAGTCATTTTTCCCTGGGTGAGTTTGCGGAATTCCTGCTTCTTCTGGTCCATCAAACCTTGAGGAATGTACTGTGCACGAAAAGCTGACTGAAATTCCTGCCAAGTGGTTACGGTCTCTGCAGGCAACATACCCTTGTGACTTTCCCACCATTGAGCAGCTGATCCCCTCAGGTGATACGTCGCATAGGTGACGTAACTGTCAGGGATAACATTGGCCGACTTCATCTGGAAGGCAATGTCACGGAGCCAATCATCAGCATCCATTGGATCAGTCGAGCTGCGAAAAGTGGACGGATTGAGACGCACGAATTCTGGCAGAGTTATTGGGGTAGGCTGTTGATAAGCATTCTGGTTTGGAAACTGAGCCAATATCCCAGTCATAACCTGACGGTTCAATTCAAACTGCTGCATCATTGCGGCAATATAGGGTGGAGGTGGAGGATCGTCAGCCATCCTGCCAAATCAACAGGGGCAATTTAGCTAGTAACTTGCAGGTGTATGGAATTATTTATGAAGTAACACGCACAGCAGAAGGAAGTGCAATAGATACTTCATCATATTCACACCAGACATTCAAAGCCACACACAACCTCGGTTAGTATTCGGCTTTACGACAACTGAAAGGGGAAGGCTAGACAGCTAGGCGGCGCGCAGGCACGCGGTAGGGAAGTACACGGCGAGACATAGCAAAGGCTACATCAACGTCGGAGAAAACTGTTGGAGCGAGGAATCTGCAAGTGACAACACAGGGTGCCCTCGATAAAAGGATCCTGCAAGCAGAACCTGGTCCACAATCTTGAAGCAAGGGGGGGAAATCTTCAGAACACCGGGTGAAAGTGACCACGAGAACCTAATGTTGGAGTTAGTAAAAATTTAACCCGACTAGAGAAGAGATCAGAGTCCCAGAGTAAAGATCGAGGAGTAGAAGATCCTAATACCACCCAATTGGCGACGTGGGCCCGTAAGCCACACAGCCAAGTTAGTAAAACAGTTTTTGGTTACTAGACTCAACTTCGGCCAAGGAGTTGGAAAGGGGGTTCCTACAGTCAGTCGGCTCTGATACCAACTTGTGACGCCCCCGGCCCGATCGTGCACTAATCATACACGCAAATGCACACGATCAAGCCTAAGGACTCACGGGAAGATATCACAACACAACTCTAAAACATAAATAAGTCATACAAGCTTTATATTACAAGCCAGGGGCCTCGAGGGCTCGAATACATAAGCTTGCGAACAAGCGTCAGCGGAAGCATCAGATATTTGAGTACAGATATAAAAGAAAATACAGAAAGGCCTTTAAAAAGGCGGGGCAAAAGAAAACACTACGATCGAAAGGCGCAAGCCTCCTGCCTGGGAACCTCCGATCCTACTCCTGGTCGACGGCAAGCTCGAGATAATATCCAACTCGGGGTAGTAGTAGCGATTGTCGGCGCATCTGTCTCAGGGGCTCCGTCATCTGGTCACGACAAACTGATATGGGGAGAAAGGAAAACAAAGCAACCGTGAGTACTCAGAAGTACTCAGCAAGCAAGGATCTACACTACATATGCAACATTATCAAAGGGAGGCTGTATATGTGGACTGGGCTGCAGAAATGCCAGAATAGATAGAAGGCCTAGTCCTATCGTAGACTAGCATCTTCAGCGGTCTTGCAGCAATAGAAGAGAGCGGAACAGATTACTATAATGTAGTAGTATCATTAAGTCTCAACCTCACCCAGAGATCCTTTCTCGACTTCCTGCGAGAAAGCAATCCCAGAGCCATACAGTCATCAACCTCGTCCGGAGATCCCTTCTCGACTCCCTGCGAGAAGCAATCCCAGAGCCATAGTATCCAAGTATCCAGTTCTAAATTGTATCAATCAGGATACAACTCCGAGTGTCCTTTACCGTAGGACAGGCTATCGATAGAAGTTTTCTTCCCTGCAGGGGTGCACCAACTTACCCAACACGCTCGATTAACTCCGGCCGGACACACTTTCTGGGTCCTGCCCGGCCTCGGCCAAACGACACATTGCAACCCTACCTATAACTCAGCAGAGAGGTCCCCGCCGGTCTACATCCTAAGCGCAAGGGGGTCTTGGCCATCGCCCCTCACCCTCCGGGTCGTTGCGCACACGGTGAAGCCAGGCACCAACACTACAGGAAGGCGCCGGTCCGTTCGTGCCGCCATGCTGAACTGGACGTCTGACAGAGCTTTCGGCTGATGTATACGATGCAGAACGCCCATACTATGCCCACGTGATGGTTAGTGCTATCAGGCCAGAGGCCTGCTCGGATCAAATATCCAAATCATAGTGGCCTAGGGGCTTGCGGTACGAGCAGAGACTCACGAAAGATGTGACCCCGTCGCCCCGTCTCGAGGACTTGCTGCAAGGGTTAAGAATGCCCGGCCGCGCCTCGTATTCTCACTCGGGCACCATACAGGCAACCCGCCTTCACAACACACGCCTCTCAGGCGCATGCGGGTACCCCTCAGGGCCGACCCGCCTATCCAAGTAACAGTGTAAAATTATCCGTGTGTCCATAACATCAGGGGAATCCGAGGTGTCACCCTCGTTGGATTCCTACTCGATGTATCGTCAAGGTGAACTCGGAGGAATCACCCTCGCTGGGTTCACACTTGAGGTGTTGTACGACGGTGTCGTTATCGGAAGCGGTGAAGGAGGAATCACCCTCGATGACCACGACCGAATAGCTAATCTACAGAGTTAACATCAGAAGTGCTACAAGAGGTTTCACCCTCGGCACTCGATAGTAACGCTGCAGTGTCGTTACAACTAAGGGGGGGTGATGTGCGGTGTCGGGGCCTGGTCTTCAATCCCGTTGATCGGGTCTTCGGATAATCCAGCGCGGCAGTCGGGATAAGTGGGGTCACTGATAGGTCTCTACCCAGCCTAGACTAAACAGTTTAGGATATGTAGGTAATTATCAACAGCAGGTTACAATAAACAGGCTATGCATCAGAATAGGTAAAGCAGCAGTAGCAGCAGCAATTCTAATGCAAGCATGAGAAATTAGAATAGGCGATATCGGTATGCTCAAGGGAGGGGCTTGCCTGGTTGCTCTGGCAAGAGAGAGGGATCGTCAACGGTGGCGTCGGGCTCCTGAGTTGCGTCGGTCTCGGGGACGACGTCGGTGTCAGGGTCTACCGAGAGAGAAGAGGGGGAGGAAACAGTATAAATATAGGTCAAACTTGAGCAACACAAAGTACGACATGGCAATACGCAGTGCTAGGGGTGATCTAACGTATGGTTGCATGTCACCGAGGAAGGGGGAATCCATCCGGGAAAGTATTCCCGGTTCCGGACATATGTCAGACAGATGACCGGAGAGGGACGGTTGCATGTTCTGATAGTTAGGGACGTGCGGCGGACGAACGGACCGCGTACTCGGATTCGTCTCGAAATTCTGAGCAACTTTCATGTAGAAAGTATTTCGATCCGGGTTACGGATTATTTAATACGATTTTCTAAAGTTTTTATTAGTTTTCTGAATTTTAATTAATTATTTAAATCTAACATTATCCAGAATAGTGCTCGCTGATGTCAGCATGACATCATGCTGACGTCAGCAGTTATTACGGTTAAGTTAACTAAACAATTAGTCTAATTAATTAATTACCAAATTAATTAATTACCTTAATTAAACAGAATTAATTAACTAATTAATTAAATATTTATTTATTTGTATTTATTATTTTTATTTATTTCTAAAACGTTTTAGGGCGGGGCCCGTTTGTCAGTGTCTCTGGGGGTTTGGCCCCACCTGTCTGTGGCACAGGGGGCCACGGGCGGGCGCGGGTGCGGCGCGCGTGCGGGCGCACGGCGAGGCGCGCGCGGGCGCGCGGCCAGGGCAAGCCCGGGCGCGGCCAGGTGCGGGCGAGGCGCGCGGTGGCCGGAGCGGCAGCGGGCGGCGGCGCGCGGCGCAGGGCGCGCGGAGGCGAGGCGGGGGCGGCCACGGGTGGTCGGCGCGGTGAGCAGGGGAGGAGGCGAGGCCTGCGCGACGGCAGCGGAGCAACAGCTCGAGCAGCAGCCGCGGCAGGAGAGCAGCGGCGGGGGTCCTCACCGGGGGTTCGTAGGGCCAAGGCAGCGGGGGGGTGGTTCGAGCTCGAGGGGGAACGGCGACGGGGTCGAGGCGACGGCGTCGGCGTCGAGCGCGTCGAGGGCGCGGGGCCGAGCGAGCGCGCGGGCTCGGGGCGCCGGGCGTCAATGGCGAGGAGGGGCTCGGGGTGGAGGCCGGAGACGACGGCGGTGAGGAGGCAGGCCTACCATCTGAAATCAGAACAACTGAACATCTCGAGCCTTCGAAGAGGTGAAGCATTCAATGCTTCAGAACATAGATATGAGCTTCGGCGTCCTGAGCTAGTGGGCTGCGTATTGCGTTCTGGCCGAAGGATGTGTGAGGCGGGACGTTTCCTCGGCACAGTCAATCAAAGCTTTATGAGGCTTCACCCAGTCCATTACCCAAATTAATGTCTATGTGAGGTTTCTTGAGGAGACAATGACGTGAAACGGGGAACATCAATCTCCAATCACAATGTTGGTTACCGTTGGCTTACCATGATAGGGTTCAATTAGCCCCAGGTGACGATCACTAACGGAGTTAGTAGACATCTCCTGCGAAAGGGATATAATGAATTCGTGCCAAAACTTTCGGACATGAAGGAGTGCGATTGCTCCCAGAATCAAGAGTACAGTAGCTGGGTTGAAATTCACTTTAGAAGGGTGCCCATCACAATTTTGGATCCGTGTCGAGCTTCTTCCCTGTTGACTTGGTGTATGAAACAAGTTGGCTAGAAGGTAGTCTAGGTTACGATTCCTGGAATGATGTGTCCGATGGTGGAAACTTCATAAGACCAACAGGAGGGAAGTATGCATCTGAGGCTGACCATTTGATGACAGTGAAAAGACGGGTGCCGGGTGTCACACTTGCGGCATAAAACCATTCATATGAAGAGGGAGCCTCAACACAATTGGATTGTTCCAACCTGGATCGGTAGTGTCTTGGGGCGTGAGGGGCGGAGGACCAGAGGACGACGAGGTGCAACATATAAGACGGCCTTGGTGGTGCGGGAGGTCGGTGATGTACATTGTGCGGGGGATCCAAAAATAGACGATTCTGAACGGGCTGACTCGAGGATGAGCCAGCTCCAGGACAAAGAGTGCGCTTGAGCGGGACTCTGGCATTCAGTCAGAGCTGTTTCAAATTGGAAAAGAGATTGAGAAAGAGTTGCGTAGTCTGTGAAATCAAGGACCTGCAAGTGCGAGGGTTTATGCAGTACGGAGGTCCTTCACGAAATTTATCCGCTTGCGGGGCGCTAGTCTCAGTCGTGCAAGGATCGTCCCTATTCAAGTTTGTATAGAGGGACGACAAGTCGAGAAAAGAAAGAAAGAAAGGGCCTATGATATTCATCCACAGGCATTTTCCCTGGTTTGAGTTGCGGGGAAAAATCCTGCTTCTTCGGGTCCATCAAACCCTTGAGGGAATGTTACTGTGCACGAAAAGCGTGAAAGTTCCTGCCAAGTGCAAGTGGTTAATATTCCGGTATTGCAGGCAACATCATACCCTGGTGACTTTCCCACCATTGAGCAGCTGATCACCTCAGGTGATACGTCGCCATAGGTGACTGTAACTGTCAGCGGGGGATGATAACATTGGCCGAATTCATCTGGAAGGCAATGTCACGGAGCAAATCATCAGGCATCCATGGGATCAGTCGAAGATTCGAAAAGTGGCACGGAATTTTGAGAAGCACGATTATGGCAGAGTTATCTGGGGTAGGCTGTTGATAAGCATTCTGGAGTTTTTGGTTTGGAAATGAGCCAAAATATCCCAGTTCATAACCTGACGGTTCATTTCAAACTGCTGGCATCATTGCGGGCAATATAGGGTGGAGGTGGGAGGTCTGTCCAGCCCTCCTGCCAAATCAACAGGGGACAATTTAGTGTAACTGCAGGTGTATGGAATTATTTATGTGAAGTTAGTAACACGCACAGCAGAAGGAAGTTCAATTAGATTACTTACATATTCACACAGACATTCAAAAGCCCACACAACCTCGGTTTTAGTATTTCGGCTTTACTGACAACTTGAAAGGGGAAGGCTAGACAAGCTAGGCGGAGCGCAGGCACGCGGCGGTAGGAGGAAGAAGTACACGCGAGAAATGCAAGGCTACATCAACGTCGGATGAAAACGTTGGGAGCGAGTGGAGGAATCTCTGCAAGTGACAACACAAGGGTTTTGCCCTCGATAAAAGGAATCCTGCAAGCAGAGAACTGGTCCACAATCTTGAAGCAAAGGGGGGGAAATCCTTCAGGAACACCGAGGTGAAAGGACCACGAGAACCCTAATGTTGGAGTTAGAAAATTAACCCGACTAGAGAAGAGATCAGAGTCCCAGAGTAAAGATCGAGGAGTAAAAGATCATAATACCCACCCCATTGGCGAGTGGGCCGGTAAAGCCACACAGCCAAGTTAGTAAAACAGTTTTCGGTTTACTAGAAGTAAAATTAGGAAAAGGATCGTTGGAAAGGGGTGGTGGGGGGTTGGTGGGTTCCTACAGTCAGTCGGCTCGTACAACTTGGGACCGCCCCGGCCCGATCGGCACAATCATACACGCAACTGCACTACGATCAAGCCTAAGGACTTCACGGGAAGAGATCACAACACAACTCTAAAACATAATAAGTCATACAAGCTTTATATACAAGCCAGGGGCCTCGAGGCTCGAATACATAAGATGCGAACAAGCGTCAGCGCGGAAGCATCAGATATCTGAGTACAGATATAAAAGAAATCAGAAAGGCCTTTAAAAAGGCGGGGCAAAGAAAACACTACGATCGTTAGAAAAGGCGGCAAGGCCTCCTGGCTGGGAACCTCCGATCCTACTCATGCGTCGACGCAGCCGAGATATATCAACTCGGGTGGTGGAGAGTAGTACGATCGTCGGCCGAATCGTCTCAGGGGGCTCCGTCAATCTGGTCACGACAAAAACTGATTATGGGGAGAAGGAAAAACAAAGCAAACGTGAGTACGCAGAAGTACTCAGCAAGCAAGGATCTAAACTACATATGTAACATTTCAAAGGGAGGCTTTGTAGATGTGGGACTGGGCTGCAGAAATGCCAGAATAGATAGAAGGCTTAGTCCTATCGAGACTAGCATCTTCACGGTCTTGCACAATAGTAGAAGAGAGAGCGGAGGAACCAGATTCTATAAGTAGTAGTATCATTAAGTCTCAACCCTTCACCCAGAGATCCTTTCTCGTACTTCCTGGCGAGGGAAAGCAATCCCAGAGGCCATTACAGTCATCAACTCGTCCGGAATCCTTCTCGGGAATCCCTGCGAGAAGCATCCCAGAGCCATAGTATCAAGATCCAGTTTCTCTAATTGTATCAATCAGGACGACAACTCCGAGTGTCCTTTACGTAGGACAGGGCTTATCGATAGAAGTTTTCCTCCTGACAGGGGTGCACCAACTTACCCAACAAGCTCGATTAACTCCGGCCGGACACACTTTCTGGGTCATGACCGGCCTCGGCCAACGGAAACATCGCAAACCCTACCTACAAGTCAGCAGAGAGAGGAGAGGAGGGTCCCCGCCGGTATTACAATCCTAAAGCGGCAGGGGAGGGTCTTGGCCATCGCCCTCACCCCCTCCGGGCGTGCGGGGGTGTGGGAACACGGTGTGCAAGACATGGCACCACACTACAGGAAGCGCGGTAAAGTACGTGCCGCCATGCTGTGAACTGGCGTCTGACAGAGCTTTCGGCCTGATGTATACGATGCAAGAACGCCAAGACTATGCCACGTGATGGTTAAGTGTATAGGCCAGAGGCGCTTGCCGGATCAAATATCCAAACTCATAGTGGCCTAGGGGCTGGCGGTAGAGCAGAGACTCACGAAAAGATGTGACCCCGCTCGCCCCGTCTCGAGGACTTGTTGCAAGGGTAAGAATGCCCGGGCCGAGCCTCGTATCTCACTCGGGCCAACCTACAGGCAACCCGCCTTCACAAACCAGGCCTCTCAGGCGCATGCGGGTACCCCTCAGGGCCCGGACCCGCTCATCCAAAGTACAGTGAAAAATTATCCGCCCTGTGTCCATAAATCAGGGGAATCCGAGGTGGTGTCACCAGCGTTGGATTTCCTACGAGATGTTGTACCGTCAGGTGAAAACTCGGAGAAGCACCCTCGCTGGGTTCACACTTGAGGTGTTGTAGACGGTGTCGTTATCGGAAGGGTGAAGAGGAATCACCCTCGATGACACGACCGAAATAGATAATCTACAGAGTTTAACATCAGAAGTGGATACAAGACGGTTTACCCTCGGCACTCGATAGTAACGCTTTGCAGTGTAGTTACAACTAAGTGCCCTTCATAGGGGTGACACGTAGATAAGCTTGATCACCAGGTTGATAAGTCAAACCCCATCGTTTGCGATCATAGTTGCTCTTCTGGCGGTCCTGAGCTGCCTTGAGGTTTTCACGGACGATACGAACTTGTTCTTCGGCGTGTTGAATAATATCCGGACCCACGAGCGGTCGTTCCCCAGTTTCTGACCAATTCAGAGGGGTTCGACACTTTCGTCCATAGAGTACTTCGAAGGGGGCCATTTTCAAGCTGGCTTGATAGCTGTTGTTATAAGAGAACTCGGCATATGGAAGAGATTCTTCCCACTTCTTACCGAAAGAAATAACACAAGCTCGCAGCATGTCTTCAAGCACTTGGTTGACTCGCTCAACTTGGCCTTGGGACTGAGGGTGATAAGCTGAACTCCAGGTGATATGAGTTCCCATAGCCTTTTGGAAACTTTCCCAGAACTTAGAGGTGAAAAGACCGCCACGGTCCGAACTGATCTCCTTCGGAATACCGTGGAGTGAAACAATTCTGGAGATATACAACTCTGCTAACTGACTAGCAGTGATTGTTTCCTTGACGGGCAGAAAGTGTGCAACTTTAGAGAGTTGGTCGACGACGACAAGAATAGCATCGTGACCCTTCTGTGACCTGGGAAGTCCAGTAACGAAATCCATCTAAACCTTATCCCATTTCCATAGAGGAATAGGAAGTGGTTGCAGAATTCCTGCAGGCTTCTGATGTTCTGCCTTAACGCGACGACACACATCACATTCAGCAACATATCGAGCAATGTCCTGCTTCATTCTAGACCACCAGTACCTTTGACGGAGATCACGATACATTTTGGTGCTACCCGGATGAATAGACAATGGTGTGTCATGTGCCTCCTTCATGACTTTGTCAGTCATAAGCTCGAAGCGAGGTACGACAATGCGGTTTCTGAAATACAAGGTTCCATCTTCAGACAACGAGAAATCCCTGTACTTTTCATGGTGAAGATTTTTCTTCATCAGATCAACTTCAGCATCTTTAGTTTGTGCATTCTTAACAGCTTTCTCAAGATCTGGTTGTATCACGAGGTTATTAAGAGAACCCTGTGGAACAATACATAGATTTAGCTTGCACAGTTCTTCATAAAGACGAGGTTGAGCTCGCCTAACCATGAGGTTGTCGCAATAGGACTTGCGGCTTAAGGCATCAGCCATCACGTTAGCTTTGCCAGGGGTATAAGAAATACCCAAATCATAGTCTGCAATGGCCTCCATCCATCTTTGCTGACGGAGGTTTAGAGATGGTTGAGTGAACAAGTACTTCAGACTTTTATGATCCGTGTAGATCTCGCAACGATTACCGAGGAGGTAATGTCGCCACAACTGCAGTGCATACATGACAGCAGCTAGTTCTAGATCATGTACCGGATAATTCTCTTCATGCGGGCGCAACTGACGAGAACCATAGGCAATCACTTTACGCTCTTGCATTAGGATACAGTCTAATCCTTCACGGGATGCGTCACAATAAATGACGAAGTCTTTGCGGGAATCTGGCGGAGCAAGTACTGGGGCAGATGTTAGCTTGTCCTTAAGTGTTTGAAAACTTTCCTGACATTTGTCGGTCCATTCAAACTTAACGCCCTTGTGAAGCAGATCAGTCAAAGGCTTAGCAATCTTAGAAAAATTCTCAACAAATCGACGGCAATAGCTTGCAAGGCCGAGAAAACTTCTCACTTGCTTGACGTTCTTCGGAGGAGTCCAGTCAAGAATAGCCTGAACTCGTTCTGGGTTAACAGCAATGCCATCCTTGGAAATCACATGACCAAGGTAAGTTACTTCAGAAAGCCAGAATTCACATTTGGAGTATTTGGCATACAACTGGTGTTCTCGGAGCCTTTCCAGTACAAGACGGAGGTGTTCAGCATGTTCTTCTTTATTCTTCGAATAAACCAGAATATCATCCAGATATACCACGACAAACTTGTCGAGGTAATCCATGAAGATATAATTCATCAGACGGGAGAATGTGGCTGGAGCATTGGTTAAGCCAAATGACATGACAGTGTACTCATAAGAACCATAGCGAGTAACAAATGCAGTCTTCGGAATATCCTCTTCACGAACACGGATCTGATGATAACCCAATCTCAAATCAAGCTTAGAGAATACTGAGGAACCAACAAGTTGATCATACAAATCATTGATCCGGGGAAGCGGATACTTATTCTGAATTGTTGCTTGGTTAATGGGCCGATAATCCTGAACCAATCGGTTAGTTCCATCCCTTTTCTTGACGAAGAGTGAAGGTGCTCCCCAAGCAGAGGAACTGGGGCGGATGAAACCTTTCTTAAGTGACGTATCGATTTCTTCCTTAAGTTCGAGAAGGTGATGCGGAGGCATCTTATAAGGACGCTTCGCAATAGGGGTTGTGCCAGGTTTCAAGTCGATGACAAATTCGACAGCTCTAGCAGGGGGTATTCCTGGAAGTTCTTCTGGAAATACATCTTGAAAATCATGAACAACTGGAACATTCTCGATGCCTTCGAGAGGTGAAGCATTCAATGCATTCAGAACATATATCTGAGCTTCGGCGTCCTGAGCTATTTGGGCTGAGTATTTGACTGTCTGGCCAGAAGGATGTGTGAGGCGGACTGTTTCAGTGGCACAGTCAATCAAAGCTTTATGAGGCTTCAACCAGTCCATACCCAGAATAATGTCTATGTTGGAGGTCTTGAGAGCAATGAGTGAAACGGGGAACATCAATCCTCCAATCACAATGTGGTTACCGTGGCTTACCATGATAGTTTGCCAATTAGCCCCAGGTGACTGGATCACTAACGGAGTAGACATCTCCTCGAAAGGGATATCATGACTTCGTGCAAAACTTTCGGACATGAAGGAGTGCGATGCCCCAGAATCAAAGAGTACAGTAGCTGGGGTTGAATTCACTAGAAGGGTGCCCATCACAATTTTGGGATCCTGTCGAGCTTCTTCCATGTTGACTTGGTTGATATGAACAAGTTGGCTAGCAGGTAGTCTAGCGTTACGATTCCTGGAATGATGGGTCCGATGGCCCTTCCTACGACCAACAGGAGGACGTGATGCATTCTGAGGCTGACCCTGATGACAGTTGAAAGCACGGTGCCCGGGCTGTCCACACTTGCGGCATAAACCATCATTATGAAGAGGAGCCTCAACATTGGATTGTCCACCCTGGATCGTTAGTTGTCTTGGCGGCGGAGGCAGACGAGGTGCAACATAAGACGGCCTTGGTGTTGGGGCAGGTCGGTGATGTACATTGTGCGGGATCCACACTCGACGCTTCTGAACGGGCTGACTCGAGGATGAGCCAGCTCCAGGAGTGCGCTTGAGCGACTCCTGGCATTCAGTCAGAGCTGTTTCAACTTGGAAAGATTTGCTGACAAGCGTTGCGTAGTCTGTGAAATCAAGGACTGCAAGTGCGAGTTTTATGTCAGTACGGAGTCCTTCACGGAATTTATCCTGCTTGCGGGCGTCAGTGCAGACGTCATCTTCAGTATAGCGGGACAATTCGAGAAATTTCCTATGATATTCATCCACAGTCATTTTTCCCTGGGTGAGTTTGCGGAATTCCTGCTTCTTCTGGTCCATCAAACCTTGAGGAATGTACTGTGCACGAAAAGCTGACTGAAATTCCTGCCAAGTGGTTACGGTCTCTGCAGGCAACATACCCTTGTGACTTTCCCACCATTGAGCAGCTGATCCCCTCAGGTGATACGTCGCATAGGTGACGTAACTGTCAGGGATAACATTGGCCGACTTCATCTGGAAGGCAATGTCACGGAGCCAATCATCAGCATCCATTGGATCAGTCGAGCTGCGAAAAGTGGACGGATTGAGACGCACGAATTCTGGCAGAGTTATTGGGGTAGGCTGTTGATAAGCATTCTGGTTTGGAAACTGAGCCAATATCCCAGTCATAACCTGACGGTTCAATTCAAACTGCTGCATCATTGCGGCAATATAGGGTGGAGGTGGAGGATCGTCAGCCATCCTGCCAAATCAACAGGGGCAATTTAGCTAGTAACTTGCAGGTGTATGGAATTATTTATGAAGTAACACGCACAGCAGAAGGAAGTGCAATAGATACTTCATCATATTCACACCAGACATTCAAAGCCACACACAACCTCGGTTAGTATTCGGCTTTACGACAACTGAAAGGGGAAGGCTAGACAGCTAGGCGGCGCGCAGGCACGCGGTAGGGAAGTACACGGCGAGACATAGCAAAGGCTACATCAACGTCGGAGAAAACTGTTGGAGCGAGGAATCTGCAAGTGACAACACAGGGTGCCCTCGATAAAAGGATCCTGCAAGCAGAACCTGGTCCACAATCTTGAAGCAAGGGGGGGAAATCTTCAGAACACCGGGTGAAAGTGACCACGAGAACCTAATGTTGGAGTTAGTAAAAATTTAACCCGACTAGAGAAGAGATCAGAGTCCCAGAGTAAAGATCGAGGAGTAAAAGATCCTAATACCACCCAATTGGCGACGTGGGCCCGTAAGCCACACAGCCAAGTTAGTAAAACAGTTTTCGGTTACTAGACTCAACTTCGGCCAAGGAGTTGGAAAGGGGGTTCCTACAGTCAGTCGGCTCTGATACCAACTTGTGACGCCCCCGGCCCGATCGTGCACTAATCATACACGCAAATGCACACGATCAAGCCTAAGGACTCACGGGAAGATATCACAACACAACTCTAAAACATAAATAAGTCATACAAGCTTTATATTACAAGCCAGGGGCCTCGAGGGCTCGAATACATAAGCTTGCGAACAAGCGTCAGCGGAAGCATCAGATATCTGAGTACAGATATAAAAGAAAATACAGAAAGGCCTTTAAAAAGGCGGGGCAAAAGAAAACACTACGATCGAAAGGCGCAAGCCTCCTGCCTGGGAACCTCCGATCCTACTCCTGGTCGACGGCAAGCTCGAGATAATATCCAACTCGGGGTAGTAGTAGCGATCGTCGGCGCATCTGTCTCAGGGGCTCCGTCATCTGGTCACGACAAACTGATATGGGGAGAAAGGAAAACAAAGCAACCGTGAGTACTCAGAAGTACTCAGCAAGCAAGGATCTACACTACATATGTAACATTATCAAAGGGAGGCTGTATATGTGGACTGGGCTGCAGAAATGCCAGAATAGATAGAAGGCCTAGTCCTATCGTAGACTAGCATCTTCAGCGGTCTTGCAGCAATAGAAGAGAGCGGAACAGATTACTATAATGTAGTAGTATCATTAAGTCTCAACCTCACCCAGAGATCCTTTCTCGACTTCCTGCGAGAAAGCAATCCCAGAGCCATACAGTCATCAACCTCGTCCGGAGATCCCTTCTCGACTCCCTGCGAGAAGCAATCCCAGAGCCATAGTATCCAAGTATCCAGTTCTAAATTGTATCAATCAGGATACAACTCCGAGTGTCCTTTACCGTAGGACAGGCTATCGATAGAAGTTTTCTTCCCTGCAGGGGTGCACCAACTTACCCAACACGCTCGATTAACTCCGGCCGGACACACTTTCTGGGTCCTGCCCGGCCTCGGCCAAACGACACATCGCAACCCTACCTACAACTCAGCAGAGAGGTCCCCGCCGGTCTACATCCTAAGCGCAAGGGGGTCTTGGCCATCGCCCCTCACCCTCCGGGTCGTTGCGCACACGGTGAAGCCAGGCACCAACACTACAGGAAGGCGCCGGTCCGTCCGTGCCGCCATGCTGAACTGGACGTCTGACAGAGCTTTCGGCTGATGTATACGATGCAGAACGCCCATACTATGCCCACGTGATGGTTAGTGCTATCAGGCCAGAGGCCTGCTCGGATCAAATATCCAAATCATAGTGGCCTAGGGGCTTGCGGTACGAGCAGAGACTCACGAAAGATGTGACCCCGTCGCCCCGTCTCGAGGACTTGTTGCAAGGGTTAAGAATGCCCGGCCGCGCCTCGTATTCTCACTCGGGCACCATACAGGCAACCCGCCTTCACAACACATGCCTCTCAGGCGCATGCGGGTACCCCTCAGGGCCGACCCGCCTATCCAAGTAACAGTGTAAAATTATCCGTGTGTCCATAACATCAGGGGAATCCGAGGTGTCACCCTCGTTGGATTCCTACTCGATGTACCGTCAAGGTGAACTCGGAGGAATCACCCTCGCTGGGTTCACACTTGAGGTGTTGTACGACGGTGTCGTTATCGGAAGCGGTGAAGGAGGAATCACCCTCGATGACCACGACCGAATAGCTAATCTACAGAGTTAACATCAGAAGTGCTACAAGAGGTTTCACCCTCGGCACTCGATAGTAACGCTGCAGTGTCGTTACAACTAAGGGGGGGGGTGATGTGCGGTGTCGGGGCCTGGTCTTCAATCCCGTTGATCGGGTCTTCGGATAATCCAGCGCGGCAGTCGGGATAAGTGGGGTCACTGATAGGTCTCTACCCAGCCTAGACTAAACAGTTTAGGATATGTAGGTAATTATCAACAGCAGGTTACAATAAACAGGCTATGCATCAGAATAGGTAAAGCAGCAGTAGCAGCAGCAATTCTAATGCAAGCATGAGAAATTAGAATAGGCGATATCGGTATGCTCAAGGGAGGGGCTTGCCTGGTTGCTCTGGCAAGAGAGAGGGATCGTCAACGGTGGCGTCGGGCTCCTGAGTTGCGTCGGTCTCGGGGACGACGTCGGTGTCAGGGTCTACCGAGAGAGAAGAGGGGGAGGAAACAGTATAAATATAGGTCAAACTTGAGCAACACAAAGTACGACATGGCAATACGCAGTGCTAGGGGTGATCTAACGTATGGTTGCACGTCACCGAGGAAGGGGGAATCCATCCGGGAAAGTATTCCCGGTTCCGGACATATGTCAGACAGATGACCGGAGAGGGATGGTTGCATGTTCTGATAGTTAGGGACGTGCGGCGGACGAACGGACCGCGTACTCGGATTCGTCTCGAAATTCTGAGCAACTTTCATGTAGAAAGTATTTCGATCCGGGTTACGGATTATTTAATACGATTTTCTAAAGTTTTTATTAGTTTTCTGAATTTTAATTAATTATTTAAATCTAACATTATCCAGAATAGTGCTCGCTGATGTCAGCATGACATCATGCTGACGTCAGCAGTTATTACGGTTAAGTTAACTAAACAATTAGTCTAATTAATTAATTACCTAATTAATTAATTACCTTAATTAAACAGAATTAATTAACTAATTAATTAAATATTTATTTATTTGTATTTATTATTTTTATTTATTTCTAAAACGTTTTAGGGCGGGGCCCGTTTGTCAGTGTCTCTGGGGGTTTGGCCCCACCTGTCTGTGGCACAGGGGGCCACGGGCGGGCGCGGGTGCGGCGCGCGTGCGGGCGCACGGCGAGGCGGGCGCGGGCGCGCGGTGGCCGGAGCGGCAGCGGGCGGCGGCGCGCGGAGGCGAGGCGGGGGCGGCCACGGGTGGTCGGCGCGGTGAGCAGGGGAGGAGGCGAGGCCTGCGCGACGGCAGCGGAGCAACAGCTCGAGCAGCAGCCGCGGCAGGAGAGCAGCGGCGGGGGTCCTCACCGGGGGTTCGTAGGGCCAAGGCAGCGGGGGGGGGGGGGGTGGTCGAGCTCGAAGGGGGAACGACGGACGGGGTAGATTGGATGAGTAGAGTCGGAGTACGAGCGCAGTAGAGGGAGAGGGGAAAGACCGCGAGCGCGCGGGTATCGGCAGGAGACAGGGCGTCGATGGCTGAGGAGGGGCGCTCGGGGGGAGTGGTGGAGGCCGGAGACGAAGGCGGCGGGTGAAGGGGCAGGCGGACGGGCAAGCGCGCGGGCGCGGTCGTCGGCGGGGGGGGGGGGGAAAGAGCGGCGTCCGGCGATGGGATCGGGGGATCCGATACAGAATGGGGGGGGGGGAAGGAGAGAGCGAGTGGGGGGGGGGGTCGAGTGGGTTAGGGTTCGGGTGTGGGGGTGGCCTAATAGGCCAGGGGTAGAGGTGGTTGGGGCCGACTTGGCTTCGGCCCAGTTGGGCCAGAGGGGGGGGGGGTTTCTCCCTTTTTTTTTGTTTGTTTTCTGTTCTGTTTTCCTTTTTCTTTTGTCTTTTTCTTTTATCTATTTCCTTTTCTCAGTTTAGTAAATAGTTAAGCCACATTTTGAATTTTGCAAAACACAGGGACTACTCCAACAGATAATAGGTATTATCTACCACTACCAAAAATTAGTTTGGAGAAAAATAGGAGCTCCCACAATTTTTATAATAATTAAAATGCATTTATCCTCACTGTTTTAATTATGTTAGAGCCACCTAATTATTTTATTATTTGTTGGTTACAATTTTAGTATTGCCTCTGAATTATTTGCCATAATATGAACAATTTAGTTTCTGATTTGAGCAACTTTTATTTTTCACTTTCATTTAAATTTGAATTTGACTTGGGAGTTGAAATACAATATGATGCAAATGATGATCATGCACTGTTAATCATGCTGACGTGGCATAATCAAAATGTGATTACTGTAGTTAACCACTGGGGGTGTTACAGACGACACATGATGAATGTTCTTCAGACGCACGGTCTTCCCCGAAGTAAACTTCAGATCGACTGTACCGACACCTCGAACAACGGCATGTGACCCGTTCCCCATCAGCATGGGAGAAGTCCCTGTGACCTGGTAAGAAGAAAACATGGAGGCGTCAGCACAAACGTGTACATTGGCACCGGTGTCAATTAACCAATCAGGAGATTGAAATACTGAAAGGATGGTAGGAAGAATACCGTACCCAGATTCCTTCATATCAGTATCACCGATGACAACATTAGCGGACTTGCCGCTCTTCTCATGTTCGCACTCCTCAAAGCGGTTAGGACACTTCGAAGCCCAGTGATTAGGATCACCGCAGACATGGCAAAGTCCCTTCCCCTTCTTATGAGAATTCTTCTTGAAGTTGGTAGAATGTGACGGCTTGTTCTTTGTATCAAACTTGCCTTTGCCCTGAGTTTTGTTCTTGTTGTTTTTGAACTTGTTGGGCTGGAAGTTCTTCTTCTGTACCATGTGGGCACTAGAAGCTCCCTCAGCAACTCGAGCACGTGTGTCCTTTGCTCTCGCCTTCTCTTCAACATCAAGAGTACCAATGAGATCCGCAACGGAAAACTCCTGTCTCTTGTGTTTCAGGGAAGTAGCAAAATTGTTCCACGAAGGTGGAAGCTTGGCAATGATGCCTCCGGCAACAAATTTGTCCGGCAACACACACTTGAAGTACTCGAGTTCCTTTGCGAGCGACTGTATCTCATGAGCTTGCTGTACAACAGAGCGCTCATCAGTCATCTTGTAGTCATAGAATTGCTCCATGACGTACAACTCGCTGCCGGCGTCCGAGGCACCAAACTTGGCCTCGAGCGCAGCCCACATGTGTAGGGTAACGCAGCAGAAAACAAAAATTTTCCGACCTACGCACCAGCCCAGGACCACTATGGAGACTGCATACAAGGTTGGATCATTTTTGTTACCGACTCGTAGCGCAGCGGAAGTAGAGTCGATGACGATCGGCGGTGCAGATCCCCGCAGCTAGGATTTACAACCTCCCAACCGCGAGGATGTATACCCTCATCCGCCACTCGGACAGCCCTCCGGGAGGCGGTCGGACAGTCCCCCGGACGGTGTCGCGGACAGCCCTTCGGGAGGACTCACAGAACTCGGACCGTCACTTGGACAGCCCTTCGGGAGGACTCACAGAACTCGGACCGTCACATGGACAGCCCTTCGGGAGGACTCACAGAACTCGGACTGTCACATGGACAGCCCTTCAGGAGGACTCACAGAACTCGGACCGTCACATGGACAGCCCTTCGGGAGGACTCACAGAACTCGGACCGTCACATGGACAGCCCTTCGGGAGGCACTCTCGAACAGCCCCTCGGGCACTAAGATCGAAACTATGACCTCTCTACAGAGTTGCACACATACGGTGTCATCTATCCGGCAGGGCTTCGCCGTCTAGAACTAGTTCCCACCGGAACCCAGACAGCCTTTCGGCTCTACGAAACTCTTTTCGTGGGAGGGAGAGAGAAGCCAGATTATGCATGGCACTTGTATGTGAGAATGAGTGAGTTTGGGCAGCCCCCTCCACCTCTATTTATAGGAGAAGGAGGGGTGGAGTGGCTGAAATTTCAGCCACATCCATCCATGTCATCTCCAAGATATTTTGGAGCAAAAGACCAAAAATGTGGCTTTCCAAAAAGTACTTTCACTATTCACGACGACATTTTTCAGCCTCCGTTCGAACTGAAAATATTTATGTGGGCTTAGAACATTTCCAGTACCCACTAAAATAATTTTCAACGCGTTCTGGAACAATTCCAGTTTAGTGATTTCATCTGCGAAAAGCATCTGAAGCGGTTCCGGCAGCCCCGGAACATTTCCGGTTTTTCTTCCAGAAAATTCACAGAAGTTTCCAGAATGATTCTGGCATCCTCCAAGAATTATCAAGCATGTGCCGAAACCATTTTGACTTAATGGTATCCCCTGAAACAACTTTTCAGTTTCATCGGAACTCATCCGGTGACCTCTCTCTGCGGAACTTTTCCGCTGTCCGAAACTTTTCGGTGTCCGAAACTTTTTCGGTGATTTTCTCTCAGACTCCCTGTCTAGTATTCAGCAGATAGATGACCCTTAAGCGTGTGACCCTATAGGTTCGGTGAAGTATAGACATGACACGGAACCCCTTCCGATCAATGATCAACATCGGAGCCGTGGACACCCATATTGACCCCTATACCCACACGAATGAATATTCGAGTGAACCTCCAGTTGCCGTGTGCTATTCCTGTTGCTTCGCGATATGTTACAAATACCCGAGGTGAGACGTGTTGGCATTCCCGTGGATCAACAACTTGTCCACTATGCTAGTTACCTCGTTACCGGTATTGTTCTCTTTTCTCGTTACCGTGTTCTGGCATCCCCGTGATCAAATCACAAAGTGTCTGGCCAGACGATGATGGATACCGTAACACCGAGAGGGCCCAGAGATATCTCTCCATCGCCGGAGGAGCAAATCCCAATCTTGAGCTATCAAGTTACTTGACATACTTTCCCATGAACCCGTAAGCCACCGTAATAGCCACCCATTTACGGATGACGTTTAACAAACCCCAAAGTTCATGAAGCAAGCATGAAGAAACTCGATACTCTCATGGTCTGAGGAATCATGCAAACGTTAACCATCTCTGTGTTATTAACCATCAACTTGTGACGAATGTATCTCATAGCATAACATCAATCGGGTCGATTCAACACAAATGTTCTTCTAACATTTGTGCCCTCAAAGTTGCTGGCATAGACATGCCTATGATTGGGAAAACATAATCATCATGCAACACTTGAGCTAGTCTTAGAGGCATGACTAGGAATACATTTTACCGTTTATTATTCCACACGTGCACATGGGTTTTCCCCAGAGCCTTTATGGATATACGGGCTCGGGAACCATAGCAGTTATAGCATGGAACATAAACCTAATTATGAACACGGAGATAAATAATAACATTTATTATTGCCTCTAGGGCATATCTCCTACAACATGTCCTTGCCGTTGTCAAATGACATATACGAATCCACAATGGAATCATCAAGAACACTCAGAAGAGCGCCTTTAAAGAGAGTGTCGATCTTCTCAAAAGCTTCCAGCTGTGCTGGATTAAGATCGCCCTCAGGCTTGCCCTTAGTAGCGTCATAGCAGCACATGGTCTGAAACCAGTAGACTGCTCTCGTGCGCCACCTCTTATATTGCACGCCCTTAAAGGCAGGCGGCTTCAAATGCGCAGCAAAATCACTCGGAGTAAATTGCCTATAATCAGGTTTTTGGATTGTTGAAAATATGAGCAAATTACTACGAGATTTAATCCGAATAAACAGAAGATAAATCATGACAGTAATAGCAGAGATTAAACTAATCATGCAAACTAGCATAGAAGATGAACAGATCACATCTAGGGCACATACTAGAAACATGAATTCTACCACGATCTCGAACAAGAAGGATAGAATTACATACGGTGCAGCAGGAGCAGCACCGCCGGCGTTGAGGTTGTCGCCCATGTCGTCGAGGATGAGGTTGCTGAGGTCGGGGAAGAAGTCGTCGTTGGCGAAGTCGTCGCTGCCAGCAGTCGCGCGAGTGCGCTCCCCAAAAACCTGATCGCCCCTCTCCCGTACAGGATCACGAGAGGCGGGGTTTCGGAGGCCTGCTGTCCCTTCTCGCGGTGCACGCCGGAAGGAGGGATGGAGAAGACTTGCGTGGTGGCACAATGATCTGGAACGGTGGTGCGAAAGCATACGAAGCGGCGGCGGCTAGGGTAGATGTCTGCCTGACTATATAGTGCGGGCCGGGTAGGTCGTGGGAGTAAATCCCACGTCCGAGTCGCGATCCAAAAGAATTGGAAACGGTTCAGTAATTAACACGTCTGTTAATTATTAATTAATGACTCATTAATTTTTCCCGAGCAGCAAAAATATAGACAACGTGCATAGCTCTGTCCTCGGCTCGGCTCAATCCCGCAACCCGCGGCGCGTCGTGACGAGGCGAGGCGTGGCGTGGCGAGGAGGAGGAGCGCGCGTGTGGGTCTCCTCTTCTCATGCTCTTACAAGTGGTAGAAGAGCTCACCTTATAAAGAGGTGCAAGTCTCACTCAACTTCCGGGATGGGACTAAACTTTAGTCCCACTCACACTACTCACAAGCTATGCATGAATGGGCCAAGAGAATTTCAGAATTTTAGTTGGGCTTTGGGCCAAAGGCCTACTAGCAAATTCCAACAGAATGTCTCCTGTTGAACTCGGCTTGATAAGGAGGGAAATCTGCAGACGGGTCCTTGTCTTCTAGGCAGTAAGGTGTGAGGAGCCAGGGGAGAAGAGGGTATCCTGCATCACCAATTATGTATTCCCCAACTTCCAAGCCATCTGATAACTTCAGCTTAGAGCCATTCAACACAGTACCCTCCTCGCAGGACTTGAAGAGCCAAGAAATGTGCAAAACACTCAGTTGGTTCATGCTACGGGCCAACCAAATGTCTGTGAACCTCATATCTGGATCAACCATGGCTTGCATTAGTATGCTGTCATTCTCCTCATGGTCACCGCTTTGTGATCCAAATGTGATGTGAGTTGTTTGTACAATGCCACAACAGTTTTGCAGGCCATGGATCTTGTCGAACTTACGCTTGATCTTCTTCATTTTAGCGGAGCCCGGCCAGCTCATGTGGTGCCTTGCTCGCTCCCCCATAGCCTCAACAAACACCTGAGTTACCAGCGAGACAGTTGACTCATTCACACTAAGAGAGGATCCTACGGTCGCCGGAGATTCACACTAAGAGAGGATCCTACGGTCTACGGTCTTGGCGGTAGCGGTGCAGGTAGCAGTGACGACCTCGGCTTTGGTGGTCTTGGCGGTGACGTGCTTGACGGTCCTGGTGGACGTCCTGGCGCTTAAGCCTCTTGGTTGTCGTGGTGGTGATGATGAACTTGTTTGCTTCTTTAGATGACTTGTGTGCTTTTATGCCCCTTTAGACGACTAGTGTGCTTCTTTAGATGCTTATGTTGTTTGTGATGATACTTACGTTGTGATGATGATGTTCTATATTATGTTGCGGTGATGATGATGATGATGATGATGATGATACTTATGTGATGACGATACTTCTTGTGATGATGATGTTATTGTGATGATGATGATGGTATTGCGATGATGATGTTATATGTATATGTGCTGTGAATTTGAATATATATATATATATATATATATATATATATATATATATATATATATATGTATATTTGCTGTGAATTTGAAATGAAACAAAACATAAAAAAGAAAAAAAATTGGCAGCATCTATGCCGACGGCATTGGTACAACCCAAGTTATCAGAGGGCGAAACATGGTGTCTATGCCGACGGCTAAACCGTCGGCATAGATTTGGATAGGCGCCACATGGCGAGACCTGGCAAACCCTGGCGCATGGCTAAGCCGACGGCATAGTCACAATGCCAACGGCTTAGCCATCGGCATAGATTTGGCCGTCGGCATAGTGCCGCCATGTGGCGAGTTTCCGTTGGCTGGAACTTGACGACGGCGCCGTCTGCCGCCGTCAAACGAAATAATTTGCTGATGGCCAAACTATGCCGACGGCCATACGGACACCGTCGGCATAGCCACCTATGCCGACGGTGGGGCCAGGAATGCCGACGCAATCATTGCCGACGGGGCTATGCCGACGGTGGCCGTCGGCATAGACCTATGCCGACGGCCTGAGCCGTCGGCATAGCCATGCAGTCCGGTAGTGCAACCAGTATCTAAAAAAAAAGGGCACTCCCAAATGCATTGCCTCTTTACATGATACAACCAACGGACAAGGTCGACGCCACAGACTTAGAGCTAGGAATATTGACACCTCATTACTAAAGTTTACACTGCCTCCCCCGCAAAAAAAAGTTTACTCTGCCTCAACACTAATAGTTCAATGACATGCCCTTTTGCAGTTACCCTGCAAACTATGTTCACTCACAAATGTTGCAAAGTTTTTTTTTCGGACCACAAGGTAGGTTGAGTTTTCATAGCCAAGCCCAATGTGAGAGAGGCACATTGGACCAAAGGAATCGGAATCAGTCATCCCATGCTCGCGCACCAGGTTTAAGATTTGACATTGTTTGCGCAAGGAGAATGGGAAATCCATTTTCGTAATATTTGTCGCACCGTTTAACAAGGTGAAGCGCGAACATTCTCTAAAAACGTGTTGATCATTTCTTCAATTTTAACATTTTCCATTTTTAAAAATTAACACAGATTTTAAAAGCCGCTTACATTTTTATTTAAATAAACTATTTTCTTAAAAATACCAGAAGCTTCTTGGCGAATGCTTGTAAGGACGAATATTCGATACAATACAAACTTAGAGAACACTACCCTACTATACTCTGTGCGTTGGAAAGGTAAATAATTTAACGAGCACCGGCGGGAGGGGAAATGGCGACTGACCGTGCCATGCCTACTTAGCCGCCGCCGTCATGCCATGCCACGCCGTGGAAAATTGAGGTGTGTCCATTCCGCCGACAACTCCGAGGCTGATGCGTGTGCCTCCCTCCTCCTCCCGGTACCCTCAGGCGCCATGGCAGAGCTCCCCCGGGCAGCCACTCCGCGGTCGGCTGGATATCAATCTAGCGGCGGTGGCGGATCTGCTCTCGGCGAGGGAGGAGCTGCGCCCTCTGTTGTTCATATCATTTTTTTCCTTTAGAATTTTTTGAGAGAAACGAAAACTTACCTACTGCCACGTCCCATGAATCTAAGGCTCGTGAGCCTTACCAGCCCAGGCCCATGCAATAGAGGCCCTAATGCGTGAAGCAGTCAGCTTTTTTTCCCTTTCGTGTCAAGCAATGTAGGGCACTCCCAGTATCTCAAAAAAAAAAAAAATGTAAGGCACTCCCAAATGCATTGTCTCTTTACACAATACCACCAACGGACAAGGTCGAGGCCACACACTTGGAGCTAGGAATATGACACCTCAGCACCAAAGTTTTTACTCTGCCTCTCCTGCAATTTTTTTTTTTACTCTGCCTCAACACTAATATTTCAATGACATGCCCTTTTGCGTTTACCCTACAAACTATACATTTTCACTCACATTGTTGCAAAGTTTTTTTTTTGGACCATAAGGTAGGTTGTGTTTCCATAGCCAAGCTCAATGCTAGAGAGGCCAACATTGCACCAACTTAGTTAAAGTTTTGGAGACCGGTCATCCCTGGCTCAACTTTTGATAAGTGATCAATTTTGTTGGTTCTGCCTTCAGCATCTATGCCGCGGCTATGCTGCCTGGTTGGAATCGGAATCAGACATCCCACGCTCGCGCACCAGGTTTAAGATTTGACATTGCTTGCGCAAGGAGAATGGGAAATACATTTCCGTAATAGTATTTGTCGCCCCGCTTAACAGGTTGAAGCGTGAACATTCTTTAAAAAAGTGTTGACCATTTTTTCAATCTTAATATTTTTCCAAAACTGCTTACATTTTTTATTTAAATAATTATGAAATAAAACTATTTTCTTAAAAATAACAGAAGCAACTTCTTGGCGAATGCTTCTAAAGACGAATATTCGGCACAATATAAACATAGAGTAAAAATAGCCAGCTAGAACCATGGAGATTGGCCAACCCATCCATAGCGAATGGCACGCGTGTGCTCCATATTCCGGGCGCAAGGAAAATTCTTCATCAATGGGAATGCATATTCGACGCAAGCAGCGTAAAATTGCTGGCATCCACGACTGTGTGGGCTCATCGGCAAGACAATGTGGCAAGACGATCTATTGTAGCGACCGATTGTTGTTACGGCATTTTTGGTCGGTTTTTATATTAAAACGCAAACACTTTTTCAATTAAGAATATTTTTGAAAAATGAATAATTTTTCAAAACATCAACATTTATTGAATGAAATGTTTTTTTAGTTTGAGATTAATTTTGAATATTTTTTAAATTGCAGGCATTTTGAGATTTAATTAAAAACCATGAACATTGTTTTTAGAAATAAAAAACAATATTGAAAAAAAAGCGGATGCAATCATCCAGAAAGCATAGTTTAAAAAATCGGACCGGTGATTGAACTGGTTCTGATTTTTACCGGTCAGACCGCCGGTTCCCCGGTTCATTTGCTGGTTTTTTAAACATAAAAATATGTAAAAATAGGTCAAATATACTAACTTTCTGTCCTTTGACAGCTAAGTTGAATGGAGGAGTTGGTTGTTGGGCTAAATTGGTGACGCCGACCTGTTTTCTACTGCCCAAGGATCGGTCCCCAGTGGCTGCAACTATTTTTCCTCTTTCCTAGTGACGCTAGTGTGTGCTACCGGTTCAATTGGTCTTGTTTTTTCTTCCAGTTTGAGAAAACAATTTTTTAATTGAGAACATTTTTGAATTTGATTTTTTTTTAAAATTTCAACATTTATTGAATAAAATGTTTTTAAAATTTAAGAGTACTCGTTACAATGTGGGAATTTTGTGAAATTGAGATTTATATTTAACCATGAGCATTTAAAAAAAAATCTAAATATAACCAATATAGAAAAAAAAAGGATTCATCCTGGAAGGTTCCCAAAACTGGAATCTTGTAGTACACTAGTTGAATGCCATCGTATAGCCTAATTTCTAACTATTGTATGTAGCATATTGCGGTATGAGGAGCCATGATATAATTTTTTGAGGCAGTTAATGAAATACTGGATTTTTTTACATTGTTTCATATACCACAGAAACATTGTTACGATATAATTTTTTGAGGGGGTTTACGGAAAAAACATTGTTTCATATAACGCAGAGTGGTCAGGAATTTTTTTACATGTAGATATAGATGTATAGTATATGTGTATGATTTTTTTAGCAATATACGTATTTACATGTGTTGAATAAAAAGATACATACATAAGCCAAAATGGACTTGTATTTTTGTTTCAGGTACAAAAATACAGTGGGATCCTCCAGAATACAAATAGGCATGTGTTTCATATACAAAAATACAGGATAGTATATATATAGGGAAAACTAAACATACTCTGTTACACAGAACCATGAGCTATCCATTCAGCGGAAGAACCATGAGCTATCGATCCAGTATATGCACGATGGGCAGAAACACTTGCCATAGACATCCCAGATAGATTGTCCAAATCATTGATAGATTGTCCAGATAGATGTCCAAATCATTGATAGATTGTCCAGATAGTTTTTTCTTCCATTCAGGTGAATGCTAAATCTGTTGACCTTCAACTGTCACAAACAGTACTCTGCGCCATGCTTGTCTGAATTTCATTCCTAACAGCTGCTGCAACCGAATACCAGTGAGTGAATCATGCCCAAACATCTCACGTATAAACCGCATACGAGACTCACTCACCTCTCATCATGTTTCCAACATGCTCTTAACTGTTTTGTCAACACAAAAAAAGTTTGTTGCCGATAATATGAAATACGGTGGCCGCCGAGTATATCCCGTTGTTGGAGTGCTTCCAGAAGATGTCATCCTGTAACTGCACGTCAAGATGGATGTCATTGAGAAACATCCAGAGAGTGAAAAATTCCCGAATGTGATCCTCGGAGGCGACTGTGTTGGATCTGATTTTGAAAATCCATGCATTTCCAGTAAGGGCCTCCCTGACCTTCCAGTATGGTTTGGAAAGCTTGGGCCCCCCCAAGGTCAAATTCTTTGCTTGGCTGGCTCTCCAAGATAGGATTTGGACTGCCGACCGCTTGGAGAGGCGGGGTTGGGCAAATTGTGGCCTCTGCCCTCTTTGCAGCCGGGAGCAAGAAACGGGCGCGCATCTCTTCTTCAAGTGCCGCTACACGCTTAGGCTTTGGAGGTCAATCATCGACAAGCTTGGTCTTGTGCACATGGACACCGCGGATTGGCACTCTGAGTACTCCGTCCATGCTTGGTGGGATAGGCGTACGGACATCCACGTCCCCAACCGAAGCGCCATGGCCTCCCTCACCATACTTGTCTCATGGACCATTTGGAACGAGCGAAACGCCAGAGTGTTCCGCCACAAGAGCGCGCCGCCGCCTATCCTCCTTAACATCATTCTTTACGAAGCAAAACTTTGGGTCACCGCGGGTGCTAAAAGACTAGGGCCTTTATTTATGCGTGAGTAATTGTCAGGCCGTTTATGTGGGTGTGATTGTAAAACTCTAAACTCTCTTCCTTATTTAATGGATGAGGCAAATCTTTTGCCTCCGTTTCAAAAAAAAAAAAAACAATATGAAATACACTCGTAAGGCTAGCACCTTTATGCCAGTACAGTTGAAGCATTTGGGAAGTACTACTGCAGGATTCAGGCTGGAGATCGATGACCATGAACTGCATATGGATGCTATAAATGTCAGGGCAAGAGCAGCTAGACAAGTACTCCCTCCGTTCGGAATTACTTGTCGCAGAAACGGATGTATCTAGACGTATTTTAGTTCTAGATACATCCATTTCCGAGACAAGTAATTCCGAACGGAGGGAGTAACACAGTTGTGCAGCTAACAACTGCTATTGGAAGCACTAGCTGGAAACAAGTATAGCTAGGTGTATTAGGCAAACTGCTTTCTGACTAATTTGACAGTATTGGTCCTCAGTGACTTAATTGCCCAAATCATGCATGGTATTGGAAGCACTAGCTGGAAACAAGTATAGCTATGTGTATTAGGCCAACTGCTTTATGACTAATTTGACAGTATTGGATATGCATGTGGGATGCCGAGGACTTGAGAAAATGCAGAATTTAACAGATCACTATTCTTCTCTAAGTAGTAAATGGATGTATCTAGACATATTTTTAGTTCTAAATACATCCATTTATATCAATTTCTGCGACAAGTAATTCGGGACGCAGGGAGTAATAAGCAACATCAAACACACTAATTAGGATGACATACCCAGAACATGCTCAGCAGTAACAGCTGCTACAATTGGATGAAGCCCAAACCCCTGACATGTAAAAACATCCAAGACAACTCACAGCCAATTCAGGTTGCAGCATAGCAACTGAAAGAATATAAATCACAAACACTCTGTCTCCATATACAAAACTAGTTACATAACAACTTGAAGTAAAACAAAACAAATCTTAACTGAATTTGGAAACAGCAGGAAAACCTTCTTCGGGACGAACCTTTCCATATCCAAATTCTTACTCGAAACTAATACTCTTAACTAATAGGGATAACTAGTACATATCTCATATGGGCTGGTTGTCTCGTGCAAGCTGAACTCTTGGTGTGGCTGGATTGGACATCCCCCTTCCACCTGCTCACATAAGATTAAAAGTACATGAGAGACATGACCGACACTTCATGCACCTGACTGGAGTTTTAAGTCGTATCAAGGTTTCCCACTGTCAATGTGTATACTACTATAAAGCTGCTAACTTAATTGTTCAGATCATGCAGTGTTATCGAGCAAATGGACAATCAAAGCATTATATAGCCAATACAGGAAGAAAATATATAGTTGCCAGTCAGTTAATAGGTGATGTCGTTTTGCTTCGGCATATTGCTAATAGATGCAACTATTAATGGACTTAGTTTCTTTCCAACTACTTTAATGTATCGCCAAAGCATATAATGGTTCCCACTGACATGAATTAATCAGCGCCATAGCAGAAGAAGGAACTAGGAAGAGAACTGCGACTTGAAGAACTGTTAATATCAGAGAAACAATATATACCAAAATCACTAAGTGGAGAGGGCCATCTGCTGACCTCCATAGCTAGCTATCATGCACTTTCTCCTTTCCTCGATCTGCTTTTCGTCGTCGGTGCACTTCCTGTTCCTTGTTTCCATCTCCTGAACCAGATGCAACTGCTGCTGCTTGTTGTTCCTCCTCTGCAGCCACTGTGAGGACTAACCAAACAGAGCAAATTAAGATGGAATAAATAGGATATTATGAAACAAATAAAGTGAATAGATAAAACACTAATCCGAAAAAATACATTAAGAGTTGCGTTATTTTACCTCTAGATTCCATCAAGTGCTGGGACAGTGCATCCCTCACCCCGACGGCGTCCTCGTCTGCTACCTGTCGCACTTCCTTGCTGTAATTATACTCCTGATCGCTTGGCATGCCTGCACCCTCCTCCTCCATGTCTATCACTATGTTATGCAATATGCAGCACGTGTAGATTGTCCAGAACATTTCATCTTTATTACTTGGATGGCAGCCTTCTCCCTGCAGGCACTTCCATGTGTCTTTAAAACTTGCCAACGCCCTCAGCACGACGGCTGTAGCTGCAGAGTGTCTCCTGTTGAACTCCACTCTGGAGTCTGAGAGTGAGCAGTCATTCTCTAGCGGGTAAGGTGTGAGGAGCCAGGGTCGAAGAGGATATCCCGCATCACCAATGAAGTATTCCCCGACTTCTAATCCACCACGAGATGATAACTTCAGCTTGCTACCATTCAGCCCAGCACCCCTCTCGCTGGACTTGAAGAGACTGGAGTCCTGCAAAATGGTCAACTGGTTCATGCTACCTGCTGAGAGGTTCCACCAAATGTTTGTGAGCCTCATATCTGGATCAACAACGACTTGCAGTAGGACGTCGCCATTCTCCTCATGGTCATGGTCTTGTGATCCAAACGTGACTTGAGTTGTATGTACAACACCGCAGCAGTTTGGCAGGCCATGAATCTTGTGAAACTTGTGTTTGATCTTCTCCATTTTAGCAGAGCCTGGCCAGTCCAAGTGGTGCATTGCTCGCTGGCACATAGCCTCAACAAACACCTGAGTTACCAGAGAGACAGTTGACTCATTCACACCAAGAGAGGATCCTACAGTCTCAGATGGCTCACCGGAGTTCAGCATTCTGAGAGCGATGGCCACAACATCTTGTAAAGACATCACTTTCCCGTCAGCAAAGGTGTAATCTTTTGCCATCATATCTTCAAAAAGTGGGATCTTCACCAAGCCGCACACGTAACTGAAGGTACTTCTTTTCATTTTGTACACAGACTCAAATCCTTGTGCGTCCACCATACGAGATGACAAGGTTTCTGCATGGAAAGAAAAACACAGAACATGTTATACACAATCTCTAATTAGCAAGGCAAGAGAAAACATATATCACTCTCAGTGGCGGACCCAGGATTTGGGCGTGACCAGGGCTGAACCGTAGTAGCGAAAAAAATATGACGAATTATAACCCCCCACCCCAAATAACACCACCACAAATGCTGATGAAATTAAGATGACATGGGCCTGTATGAAAATGCACTCAACCCCATTATCCATTTCATCTCCTATTTCTATGTACCCAAATTGGAGAAAATCAATTAATCCCGCGATCAGAGCATCAAATAGTGCTAGTATCTCGCGACCGTGCCGATGCAAAGTTGCAAACTGATGCGCTTGCATACTAGTGGCTGGCTGATTGATCAAATTCTTGGTGAGGGATGCCTATACTAGCTAGGCCCAGTCTGCCCAGGGTGCGGTTCCGCCCCTGATTACTGCTCTAGGTCTGTTATACTCAAGGTAACCTAGTAGAACAAGTAATTAAAAAGGGAAATACTTAGCAACACGAGGGAGTGCAATCAAATCAGAAAATGGTAGCCATAAGTTGAAGAACCCACATGTATAGCTGTGTGGCTAAAACTTAATTAGATGCATGTCCCGTACGGAATATATTCAGCCATCATGCAGCACATATATATGGATGAAAGGCAGGAGATAAAATGAAACGAATTTATAAACCGGCAGAGTCAGAGTGCCCAAATCAATTAAGACAAAGTTCGTATGTTTAATTTTACCTTCAAACACAGTAGAGCGGCTAATATTTGAATCCAACTTGCAGTTGTCTCTTCTTGTGTACACCATGTACCATTTCCTTGGGTTGTTTCCATCACCTGCATATGCCTTGACATGCTCCACATTGCTGAACTTGTCCCACTCGGGACCAGATTGTCCTGCGGCTACTGAACATAGCAACCATATCCTGCAGAATAACTGTAAATTTCTTGGCTTCATATGTCGCATGTATTCTGGGAGCTTCTCCATTGCGTAATCCTCCAGGAATAACCTCTCAAGTGCAGGGATACTCTCCACCACCTTCAACTTTGGGCAATTGATGATGATAAGCTTCTGCAGATTGGGGAAATTGGTGATCCTCTTCAGGTCGGGGAGACCATGCACTCTAAGCTCAACAACAAAAGGAAAGCCCTCAAGGCAGTTGAGGTGCTGGACGAATTGTACAATTAATTTCTTCAAAGCTCTTGCATGGGAGGGAAGACCAGAGGGAACATGCCTCAGTTTGCATTTCTCGAGCGTAAGCTTCTCCAAACGGGGCATGGCTTGTACTTGCTCCTCCCACTCCCATTCCTCCCATTCCACCATTCCACCTAAGATCATCTCGTTTAACCTCGGAAATGAATCTCCTGTTTCTTGCAAGAATCCAGTCCCAACACGCCTAATGCATGGAGCATGGTTGACCCGAAGGAGCCGCAAGTAGGGGAGCTGACACAATCCATTGGGAAGTTGTGTGCAACAAGCCAGGTCAGCAAGCAATAGAGACAGCAAGTTGTTGAGGGGCGCCGTTGACGTGGACATCATCCAGCTCGGGAGTTGCTTGCCAAAATACCCAGAGATTGCAAGAACTTCTACACTAGGTGGAGGACAGAGCTCATCGAACACATTCTCGATTTGTTGCTGCTCTTCCTCAGAGATACCTTTCTCTTTGACCAACCCATCATCTCCCAGTTTGCTGGTGCAGCACAAGAATAGTCGAATAAGATGCGTCTTCTCACCAAGCCTATCATTAGCAGCAAACGAGGCAGCCGATACATTCTCCAATTGAAATAATTCGAGAAATCTGAGTTGGGAAAGAGGCCCCAACTCATCCAAACTGCACCAATCACCATCCATGTGGGCTTGAAACCCAGTTAGTCTCCTCATATTTGTCAGACCATGGAACCCTCTAGGTATCATGCTTATGTTAGGAAGCATAAGTAAACTCAGCTGGCCAAGCTTCAGAATGCTATCAGGAAGATTTACCAAATTTTTACATCCACAAAGGTCAAGGAATTGCAATAGTTTCATCGTGCCAATGTTCCCTGGAAGTACAGATAAATGAGTATTTACTAGCTTCAAATACCTCAGGTGCTTGAGTTGATGCAACGATTCAACCAGTGAAACCGCATCTGCAGATTCTATATGTAGAGTCCGCAGACTAGAAAAAGTAACCAATGAATCACCAGGCTTCATCTTGATCGGGATAGTTGAGATTAATGTTCTCACTGATTGCTGCTCATGTAGAAATTTCCAGTCAAGTTCACCTGATTGCAGTCGGTTGGTTTCTATGGTCAACCGAAGAAACTTCTGCGAACTAAGTTTGGTAAGAATATCATTGTCTCCCTCCTGTGCTACGAGTGCTTCATCTTTAGTCATATAATGAGCAAATGACCGAACAACATCATGCATGCTGTAATGCCCTTTATCTGGCTCTAAAAGATTCCTAGATATCAATTCCTTGTAGTATTTCTCTCCCAATTCTTCTAAATCACTAGAGTTTCCATGAACAAATCCTTCGCTGATCCACATGGCAACGATTTGATACACATGAAACACTTTATTTTTAGGAAGAAGAGAGTGGTATAGAAAGCACTGCTTCAGATAAGGAGGCATATCTTGATAGCTCAAGTATATTGCATAGTTGAGCTCTTTGGGCATTTCAGTTATTGACCATTTAGAGTCATCCAAAACTTTCTCCCAGTCACGACGCAGCTCCCTTTCGCGCAAGAGTCCTCCCATTACTTTTATTGCAAGTGGCAAACCATCACATTTTTGTACAATTTTCAATCCGGTATCCTTTAGTTTATTGATGTCGTCTTCATCTATCCGACTTGAGAGTACCTGCAAACATGCAGTTCAAGGGACCGATAGAGTTAATTAACCATGTACCAAGCTCGCTCAAATATATCTTTAAAGAGACAAGAGGACTACTTGATGTAGCCGTCTATTTATCAGGGTAGGTTTCACTATGTAAATATCAGAAAGTACTTGTCAAAAAGGGATTGTTCTAAATGTATTTACTAATCTTGCTCATGTGCACCCATGATTTATGCAATGACTTCCACATGTAACGTACACACTTTATACCAAGATAACCAATTTTCTTTCCTGTTCTTTTTTACAAAATGGAGTGTTTTGCCAGAAAAATATACTTTTGCACTACTCTCTCATCACTGTTATAGAAAATTATACTCTAGTAGAAATTGTAAATTATATAATACTAGGCCAAACATTGCAGCCTAAAATCTGCGTGCAATTTTTTTTAGCAAAACTACTATGACTTTTATTCTAGTTAATTTTTATATGGTTTTCTTGTATTGGTAGGGGTTTACAGAAACTATTGTTTTTCCATCTTAAAATAAATTTCATTTCTATACTGTCCTATGGTAGTGGATGAGTTGCTGATCACTTGGATCTTCATCTGGGGGTTGACAAAACAGACTTAAAATTAGTAACAATTTACTCACTACATGAATATACAACCCATATTTCTTCAATGGTGAAAATGATACATCTATTAATTATATAAATTTTCTAATAATTACTCAAGCTTGGCAAAATAAAATCTTAGTGTCTCAAAAGCATAAATAAAATATGGAAAATCCAATTGGCGTTGTGATATATTTCCTTGTTTAGCACCATGCTTTGATGACATTATTATTTACTTATTTATTTGTAAAAGAGCAAAGTTAATATTAGCCCTACAAAATTATTGACAGACTCTTACATTCCAAGAGGTAATAGTTCATACAGGCCATTGAATGGAGATAGACTATTCACTTGATTAAGAGACATTAGTGTTAATTGCATACAGACCTGCTTTTTGAGCAGTGACCAAGCGTCATCAGGCCCTAATATGTCGACGTGGTGGTAGGGCCATGTGGCTGTCATCCCTCGTGCAACACCTTCATCTCTAGTAGTGATGAGGACTCGGCTGCCTGGAGCAGCAGCAATGACAAAGGGTTTTTTGAGAACATCCTCCCAAGCTCTATGGTGCCACACATCATCCATTACTAGTAAGGTCTTGTGGCCATTCAAGACGTCCTTGAGGGTTCGGTGAAGTGTGGCCTTTGCATTTCCAGCCTGCCGGTGGTCTCCTCCGGCTTCGATGATGGTTCTTCTTAGCAGCTCAGCCTCACTGAAGTTTTGGTTGACGCTCAACCATATCTTTTTGCTGAACTCACCTTGGATGGCCTCGTCATTGAAGACCTTCTGCGCGAGGGTGGTCTTGCCAATCCCACCAACACCAACGATGGCGACCACCGTGTTGTTGTCGTTGACCTCATTTCTTGTGTGCAATATCTGGGCCACTAGTGCTCTTGTGTCTTCTTCGATTTTCTCCCCAACCACATCCGACAGATCGAGCTCCCCCGACGTCTCGCGGCTAGGATTGCCATGATGACAGGCATGAACATTGCTGCTATTATCCTCGTATGACCCGAGATTGATGAAGTTGAAAGCAGCGCTCCGTTCCTTGATGGCGTCGAGCCTCTGGTTGAGTGCCTTGATGCGGGTGCCGATCTCACGAGCATGGAAGGGATTCCGCATGCAGAAGAGCAAGGGATTAAAGCACCCTGCATTTACGGTGGATGGTCCACCCTCCATGGCCTTGAGTTGGCAGAGGTCAAGGATGTCGGTAGCTTCGTACATAGCATGCTTCAGCTGCCCCACCCACTCTTGGACTCTCGTCTCGGTGATATTCCTGCTATCGGCATCGGCGAGGAAGTTCTTGAGGTCCCGAAGCCTGTCGCCCATCTTGTTGATCTCACCGGAGACGCCCAGCATCGTTCCCAGCTCATCTGCTGCCATCTGCTTGAGCAGATCCACCAAGTAGGATGCAAATGCATCGAGCACCATCGCCATTGTTTAACTTGTTGGATTTTGCTGTAATAATAAAGGTAAAGTGAAATTTAAGGTGAGATAAGGAAAAGAAGCAAGAAGCAATTAGCTGGGTGTAGTATATATATAAAAAAAATGTTTAGCCAGGTGTAAAGAGATAGACAAATTAAACATGGACTACCTCAGCAACCTTTGTGATGGATGGATGTTCTGCTCTGGAGAGCAACTGAATCCTGGTGAAGAACTGAAGACCAACGCCCTGGCCTGCACCCGAGCTTGCCGCCGGACGAGGCCAACGGCGGAGAGAAGAGCGCGGTGGTCAGCGCGACGGCGCCCGCGAGCAGCAGCTCTGCACCTCCTCCGGCATGTTTGATTTCTGTGAAACCACACCCGCCGCAGGATAAAGGGTAGCTGGGCGTAGCAGCAGGTGCGCTCTGCCGAAGGCAAAAAGTATGTGGATAAGAGGACCTTCGGTTATTCTTTTTTTCAGTGCGCTGCTGCTTTAGGTTATTCTTTTTTTCAGTGCGCTGCTGCTTTAGCATATTCTGATTCTTTCCTTTCCCTCTCTTTCTTTTCTTTTCATACAAGCGACGTGGCTAGGATTACATCCACTACCGTTACAAAGCTAGGATTACAGCGTCCAACAGCCTCGGAACACGAGCGACGTGATACATTTACTTACCAGCAACATAGTACATCTTAGGAATAAATAGGATCAATATTACTAGATACTACTTCCTTTCTTCCAGTGAAAAAAATTCATTTTGGGTCCCTGCACACCCCTCTCTCCCGTGTCGCTCCCCGCGTGGGCGACCCGGGGGACACCCCTTGCCGCCGACAACTTCACACACCACCACCCCTCCTCCCCCCGCCGTCGCCGGAGGTGGCGGGGCCTTCTCCCTTTGCAAGGCGCGAGTCCGGCGCGGGCGGCTCGGCCGAGCGGGTACGTGGGGCGAAGCAGTGGCCCGGGGGCTCCATGCGCGAGGGCGCGGCACGCGCTGTCGTGTGGACGCCTGGCGGCGGCGCGTGGGCGCGCTGGTGCGCGTGGCTTCCTTCCGGGTCGATCTGGTTCCCGATCCATTTCAGGCGGCGGATGTGCTGACGGCGCTCGCGCCAGACGGAGGAGCTGCGCACGTGGCGCTCAGCCATGGCATCCAGCCTCTCCAGGCCGGGGTACATCCGATGTGGATGTACAATGGAGCAGGCGACACCACTCGAGCCATCCAATGTAGCTTTTATGAGGGCAAATCCATGCAGGAGATGCTCTCACTTATGTGCGACGTAGCCAGTTTTACCGGTATGTTCCTTGCGTTATATTTTTGATTTACCGGTTAATCCAAGGTACTCGTTCTCACCTGTTTTTCTTTGTTATCGCACCCTAAACGGCCGCGCCGCCCATCCTGACCGCCCTTGCCCCAATCGCATTGGGCAAGGGTGCGGTGCCACTGCCCGCGGGCAGGAAACCATGGGTCAAGCCAGCGGTGCACAAGTATCGCTTGACCGAACTGATAAACTGCATTCCTGACCTCATGATTTAAATTCGTGATATCTTTTTTTGCAGAGCGCCACGCGACCTGGGAGACAACTTGACGGAGGACCCCTCGGTCAGGGTGGATGAAACGAGCGGTCTTTCGGCCCGCTCAAAAAAATGTGCGGTCCGGTCTGTGTAAAATGGACCGAAAAAACTTCGGTCCGGTCCGGTTAAAGCTCGGTCCGCTCGGTCGGACCGAAGATGCAGCCCAAACATTTTTTTTTCTGTATTTTATGAATTATGGAGACGAGGCCCAGCCCATTCCAGGCCGCTGTTTACCTTTTTTATGACCTAAGTCACAGCCCACGCGGACGAGGCAGCTCGTGCATGTCGTCCTCACGACATTAGGGCTCCTCCACGCGATAGACGCCGCCGCCGCCGCCACACAACAGCCGTCTGCCTCCTCCTCTAAGCACCGCCACATCGCCATATTCATCCCCGCACGATGAATTGCTCTGGAACGCCGAAGAGACGACGTGCACATCACCTCTCCTCCGACCATGGTTGCCGCCTGCCGCCGTCAATTCATCGCCGTCGTCGCTTCCCCGACCTCTTAACCGTGCTCATGGTGGTCACGCTGTTGTTTCTCCTCTCCTTTCTCTCCTCCTCGTGCCTCGTAGCCTACTGCCGCCTTGCGCCGCCGCTGTTCGCCGTCACCATCGCCGGTCCGCTCGGTCCGGCCCGGGCTTCGCCGCCAATGGTCCGGTCCCTGAAAACAGGACCGTCATGCTCTTCGGTCCGTTCCGGTCCGGACCGCCGGTGGCCGGTCCAAACAGCGGCTCGGTCAGAGACCGGACCGGCTCGGAACGTGTCCACCCTGACCCCTCGGGGACCTCGTCAACGCCCTTCGCCGACGTCCCCCGTTTCAATACGGGGGCCTTGATGGTACAGCCCGCCTCCCGGGCTCCACCTCCTCAGGATTTCACACACGCCTTAACAGCGTTCTCTGAGGAGGAGGACACCACGGAGGCCGACGCGCCTGCAGACGAACCGCAGTCACTCGAGAACGCCCCCGCGCATGGTTCACCCGCGTCTGATGTGGGTGGCGAGAACCAGACCTGCACCTCCGAGGTTACGCCTTCTGGGGCCGGGAACCACAAAGAGGCCAGGGTCATCAATTCCACGGTCCGATAGGCGGAGGTGCAAGATCCTCTGCCATCGCACTACACTCCGACCATCCCGGCTTTGTCCCCGGCCTTGTACGTCAACACCAACATTCCTCCCCCCCTCTTGCTCCTGCCACCACGCCCGAGGTGGACTTGGGGCGGGAGCCCCTAACGTAGATGTTGGTGACCCCGTCTAAGGCTGCGTCGGCCCTCTGACATCGGGAGGAGAAAAGGGCCTGGTTGAACTGGGCACTGACGTCGACGCAGCGGAACTCGCTACGCGTCGTCAAGGAGCAAGCCGAAGCCATGGGCGTGAGTGTGAAGGACATGTTCGACGTCATGGCGGCCGATATGGAGGTAAGTTTTAATCATGTCTTTTAAATTCATAAATGATAATATAGCCGGTTGCCCTCAAGGTGCGTACCGGCCCAAAATCCGGTATGCACCTAGAGCCTTGAGAAAATACTTAGTAATTTTGCGCCCTGCTGTCCCCGAGGTTATATTAGCAGAAAAATGCAATGTGCAGTAGCCCCCGAGACTTAGGTCGGGTGCCAGCGGCCGACCTGAGGATCGAAATTCTCCTCGGAAAAAGCTTGCTACAACTAAGTAGTCTAAGAAAAAAATCACTAATCCAAGTTGCCCCCAAGACTCAGGTTGATTTGCAAAATCGGCTTGAGGATTGAATCCTAGCTGAGGTAGCAATACTTGGGGAAAATGCAGTGTGCAGTAGCCCCCCGAGACTCAGGTCGGGCACAAGCGGCCGGCCCGAGGATCAAAATCTTCTCGGAAACTGTAGATCACTTAGGATAAGAAAAACACAGATGCAGTAGTCCCCCAAATTGAGGTCGGCACGAAGAGGTGACCTCAGGATCGAATCACTTCATATTTCTTAGTACTGATCCGGTTACTGTGTTCGCTTATTTGATATGTGCAGAAAGAAGGTCTGGAGATCCAGCTCGTCACACAAGACTTGGTTGAGGTGAAGGACAAGCTGGCGCACTCCAAGCTCAAGGTGCAAAGCCTTGAGCAGAATGCCGGCAACACCTCAGGTATGTGACATCGGCCCTTTATACTTTCTTCCTGTGACCAATATCGTCAAAAATTGTCTTCTAACGCACGCTTGACATCACTTTGCAGCCGACGAGAAGTGCCTAGCCGAGCTGGAGACGCAGCTCCGGACCGCCCAGCAGGAGGGTCAGCTCTCCAAAGAGGAGGTGCACCAGGCGGCCGCCCTGCTCCAAAAAGAGCAAGAGGCGTGCCAGGCCGCCCGAGACGCGGCCACCCTTGTCCAGTAGGACCTTAGTCGGCCTATTGAGCAACACGACCTGCTGAAGGCTCACAGTGATGCCCAGGCCGAGGACCTCAAGAAGTAGGCCCTTGAGCTAAAAGTGGCCAAGCTGCACCAGGTCGGCGCCGAGGAGGAAGTGAAGCAAGCCTCCCAAATTATAATCGGTAAGCCGTATCTTCTGGAGTGCATTTTCGGATGATGAGGTTATCCCAAGCTGACCCAAGTCTGGCGTTCTTTAGCGAGCTTCCCCGATCTTGCCCGGAGCACTGCTCGTGCCACCCAGTTCTTCAACGGGAGCCGCGATCCCAAGCATGGGCCGGACCGCCTCTTCTGGCTCCAGTTCCAGGACGATTCCTGCCTTGCGATTCTTGGAGATCGGCTGAAGCAGCTCGGCGAGCCACAGGTACTTGCTCGGCTAGCACTGGAGGGCATCTTCCAGGTGTTGTGGCCCAGGGAAGTTGTCCCGGACAACTTCTTTACCGCCGTGATGGAGTGTGCTTAGCTGACCGAGCTGGATTGTCTCCTGCAAGAGATAATTCAGTAAATGTAATTAGTAGTACTCTGACCTCGGAATGCCGAGGAGAATGCTGTAAAAAACTTAAGACCCAGCTGACGGTGTCCTAGATTAGGGGGTGCACACCACGTCGGCCCGCCATTCATGGGCCGGGCCGAGGACCCACCAACGACTGGAGAATGGGCCATGCAAGCCATGGCCCTTGGCGTACTCAAGGTGGAATCTTCTGATGACTTGGTGTACACTTCAAGGCATATTTGAATGATTGGCATGTTATCTCTAGTTGTAGCCGACTTACCTGTAACCCTAGATACCCCCGGAACCTATATAAGCCGAGGGGTTTAGTCCATAGAGGCAAGGTTTTTAGAGGTTAGAACTCAATCATACGATCTCGAGGTAGATCATCCTGTACTTTGTACCCCATCCACAATCAATACAAAACAAGCAGGACGTAGGGTTTTACCTCTTAGAGAGGGCCCGAACCTGGGTAAAACTGTGTCCCTGTTACTTCCTGTTACCATCGTGCCGAGATCACCAGCTCGGGACCCCCTACCCGAGATCCGCCGGTTTTAGCACCGACATTGGTGGCCCATACAGGCCCCGCTGTGTGGTCACGAAGGAACGATGGAGGCATCGGTCAATGATCATATCCATGCTGGCATATTCCCCATGCCGGAAACCCAAACCCTTGGCTCAACCGAGGCTCAGGAGTGCTTTGGAACTCCTACCCGTCGTCAGGACTTGAACCCCAATGATTCAGATCTGGTGATCGAACCCCTCGCAGCATCTTCAGATGCAACCGAGGATCTTCACGCGGTCACAACCCAAAAACCGGCCTCTTACCCATCAGGGGACCACACTCATAACCGTTTGGACTAGGCTTGGAGCACGGATCCAAATCTTCACCAAGGCGACTCGATTAATGTTGCCGCTCAATCCGTTCTAGGGGCTCCTTTAAGTCACCCTCGGGAAGATTTCCTCGGGAGGCCGATGTCAGATCGGCCTGGAATCAAATTTGCTCTCCCACCCACCCCCCACGTCGCTTATTGCCCTGATAGCTCAGGACCAACAGACATCTGGGATCTAGCTTATACTACACAAAAGCCTAAAGAAACAGTTTGGCAATTCTGGATGAGATTCTTGTTCGTAAAAAATAAGATCCCAGATTGCTGTGACGTAGAAGCCTTGGCAACGTTCCGCTTCAATTGTCATGATGAAGGCATCTCTAATGCCTTGGCTCGGAGACACGTTAGAACGTTCCCGGTGCTATCGGACATTGTGTCAAGATATTGCGTCATGGAAGACGCCTGGCTGGCAGAAAAAGAAGAAAGGGATTTAATCCAAGGTCTATCGGATTCTGGCGAAGGGCGCATGCATTCCAGCCGACGCCCGAAGCACTCTAGAGCCGACAAGCAAGTCACTCAGTCCGCACGGAAGAAGAAACAGCCAGAGCAAGGACCCAAGTCTACGCTGAACGTGATCTTGGATGAACCATGCGTAATTCACTCTGTCTTATTGAACACAAATCCAACCCACAGGCTTCGAGCATGTTGGGTCCTAAGACAAGTGGCGAAGGGAGGGATAAACCTCCTAGATAAACTCAGCACCTAGAAAAGCCAAGGAAACATGCCGCCAAGCTGGGAGGAATAGTCATCTGATGAAGACGAGATCTTAATGATCTATGAGACTCATCCATCAAGGAACCATCGAAAAAGAGCTCTCCGAGAAATAAACCACGTTAGTCTCATGATTACCTCGGACAGCAAGTGGTTGGACACACCGATCACCTTCGGATAGGTCGATCAGCTAACATTCGGCCCCAGCCGAGGAGTCACGGCCTTGGTCCTCGACCCCATTGTTGACGGCTACAGACTGACCAAAGTCTTGATGGATGGCGGCAACAGCTTAAACCTCATCTACGAGGAAACTTGCAAACGATGCAGTTTGATAAATCGCGCATCGAACCGAGCCGAACCACGTTCAAAGGAATTATCCCAGGGAAAGAGGCACGATGCAGTGGAAAAGTTGCACTTGACGTGGTATTCGGAACACCTGACAACTACCGGGTCAAGGAATTAATCTTCAACATCATACCCATCCGAAGTGGCTACCACGCTCTACTCGGCCGAGAAGCGTTTGCTAGGTTTCACGTCGTCCCCCACTATGCTTACATGAAGCTCAAGATGCCAGGACCAAACGGAGTGATTATAGTCACAAGCAACGCAGATAGATCTCTCAAAGCCGAGAATAAAACGACGGCACTTGCCTTGGAGGCAGAAGCTGAGGCCCTCGCGGCCGAAGAATTAACATCTCTGCGTGCAACAGTGGATTGGGACGATGTTATCCTCTATAGGAGGCCCAAATCTACATCGTTTAAACCAGCCGATGAGATAGTTAAATTTCAGGTGCATCCCAAGGACCCTTCAAAAACGGCCTCCATAGGAGCACGGCTGGACCCGGCACTGGACGAGGTGTTGCGTGCTTTCCTTCGGGGAAAATTGGGACATTTTTGCTTGGCATCCATCAAACATGCCAGGAATCCCAAGAAATCTAGCCGAGCATAGCCTCAACATAATCGAGGGATTCAAACCCGTTAAACAGGCACTCCGCAGGTTCTCGGAACCAAAGAGACAAGCAATGGGAGAAGAACTAGCCAAGCTATTAGAGGCCGGATTCATTCGCGAAATCAAGCACCCCGAATGGCTGGCCAACCTGGTCATGGTACCAAAGAAGGACAAATCCTGGCTCCTTTGCATCGATTTCAAGGATGTCAATAAGGCTTGCCCGAAAGATCCCTTCCCGTTACCTCGGATTGATCAGATAGTTGATGCCATAGCATGACATGATTTACTCTATTTCCTCGACTCCTACTCAGGGCACCATCAAATAAAAATGAAAGAACCTGACCAGGCGGCCATGGCTTTCATAACTCCCCATGGGCCATTTTGTTTTAATACAACGCCCTTTGGCCTAAAAAACACTGGCACAACATACCAACACATGATTCAGACATGCCTGGAGCCACAGATCAGTAAAACAGTCGAAGCATATGTTGACGACATGGTCGTCAAGACCAGACAGGCCAACAAGATAATTGATGATCTTCGGGGAACATTTAAGAACCTTCGAGCATACAACATCAAGTTAACTCCGGAGAAGTGCGTTTTCGACGGACCGTCTGGGAACTGCTCAGCTTCATCGTATCCCATAGAGGAATAGAGGCAAATCCCGATAAGATCAAAGCACTGGCACGCCTGGAAGTGCCAACAGAGCTCAAGCATATCCAGAGACTAGTAGGATGTGTGGCTTGTCTTAGTCGCTTTATTTCACGACTGGGGGAAAGGCCCTGCCGTTATATAGATTGCTAAAACAAACAAAGGATTTCAAGTGGACTAGCGAGGCAAGCGCCGCCTTGGAGGAAATCAAAACTCTCATCACCACTAATCCAATCTTAGCTGTCCCCGGCCCAGGTGAGCCGATGCTTCTTTATATCTTGACAACAAATCAAGTCGTCAGCGCAGTCCTCGTCTTCGAACGTGAGATGTACAGACATAAATTGAAGGTACAACGGCCGGTCTATTATGTTTTCGAAGTGCTTACCCCATGTAAAATCAGGTACCTACACTACCAAAAGATATCCTATGCAGTCTTCATGGATTCTCAGAAATTGCGGCACTACTTTCATGAGTGCACCATTACTGTGGCCTCGGAAGTACCACTCAATGACATTATCAATAATCGTGATGCCACCGGCAGAATTGCGAAGTGGGCCATCGAGCTCTTGCCTTTCGAAATCACATATCGACCACGCCGAGCTATTAAATCTCAGGTGTTGGCTGACTTCATGGCCGAGTGGACGGAGGCCGAGCTCCCTCGAGAGCATAGTACATACTCTGATTGGATCATGTACTTTGATGTCTCAAAAATGCTCGCCGGTTTAGGAGCAGGGGTGGTTATCACCTCACCAACCAGAGACAATATCAGGTATGTACTTCAAATTGTGTACACCGACTCTAACAACGCAGCAGAATATGAAGCACTGCTACATGGTCTTTGGATGGCCGTTTCCATGGGAATCTGGCGTCTTGAGGTCCGAGGAGATTCGAACCTCGCCATCTCTCAAGTTAATGGAGCATTTGACACCAAGGACCTGAAAATGATGGCTTATCGTAACACCGTCATAACAATTTTGACCTGTTTCGAGAGGCTGGAGTTTCATCACGTCCACAGTGACAGCAATCAACCTGCCGATGTCCTTGCCAGGATGTGCGCTAAGCATGACCCCGTGCCAGAAAACACTTTTCTCGAATGATTGTTCAAACCATCAGTTACATGGCAAGATGGTGAGCAGACAGTCGAGCAACTGACCTCCGACATTATCACCCCTCCTACGATCAAACTAGACAAGGGGATAATTGGGGGCTCGGCAATAGAAGAAACCCCCTCGGTACACGAGATCATGGCAGTAATCGTGCCATGGACTGAGCCCATCCTAGCATACTTAATATGCAAGGAGCTACCTGAGGACCAAACAAACGCATGGCGAATCGTTCGACGATCCAAAGCAAACAAATTCCATGAAGTGCAGTGTCACTGGTGTGCTCCAGCGATGCATATCCGAGGAGGAAGGAAAATTGCTCCTCTCGGAAATTCACTCCGGTATGTGCGGCCATCAAAGCCATATGCCAGCTACAGCCCTAAGAACCATCCTGATCACCTAGCCATTCGTGGTCTGGGGGCTTGACATGGTCTGACCACTCCGAGGAGGGACAGATAAAAAGAAGTACCTCCTAGTCATGGTGGATAAGTTCACAAAATGGATCGAGGCGAAGCCGATGACCTCGGCAAAAGTGGGGCCAGTGATTGATTTCATCTCTGGTGTCGTACACCGTTGCGGTGTACCACACAACATCATTATGGACAACAAGTCCAATTTTACAGCCAAGGAGGTTAAAGATTGGTGCACTAAGATGGGCATCGAGCTCGATTTCGCCTCGGTATATCACCTGCAGTCCAATGGCTAAGTCGGACGAGCTAATGGTTTGATATTGAGCTGCATCAAGCTGCGACTGGTTCGATCCCTAGAGAAGGCCAACTGCAAATGGGTTGAGGAGCTCGACTCTATACTATGGGGATTACGCACCACACCTAATCGATCCATTGGCGACACTCCATTTTTATGGTTTACTGGCCCGAGGCCATAATTCCCAGCGGTCTAATCCATGATGCACCTCGAGTATGCATGTATGAAGAATGAGAGGCCGAGCTAGATCGGCAGGACGACCGCGACACCCTCGACAAGGAACATGATGTTGCCCGAGCACGGTCAACATATTATCAACAGTAGGCGCGGTGCTATGAGAGTCGAGAAGTCCAAACAAAGGCGTATAACGTTGGAGACTTGGTCTTGCGACACCACCCAGATAAACCCGATCAGCATAAACTATCAGCGAAATGGAATGGACCATTCATCATCGACAAGGTGCTCACTTGAGGGGCGTATCGCATTCGGGACGCCAAGGACAATCGCCTGGAGCCGCACCCATGGAACGCTGCTCGGCTGCGCCGTTTTCACGGTTGAACGTATCTTCACCTTTTCTATTCTTCTAGTATTTAAAGACATAGCTAAACAGTACCTTTTTTAGGGTTAGCATTGATTTATCGGACTAATACCATTAATGTTTTCTTTTTGTTCCCATTTTTTAATGACGCACTATGCATTATATGGCTCATGGCCACACTCTGCACAGTGCTTAATCTCGGTTATTTTTACGTAAAGTATCTTAGACCTATAAAAGAGCCGGGCAAACCGTACTGAGGGCTCCTTGAGGCACCTCGGTGTGGATACCTCGGGACTCTGGGAGAGCCCCAACATACACTCATCACTTATATTCAATATACGAGCGTTGCCTTCCCACGAATCGTTATAAAGCCACAATATGCATCAATTTGACTTCAGATTTTTTGTCAAGCGGGGTTGCCTGGCTCCTGTGCTTACCCCTTACATTTCCGATGAGTTCGGCTAAGGGGTAAAGGGTGCACCTCTGTGATTGCTACTTCCGGGTCAACCTAGAAAGTACCTTAGATGGGTGAAGCCGAAAGCTAGCGGTCACAAGAATATAAGTGGTCGGCAACGGAGGAAGTGAAAATGAAGCCCTCCTTAAGGGACACTATACATAGAACCTAGAGCCTACCTATTGTGCCGAGGATATTTCTGAGTCAAGGTCATCAAGCAAGTATATTGGAACATTGGCTAGTTCGTCGTGATTAACATGACACTCCGAGAAAAGGAATTGCTAGAGGAACTATTTTTCACCAAAGATGTGATTTGCGTTAAAAAGCAATATAACATAACTCTCTGCAAGGCTTTCATTTTGATCCTGTGGCCGGATTGGCTCGTTCCCTACAAACGTTGCCTGAGGACTCAGGCCGACGTTGGGAACACTCCTCGTCCTCTGGCCGAGGAGGTAGAAGCCGATGGCTGGTTAAAGGAGTATAAAATCTGTGGATATGAGCTTTTCAATGACAAAAGTACATAGATACATAAAGTCATTGTTCAGCATAAACTATTTACAATGCCTATTCAGGACCATCTATAAGGGTATCGAGGAGACAGTCTTGTTTGGATAGCCGAGCAGCAGGCATGACATTCTCATAGTTCTCGCTGGCCTTGATTTCTTTTCCATCAAGCCCCTTGGGGCCGACCTTGGCCATCGTCCATGCTTCTCGAGCACCTTCTTGGCAGGACGACACCTTCCACGTCTGAATATGACGTCTGCCCCCATTGAGGCGTTTAGCCAGCTCGGTCATGTCCCTTGGCATGGGGTCATTGGGCCATAAAGCTCGGAAAACCTTCTCCATGGATTTTTGCGAAAGATCGTGCAGCTCGCTGAGCCCAATTATGACATCTTTAAATGATGGATGGCCGGATTCACCAGGCTGGTCAGGTAAAATAGCTGCACAAATAATGTAATCAATTTTTTGACTAAATAAAACTAGGCCAAAATCGACCATGGGTAAGTTACTTACCCGCATGGAATTAGCAGGCCTCCTGAATTTCTTTTTCGGAAGTAGCCAGCTGGGATTTCAACTTTTCGATTTCTAGCGCTTGTTGGTCCCTCTCGGCCTTGAGCTGATTACATTCGTCAATTTTCCGAGCATGTGTCCGATGACCTGCCTCCTCTTGCGCTTCGGCGTAACGAGCGGCTTCTCGAGCTTGCTCAAGGTCCTTTTCAAGTTGACCTATTGTCTCTGCTGCTAGTAAAAAGCATACAGCATAGACAATTAATCAATGTATTGTTAGCATGGCCAAAACTATTAAACTTACCATGTGCCTCGCGGGTGAATTTCTTGATATCAGACACTTCTTTCCGTGACTCGACTAGTGCGGCTTTCGCTAGCTCCAGCTTCTTTTAGAGATCTTTATTCTCTTGTCGAGAAACCTGTGTTAAACAAAACTTTGTGTCAAACAAATATCAATCCTTAATTCGGTCACCCGTGCCCAAATCAAGGCTCGGGGGCTACTTGGATTTGCACTCCCAATAATAGCATTAGCTGTCATGAGAGGATATATTGACCCCTCGACTGGGTTTTTTCCTTCCCAGCTAGTGCCTCGGGGGCTACTGCATCATAAGTTCTTCTTACTAATAAGCTCCTCGGCCATATAAAACTGGTGCTTGCTAAATATGGTTGAAAGTCATCAACTCATTTATCGGTGATCACGGACTTAGGGTACGTGTACACCTTGAGGGCTACTGGGTTGGATCAGAGCTCTATCAGCTTGAAAATGTAATTACCTGCAAGCCCGATGCTAACACATCGGTGGCCTCTTTGGGCCCCATCCGAGCAGCCCTGAGGTGAGCATCCACTGTTCAGAGCGCGTTAAACTCCTCTTCGATAAAAACTGGATTCACCAGTGATGCCGTCCTCACCCGATGACGCATGAGGCTTTCGACCTCGAAGGCGGTCGCAGAATGCGCAGCCGAGGATTCTTGTCGAGGAATGTCGTGATTCTCATCAGGAGGTGGTGGCTGCTCCGAAGCCACCTCGGGGATGGGGACGTGCGTTCCCGAGACCTCAGGAACGGGCACGGTAGTTGAAAGGGGGAACCTGCAGGATAAAGAATAAAACTTCATAACGCTGATGAAAGGATCTGTGAGAGATCACAATGAAAATAATGCTTACACGGCAGAATTGGGTGCTGCACCCTCAACGGCTTGCTGGGTGCCCGGCTCAGGTTTTCGCTGGTTCCCTGGAGGAATTGGGCTAATCCTTTGACGCTTCGATCGCTGGCATTTTATAGAAGGAGTGTAAGTGCTCGAAGTTGGATTAGCATCGGCTAGGGACCATTTTCGGGAAGGAGCACGGGGGGCACTAGCCACACCTGATGAAGGTATAATGCCTGGGTGATCGATGAGAACAGCCACCTCGGCACCATCGACTCTCTTCTGATAAAAGACCCCATCCTTGAACATGAGGGCTATCTCTGAGTCCTCGGCATAGCCAGGGTCATTATCTTGGACATGGACTTCTGGTTGCGGAGCAGGGGAATTTACTTTCTGGACCCAGCGCTTCCGGCCTTGCTCAGATATGTTAAATAATTGATCAGGATAATAAAAACCCTGTTCAATTAAAATTGATATATGGGGTATAATAACCTACCGCCTCGACTGGCTTGTAATAAGAAAAGCAGTTAAACATCGGCTGCTTGTGGAAATCCCCTTTTTCCCCCTTGTAGATGGCCTCCAGCGCAGCCGCCAAAGATTGGCAATCCTGGTAGCCCTCCCTGATGGCTCGGGTCGCGTCGTCGGATCCGTTGTACTTCCACAACGGATGTATGCATTGTTGAAGAGGCTGGACTCCTCGGGCCATAGCCATGGCCATCATGGTAGGGATGGTAAGCTTGTGGCGGCCAAGACAGGAAACTTGAGCGGCCAGCCGAGACACCTCGGCGTTATCTTCCTCGAATGGACTCCTCAGCTACCAGTTGTACCGCTTCTTCGGCGGAGCATGGGAAAAAGGGGGAAGCCCCTGTCGAATAGGATCCTCTAGTGGTACGTCGATGATGTAAAACCACTCAGTCACCCATGTTTCGACCTCCTCTTTTGGGGTGCCCGGAGGTAATTCATCCCAGCAATCCTGCATACCTCGGCACCACCAACTTCGAATATTGCGCCATCTCGGGAGTGAGGAATTAAACAAAAATACCTCCACCACAGCTCAAACTGGGCTTTGCAGCCAAGGAAGCCCTCGCAAAGAGCGATGAAGCCCGATATGTGGAGGATGGCACTGGGCGTGAGGTGATGGAGTTTGATCCCGTAGAACACTAGAAGACCTATGAGGAAAGGATGTATGGGAAAACCGAGTCCTCGAAGGAGAAAGGGTGTAAAGGAGATTCACTCTGCCCCATTGGGTGTGGGATACTTGTCGTTAAGAACCACTTTATCTATAGCCACCAGCCCAGGACGGACCGGAGCGAGATCTGGATCAGGCAGAAACCCTTGTGTCGCAAGTCGATTTAGTTGCCCTTGGGTAACCAAGCAACTCTTCTAGTCTCCGTCGAGGGGACCGTTTGGGCGTTTTGACGATCCAGGAACGTGCACCATTGTTGGAGCTCTAGAAGCACAGATGGAAGGGAGAGTTGCGTTGGCGCAGGGAGAGTGCAGGTAGGGTGAAAGCAAGGTTACCTCAACCTGGGATTTATATTTACCATGACAGGATGGGTTGCGATGGGATGATTGAGTCCCTGATAATTTATCCACATATTTCCCAGGCGTCATGCCCTGTTTGGGCACACAAATCAAGGAAAAGAAGTTAAAAACACCATTAAAAGCGGATCCCTGGGCCCACAATAACTCCTTTTTGGCGAGTATATCAAAGTGTGGGACCATTAACTGCCAGGGGTCATTGATGTCCTCGGAGAGTAAAACTTCACTTATAAGGAATCGACCTCGGCTTAAAAAGGCTTCAGATTTGGAGTCCTCAAAAGGAGTCTTCAGACTAGAAGAAACTACGTTGCTCAGATCAACGCATGGAAAACCAATGGTGAAACATAAAGGGACCTCGGGTCCAGACAAAGTCCTCGGATTTAGAAGCCGACGTGGGAGATGGAGCTCGCCTATGAAGCCAAAGACTAGAAAGATGAAGCTATTCCGAGGAGGGAGCCAATGTCCTTAGCTTGAAGACTAGTTCAGGGGCTATTGACGGTGTCTTGGAGTAGGAGGTGCACTCCACATCGGCCCACCATTCATGGGCCGGGCCGAGGACCCACCGACGACTGGAGAATGCGCCACACAAGCCATGGCCCTCGGCGTACTCAAGGTGGAATCTTCCGAAGACTTGGCGTACATTTCAAGGTATATTTGAATGATCGACATGTTATCTCTAGTTGTAGCCGACTTACCTGTAACCCTAGATATCCCCGGGACCTATATAAGCTAAGGGGTTTAGTCCATAGAGGCTAGCTTTTTAGAGGTTAGAACTCATTCATATGATCTCGAGGTAGATCATCCTATACTTTGTACCCCATCCACAATCAATACAAAACAAGCAGGATGTAGGGTTTTACCTCTTAGAGAGGGCCCGAACCTGGGTAAAATGTGTCCCTGCTACTTCCTATTACCATCGTGTAGAGATCACCAGCTCAGGACCCCCTACCCGAGATCCGCCGGTTTTAGCACCGACACCATCTACTACTAAGTTATTTTGGGTGCCAAAAAGCTATTTCGGTCTTAAAAAAAAATAGTGCTTCCATCGTGCTTTATCTTGACCTTCATCTTTGTCTCGAATACTTGGTGTAACCGGCTTTCGGCTTCAACCTCCTCGGCCATAAGGCAAACAAGGAGTGCTTGAAAGGCCAACCTTAGCTGAACTAGCAGAAACTAAGAGGCAAATAGAGAAGCTAGGCAACCCGACTATTGGTCAAAGACATAAGCCAAAGACTAGAGCAAAGGAAAAGGCAGCAAAAATGACTAAGGAAGAAAACACTTAGGCCGGGAAATGGCAAATGTTAAAGTAAAGGTTGTAACAGACCCCAAGACCAGGCTAGGGGACCAAAATCAAATAGCCAGGCACATCGGACTTGGGTAAATTATTGAGCACGATCAATAAATTAAATAAAGGTACAAAAGCAAATATAAGATACCCCGACTTGGGAGTAACAAACTTTATTTAATTCAATTTTAAAGTCTAGGATCGAGATAAACAATAATTAAACTTATATAAAGAATAAATAGAGCTAAGCGTAAAAATGATGTAGCAGAGTGGCATTCCAGGGTTGAGCCCCAAGCTTCTAGTCTTTGCTTCTCGAATCTGATATGCTTCTCCAGCAAGAACCTTGTCAATTATAAATGGACCGTCCCACAGAGGTGAGAGCTTGTCCTTGACCTTTTTGGCCAGGTACCACCACAGGACGAGGTCTACAACATGGAACGTCTGACCTTGGACTTTGCCCACCTGATAACGGGAAAGCTACTGCTGGTATATGGACGACCTTGAGACCGCCATGTCACGTTGTTCGTCAAGCGCATCCAAGTCATCTTGATGCTCCAACTTTGCCTCTGCTTCTCTATACTGACGTACCCGAGGAACATCATGTCCGATGTCGCTAGGGAGGATGGCTTCTGCACCATACACCATGAAAAATGGCATATAACTTGTAGAATGACTAGGCGTAGTTCGTATGCTCTAGAGGACAGAGTCGAGCTGCTCGACCCACTTCTTGTCGGCATTCTCCAGGGATCTGACCAACCTTGGCTTGATACCACCGAGGGCTAGCCCGTTGGCGTGTTTGACCTGCCCATTGGTCTGTGGGTGATATATGGAGGTGTTGTCCAGTTTAATATTTCGCTCAATGCACTAGTCTTGGACCACGTTCAAGGTGAAGTTGGACCTATTATCCATAATGATACTATGGGGCATGCCGTAACGGTGAACCACTTTAGACAGGAATTTGATAACCGGCTCGGCAACTTGGGTGGTGACCGGCTTCGCTTTGATCCACTTTGTGAACTTGTCAACCATAACGAGGAGGTACTTATTACCGGACTCACCCTTACTAAGTGGTACAACCATGTCCAGCCCCCAAACCGTGAATGGCCAGGTTATGGGGATCATTTTGAGAGCCGTGGCTGGTAAGTGGCTAGCTTTTGCGAATAGCTAGCAACCCACACACATGCTTACCAAATTACCAACATCTGCCTCAGCTGTGGGACAATAGAAGCACGCATGATAGGCCTTGCTTACCAGGGTCCGAGGAGCTACGTGGTGTCCGCAAGTGCCAGAGTGAATCTCGTGCAACAGTTGTCGGCCCTCCTTGGGAGAAATACAGCGTTGGAAGACACCAGTAACTCTGCGATTGTACATCTCTCCCTCATGCACGGCGTAAGCAGTAGCATGATAGATAATCCGGCGTGCCTCTGTCTGGTCCTCAAGCAACTCCTTGTGTTGCAGATAGGCAAGGATGGGTTCGGTCCATGAAGCGATGACAGCCATAATCTCATGAACTGAGGAGGTGACTGTAGGAGATATGCCCTAGAGGCAATAATAAATGTTATTGATTATCTCCCTATTCATAATTAGGTTTATGTTCCATGCTATAACTGCTATGGTTCTCGAGTCTGCAAATAAAACGAGGCTCGGAGGAAGACTCATATGCACGTGTGGAATAATAAACGGTAATATGTATTCCTAGTCTGGCCTCTAAGACTAGCTCAAGTATTGCATGATGGTTCTGTTTTCCTGATTATGGGCATGTCTATGTCAGCAATTTTGAGGGCACAGTGTTAGAAGAACATTTGTGTTGAATCGACCCAAATTGATGTTATGCTATGAGTTACATTCGTCACGTATTAATGGTTAATAACACAGAGATGGTTAATGTTTGCAAAATTCCTTAGACCATGAGAGTGTCGAGTTTCTTCATACTTGCTTCATGAACTTTGGGGTTTGTTAAACGTCATCCGTAAATGGGTGGCTATTACGGCGGCTTACGGGTTCATGGAAAAGTGTGTCAAGTAACTTGATAGCTCGAGATTGGGATTTGCTCCTCCGACGATGGAGAGATATCTCTGGGCCCTCTCGGTGTTACGGTATCCATCATCGTCTGGCCAGACACTTTGTGATTTGATCACAGGGATGCCGGAACACGGTAACGAGAAAAGAGAACAATACCGGTAATGAGGTAACTAGCATAGTGGACAAGTTGTTGATCCACGGGAATGCCAACATGTCTAACCTCGGGTATTTGTAACATATCGTGAAGCAACAGGAATAGCACACGGCAACTGGAGGTTCACTCGAATATTCATTCGTGTGGGTATAGGGGTCAATATGGGTGTCCACGGCTCCGATGTTGATCATTGATCGGAAGGTGTTCCGTGTCATGTCTATACTTCACCGAACCTATAGGGTCACACGCTTAAGGGTCATCTATCTGCTGAATACTAGACAGGGAGTCTGAGAGAAAATCACCGAAAAGTTTCGGAGACAACGGAAGAGTTCCGGAGAGAGAACACTGAAAAAGTTTCGGTAAAACCGAAAAGTTGTTTCGGATAAAACCATTGATCCAAAAAGGTTTCGGCAAGCACCGGGAATGTTTTGGAGGTTGCCAGATTGGTCTGGTAATTTCTGGAATTTTTCTGGAGAAAAAACCGAAAAAAAAGTTTCAGAGCTGCCGGAGTTGTTTACCGGGTAAACAAAGATGGTTTTAAATTAAACCACCATACTGGAAATGTTCCAGAGCGCGTCCAGATAATTTTAGAGGGTGCCGGAAATGTTCTGGGACCTTCTGGAATTTTTCAGAAATAATAGTCGCGGAAAACATCTTGTCCCAGCGTGAGGGGACAAGATCCCACGGATCGTGGGGGCTGTTTTTGGGGGGGCCCCCTTTGGGAGCAGCCCCCTTGTGGCTGGACAAAATGTTGGGGGGGGGGGGCCCATGGTGGGGGGAAGCCCCCACAAATGGTGGAGAGTGTTGGGAGGAAGGTGGGGCCCCATGGGGGAACACCATGGACAAGGGAACATGTTTTTCCCTTGTTTGGTGGGAACATGTTCTCCTTGTTTTGTGGGAACATGTTTTCCCCATGTTTAGTGGGCTGAATTTTCAGCCCCCTCCACCCCTTCCACCACTATATAAGGAGGAGGAGAGGTGCTCTCCAATTCCACTCCAACTCTCTCACACAAGCCATGCATGATCTGGCATTCTCTCTCCCTCCCACGAAATAGTTTCGTAGTGCCGAAAGGCTGTCTGGGTTCCGGTGGGAACTAGTTCTGGACGGCGAAGCCCTGCCGGATAGATGACACCGTATGTGTGCAACTCTGTAGAGAGGTCGTCGTTTCGATCTTAGTGCCTGAGGGGCTGTTCGAGAGTGCCTCCCGAAGGGCTGTCCAAGTGACGGTCCGAGTTCTGTGAGTGCCTCCCGAAGGGCTGTCCAAGTGACGGTCCGAGTTCTGTGGGTCCTCCCGAAGGGCTGTCCGAGTGACCGTTCGAGTTTCGAAGGTCCTCCCGAAGGGCTGTCCGCGACACCGTCCGGGGGACTGTTCGACCGCCTCCCGGAGGGCTGTCCGAAGGGAAGACGAGAGTATACATCCTCGCGGTTGGGAGGTTGTAAATCCTAGCTGCGGGGATCTGCACCGACGATCGTCATCGACTCTACTTCCGCTGCGCTACGAGTCGGTAACGAAAATGATCAAACCTTGTATGCAGTCTCCATAGTGGTCCTGGGCTGGTGCGTAGGTCGGAATTTTTTTGTTTTCTACTGCGTTACCCTACAGTGGCATCAAGAGCCGTGCTATGCGTAGATGCAGGTTGCGATCTAGAATACATGAGATGTATGGGTGTTGCACAATATAATTAGGTAGTAGATGAGTTCTATTACTGAAAATTATTTGTGCGGGTAGCAGATGAAATCTGTTACCCGATGTTCTTGTTGCTTCCCTCGAATTTGCGTAGTCCTGATCTTGACAGCATTGCGGAATCTGACAAAGTTCTGGCAATCCGCGATCCTTTCATGCTGCTCCTGAGTATGCTGATTGACAGATCAACGAAGTGCTAACAGTTCTTTGGGTTCCACTTTAGTCAATGAAAGATGGATGTTTCACAGATGAAAGGGCAATGCAGATATGATCTGCACGGGGGTCATGCGTATGACGAAGTTCAGTATGGGGCTCGAGATTTTATTATCTCGTGTTTCATACACCCCGCGTTGTTAATCTAGCGACTTGGATAATCATGCTTGATGATGGACGTTGGTAGCTTCGGTTTGTTTCGAAACCTTAGAAGCCACGTAAAACCAATTTTTGCTAAACCGATTAGAGGCGTCTAACTTGGTTTTGCAGGAGGGTTTGCATGTGCATATGATGTGGTATAGTAGTGCTCATAATAATTTGATTATGTATGAGATGTCTATATGATGTAAACTGATTAACATGACCTGCGTGTCATGATTCGGCATGATGGCTGGAGCCATATGATTGCACTTTAATGACCTGCGTGTCAACCTTATGTAATGCACTTATTTTATTAGCTATAGAGATAGCAATATTATCTGGTGCATCGACAAGGTGGTGGCAATCTTCGCAAAGGTGAACACCGACGCGAATGCCAAAGACGAAGAAATACAAGACTTCTCCGTCAGAAAGGGCTATACCATATCATGCTATTATGAATTGCCTGAGATGTTTATCCCTTATGATGCACCCTTCTTGATTGCGCGGTAGTCGCTTTTATTAGGGTGATCTCTCACAAAAATATCAAGTAGTTAGTGTTCTCCCATGTGTAGCACCGTCACGGCACCTAACTTTTCGGGGCATCACAGGATCTCCCTGGGTGCGAACGATTAGGGATGTGTGAGGCGGGTGAGTTGAGACCTCGCAGCGAGATCACTTGGTTGTCTTGACGTTCTGGAAGGATCTCCCTGAGCTCGGAACACGCCCATCGAAAGATGAACAAGAGTCACATAGAGATGTGATTGGCAAGTTTGCCTACCGATTGAAGTTCGCGCCATCAGTGTTCATCTCGTTCAATGGCGTTGAATGGAAATGCGGGTCTTGTATCACTCACAATCAATTATGAGAGATATTGATTTGAGTGGGAGCGCACTTTGAATTAACTTGTTTAATTCTCAGTGCAATTAATTTTGAACACTGTCTAAGTGTGATTTGCAAAATAGTTGTAGAATAATGGCTCGCGTTTCCACCTTCCCTATTAAAATTGAATAGCTGTTAAATATCTGGTTAAAACTTTACAGTTGGTAACGTAATGTGAGGATTGTCCTCAAGAGTGCCGAGAAGGACTTTGTCCTATCGCATACTTTGGTATTCTCTCGCTTATGCTATGGATCATGTGACTCTCGTCCTTCGATCCAAAAGCTAGAATTCCGTTTCAGTCAAATGCAATACATTTGCTTCCATGAGACCTGAACTTCGAAAGTTTGGATAGTTATGTGATATTCATGGAATCTGAAAATCATTTTCAGAGACAGACAAAGGCTAAAAGATATGAGATATCCAAAGCAATGTTTGTTTGCAAACTATTAGTAAAGGAGTTTACTATGCATTAGACTGATAAGAGAGGGATCCAGAAGAACGCCTGTCATATGATGAAAGGTGAATAAAACAACAACTTAAAGAGAAAGGAAGTGTCCGAAGGATGTTAGTGTGACTTACACACCTAGGAAGTCCGGGGCTAACACCACTCTTAAGTTCGGTGCTTCTTCTGAGAGTAGGAGAAATACTAAAAGTTAAACTGTTAGAAGTATAATGGCAAAAAGGAAAGAAGACTGGAATATCCAGCTCATGTATGAATGTCATACAAGTTTTTGATGTATAGAAGGCTGGTCAAAGATATAGTTCTTGGGAATTATGGTTAAACATGTTAATCACTAATTTTTGGGTATTGTGAGTTAATCACAAAGATACCCGCTCGATTGCATTCTGTTGCAACTCGATGTAAGAACTACTATGGCCTGAAAGACTAGCCAGAAATGAGTTTTAGGTATACACAGGGAACATAGTAAATGTTACTATACCTTCCATCGGTGTATTACCGTCTGTATTTATTTTTATAATTCATTTGGAGTTTCACAAATTCTAGCCCATTGCATAAGGTATCTTGCAAGAAGGTTGTTTATAAGAGAACTTTTGATGTTCGATGTTATGAGTAACATAAGGGCCATACTTTCATTATGAATGAGATGTATGTTATGAATATTGATAATAATACATTACCTCTGGGTTTACTTTCATAATTCATTTTAGAGTTTCACACACTCTAGCCCATTGCACAATGTTTGTTGCAAAAGGGTTGTTCATAGAAGAACAATTGCTGTTCAGTATTATGAATAACATGAGGGCCATACTTCCATCATCGATAGGGACGTATGTTATGAATATTGATGGTAATATGATACATCCATAACACTGACGCTAAATGTCATAAGACTAAAAGAATACCACACAAGTGTGGCACTGCATTTGGTCACATTGGAGAAACCCGCATGGAAAATTCCATTATGATGGATTTTGAAGTCGTTTGATTTTGAATCACCTGACACTTGCAACTTTCCTCCGAAAAGTGAAGTGACTGAAATACCGTTCACAGGCCATAAGGAACGAGCAAAGAACTTATTGGTGATCATACATTTTGATGTATGCAGTCCGATAAATGTTGTTGCAAGTAGTGGATTTATCTATCTTCAGAAATGACTCAAGTAGATATATGGATATTTACTTGATGAGACGTAAGTCTGGATCTTTTGAAATCATTTGAAAGGTTTTCAAAATGAAGTAGAAGTTATTGTAACAAGAAAATTATGTTTCTACAATTCGATTGCAGAAAGAAATATTTGAGTTACAAGTTTAGCGAATGTCTGATGCGTTGTGAAAGGGGTTTCATAACTTGCACCTCCCGGAACACCACTGCAAGTGGAAAGTCCGTGAAGATGTAATCGAACCATTTATGACATGGTAAGATCAAAGATGACATAAATAAATTTGCCATTATCCCTTTTAAAAGGTGATGCTTTAGAGACTGCGGCTTTTACACTGAAAAGAGCTCCATCAGGTCTGTTGAAATGACACCATGGTATGGTACGCCCAACCATGTTATATCTTTTCTTAACATTTGGAATATGGGGCTTGTGTAAAAGGTTACAAACCTATTCCAAATCAGACAAGTGCTACTTTGTAGGTTATCCCAAGTCATTGGGTATTCCCCCACCACTATACCGAGGCAAAAGTTTTTGCCACAAAACGGTATGCTTTTTGAAGAAAATGGTTCTTTGAAAAAGGTGAGTGGGAGAATAGTGCAACTTGCCGAGATAAACAGTATCTTCGCCATCAGATCAAAGGAAAGAGACCTTGGAAGTAATTCCGGAGTTTCCTACTGCGACTGATACGGAAGTCTCTACAATAAAATGTATGGACTTCGGTCGAACTTGCAGCTGAACCACGTAGGCAAGGCTCGTGCAAACCTCTCAGGTGCGCAAACGAGATATTGTTGTTAGACAACAGTATACCTACGATACACAAGGAAGCGTTGATGGGCCCTAACTCCGGAATTGGCTAAATGCCAATACAATCCGAGATAGTTTCCATATAAGTGATTCAAGATTAAAACCTTGATACACCTTTCGGAAGACTTAGAGTCTGACGAATATTTATGGAACTATAACTGATATGAATAAAAATGTTTTATCCATAAAGCTCGACTTGTTGCAATATACAAGTTCAAGGAGTTAACTACGATGAGGTTGCTTCATCGTAGCGATGCTTAAATTCGGTTCGGGTTGAACTAGCAATTAATACATATTTCATATCATGAGATATAAAACAATGGATGACAAAAGGATTTCCATCTGATGGAAATGAAACCAAGGACCTGCATGTGTTACAGTCCAAGGTATTTTGTCAATCCAGAGGATGCTAGAAAGGGTGCAAACTTCAGAGTTCCAGCGATGGACAGAAGAGAGCAAAGTGGAGTTGGAATCTTTGTGTTTTGATGAAATGGTCAAAGGAGTTTTGACTTCATCAATGGATAACGAAGATGCTTGTAATTCAAGAAAGTAAGTGGGAGCCTAATAACATTTCTAAAAACCTTGTGTGCTTGACACATTGTTAATTGGAAATAAAATTCTTGACACGAATTAGGACTTCATTTGAAAATAGTTTTTCGATGAAGTGCTTGGGCTAAATAGTCTTAATATTAGGCATGATGATCTATGAAGATAGATTTACCTAATGGGGCTAAGCAATAAATACATATTGACAAGATGCTAAAACTTTTTAGCATTTAAAACGCCAAGGAGTGATTCTTGCCGAAGTCACATGGAAAGAGTTTTTGCAAGACTCGGTGTCCCAAAAACACTGATGAGCAAAATACATGATGGGGATTCCACACACTCTTGTGTTTGGATTAATCATGTATTCCATGGTATGTATAACAACCAGATATGTCCAATACTCCCAAAGTTGTTGTGAGTATAGATACCAAAGTGATCAAAAGTATTGATCAAGGGACAACAGTGAAAAAGGGTCATTGAGTACTATAGTAGCACTGATGACAAGTTTTCTCGCAAGTAGAGATCATGAAGAGTTCGTTGTAAAAGGTTACATCGATACAGTCTTCATCATTTCTCCATGCGATTTTCGATTTAAATTGATGGTTTTGTGTAACACACAATATGGTGGCACAGTTAGTTGGAATTTGTTCAAACAAGTTACTGTGGCGAATTCTATAACAGAGGCAAAGTATGTTGCCGCTTTTAAAGCGACAAAGAAGATGTTGAATCATATAGTTCATTCATGAACTTAGTATGGTTCCAAGATGGCTTTTGTCAATGGGACACTACTGCAAGTAGTTGCTCCATAACTCAGTCTGAGGAATCCAGGTTCGACCTGTGATTCACATACATATCAAGCCAAGTCCACACAAAATATGACTTTTGTGAAAGCGTGAAAACGCGAGGATATGCAAAGATACACACGGAGCTGAAGTCGTCAGATCCGTTGAACATTCAGGCTATACCACAAGCGAAGCATATTTACACCGGTGTGCCACAGGTGTAAAGTGCATTAGCATTAACTAGATTATTGACTCTAGTGCAAGTGGGAGTCTGTAGGAGATATGCCCTAGAGGCAATAATAAATGTTATTGATTATCTCCCTGTTCATAATTAGGTTTATGTTCCATGCTATAACTGCTATGGTTCTCGAGTCTGCAAATAAAACGAGGCTCGGAGGAAGACTCATATGCACGTGTGGAATAATAAACGGTAATATGTATTCCTAGTCTGGCCTCTAAGACTAGCTCAAGTATTGCATGATGGTTCTGTTTTCCTGTGGGCATGTCTATGCCAGCAATTTTGAGGGCACAGTGTTAGAAGAACATTTGTGTTGAATCGACCCAAATTGATGTTATGCTATGAGTTACATTCGTCACATATTAATGGTTAATAACACAGAGATGGTTAATGTTTGCAAAATTCCTTAGACCATGAGAGTGTCGAGTTTCTTCATACTTGCTTCATGAACTTTGGGGTTTGTTAAACGTCATCCGTAAATGGGTGGCTATTACGGCGGCTTACGGGTTCATGGAAAAGTGTGTCAAGTAACTTGATAGCTCGAGATTGGGATTTGCTCCTCCGACGATGGAGAGATATCTCTGGGCCCTCTCGGTGTTACGGTATCCATCATCGTCTGGCCAGACACTTTGTGATTTGATCACAGGGATGCCGGAACACGGTAACGAGAAAAGAGAACAATACCGGTAACGAGGTAACTAGCATAGTGGACAAGTTGTTGATCCATGGGAATGCCAACATGTCTAACCTCGGGTATTTGTAACATATCGTGAAGCAACAGGAATAGCACACGGCAACTGGAGGTTCACTCGAATATTCATTCGTGTGGGTATAGGGGTCAATATGGGTGTCCACGGCTCCGATGTTGATCATTGATCGGAAGGTGTTCCGTGTCATGTCTATACTTCACCGAACCTATAGGGTCACACGCTTAAGGGTCATCTATCTGCTGAATACTAGACAGGGAGTCTGAGAGAAAATCACCGAAAAGTTTCGGAGACAACGGAAGAGTTCCGGAGAGAGAACACTGAAAAAGTTTCGGTAAAAACGAAAAGTTGTTTCGGATAAAACCATTGATCCAAAAAGGTTTCGGCAAGCACCGGGAATGTTTTGGAGGTTGCCAGATTGGTCTGGTAATTTCTGGAATTTTTCTGGAGAAAAAACCGAAAAAAAAAGTTTCGGAGCTGCCGGAGTTGTTTACCGGGTAAACAAAGATGGTTTTAAATTAAACCACCATACTGGAAATGTTCCAGAGCGCGTCCAGATAATTTTAGAGGGTGCCAGAAATGTCCTGGGACCTTCTGGAATTTTTCAGAAATAATAGTCGCGGAAAACATCTTGTCCCAGCGTGAGGGGACAAGATCCACCGGATCGTGGGGGCTGTTTTTGGGCTGTTTTTGGGGGGGCCCCCTTTGGGAGCAGCCCCCTTGTGGCTGGACAAAATGTTGGGGGGGGCCCCCATGGTGGGGGGCAGCCCCCACAAATGGTGGAGAGTGTTGGGAGGAAGGTGGGGCCCCATGGGGGAACACCATGGACAAGGGAACATGTTTTTCCCTTGTTTGGTGGGAACATGTTCTCCTTGTTTTGTGGGAACATGTTTTCCCCATGTTTAGTGGGCTGAATTTTCAGCCCCCTCCACCCCTTCCACCACTATATAAGGAGGAGGAGAGGTGCTCTCCAACTCCACTCCAACTCTCTCACACAAGCCATGCATGATCTGGCATTCTCTCTCCCTCCCATGAAATAGTTTCGTAGTGCCGAAAGGCTGTCTGGGTTCCGGTGGGAACTAGTTCTGGACGGCGAAGCCCTGCCGGATAGATGACACCGTATGTGTGCAACTCTGTAGAGAGGTCGTAGTTTCGATCTTAGTGCCTGAGGGGCTGTTCGAGAGTGCCTCCCGAAGGGCTGTCCAAGTGACGGTCCGAGTTCTGTGAGTGCCTCCCGAAGGGCTGTCCAAGTGACGGTCCGAGTTCTGTGGGTCCTCCCGAAGGGCTGTCCGAGTGACCGTTCGAGTTTCGAAGGTCCTCCCGAAGGGCTGTCCGCGACACCGTCCGGGGGACTGTTCGACCGCCTCCCGGAGGGCTGTCCGAAGGGAAGACGAGAGTATACATCCTCGCGGTTGGGAGGTTGTAAATCCTAGCTGCGGGGATCTGCACCGACGATCGTCATCGACTCTACTTCCGCTGCGCTATGAGTCGGTAACGAAAATGATCAAACCTTGTATGCAGTCTCCATAGTGGTCCTGGGCTGGTGCGTAGGTCGGAAAATTTTTGTTTTCTACTGCGTTACCGTACAGTGGCATCAAGAGCCGTGCTATGCGTAGATGCAGGTTGCGATCTAGAATACATGAGATGTATGGGTGTTGCACAATATAATTAGGTAGTAGATGAGTTCTATTACTGAAAATTATTTGTGCGGGTAGCAGATGAAATCTGTTACCCGATGTTCTTGTTGCTTCCCTCGAATTTGCGTAGTCCTGATCTTGACAGCATTGCGGAATCTGACAAAGTTCTGGCAATCCGCGATCCTTTCATGCTGCTCCTGAGTATGCTGATTGACAGATCAACGAAGTGCTAACAGTTCTTTGGGTTCCACTTTAGTCAATGAAAGATGGATGTTTCACAGATGAAAGGGCAATGCAGATATGATCTGCACGGGGGTCATGCGTATGACGAAGTTCAGTATGGGGCTCGAGATTTTATTATCTCGTGTTTCATACACCCCGAGTTGTTAATCTAGCGACTTGGATAATCATGCTTGATGATGGACGTTGGTAGCTTCGGTTTGTTTCGAAACCTTAGAAGCCACGTAAAACCAGTTTTTGCTAAACCGATTAGAGGCGTCTAACTTGGTTTTGCAGGAGGGTTTGCATGTGCATATGATGTGGTATAGTAGTGCTCATAATAATTTGATTATGTATGAGATGTCTATATGATGTAAACTGATTAACATGACCTGCGTGTCATGATTCGGCATGATGGCTGGAGCCATATGATTGCACTTTAATGACCTGCGTGTCAACCTTATGTAATGCACTTATTTTATTAGCTATAGAGATAGCAATATTATCTGGTGCATCGACAAGGTGGTGGCAATCTTCGCAAAGGTGAACACCGACGCGAATGCCAAAGACGAAGAAATACAAGACTTCTCCGTCAGAAAGGGCTATACCATATCATGCTATTATGAATTGCCTGAGATGTTTATCCCTTATGATGCACCCTTCTTGATTGCGCGGTAGTCGCTTTTATTAGGGTGATCTCTCACAAAAATATCAAGTAGTTAGTGTTCTCCCAAGTGTAGCACCGTCACGGCACCTAACTTTTCGGGGCATCACAGGATCTCCCTGGGTGCGAACGATTAGGGATGTGTGAGGCGGGTGAGTTGAGACCTCGTAGCGAGATCACTTGGTTGTCTTGACGTTCTGGAAGGATCTCCCTGAGCTCGGAACACGCCCATCGAAAGATGAACAAGAGTCACATAGAGATGTGATTGGCAAGTTTGCCTACCGATTGAAGTTCGCGCCATCAGTGTTCATCTCGTTCAATGGCGTTGAATGGAAATGCGGGTCTTGTATCACTCACAATCAATTATGAGAGATATTGATTTGAGTGGGAGCGCACTTTGAATTAACTTGTTTAATTCTCAGTGCAATTAATTTTGAACACTGTCTAAGTGTGATTTGCAAAATAGTTGTAGAATAATGGCTCGCGTTTCCACCTTCCCTGTTAAAAGTGAATAGCTGTTAAATATCTGGTTAATACTTTACGGTTGGTAACGTAATGTGAGGATTGTCCTCAAGAGTGCCGAGAAGGACTTTGTCCTATCGCATACTTTCGGTATTCTCTCGGTTATGCTATGGATCATGTGACTCTCGTCCTTCGATCCAAAAGCTAGAATTCCGTTTCAGTCAAGTGCAAAATGTTTGCTTCCATGAGACCCAAACTTCGAAAGTTTGGATAGTTATGTGATATTCATGGAATCTGAAAATCATTTTTAGAGACAGACAAAGGCTAGAAGATATGAGATATCCAAAGCAATGTTTGTTTGCAAACTATTAGTAAAGGAGTTTACTATGCATTAGACTGACAAGAGAGGGATCCAGAAGAACGCGTGTCATATGATGAAAGGTGAATAAAACAACAACTTAAAGAGAAAGGAAGTGTCCGAAGGGTGTTAGTAAAACTTTCACGCCTAGGAAGTCCGGGGCTGACGCCACTCTTAAGTTGGGTGCTTCTTCTGGAAGTAGGAGAAATACTAAAAGTTAAACTGTTAGAAGTATAAAGGCAATAAGAAAGAAGACTGGAATATCCAGCTCATGTATGAATGTCATACAAGTTTTTGATGTATAGAAGGCTGGTCAAAGATATAGTTCTTGGGAATTATGGTTAAACATGTTAATCACTAATTTTTGGGTATTGTGAGACAATCACAAAGATACCCGCTCGATTGCATTCTGTTGCAACTCGATGTAAGAACTACTATGGCCTGAAAGACTAGCCAGGAATGAGGTTGAGATACACATATGGAACATAGTAAATGTTACTATACCTTCCATCGGTGTATTACCTATGTATTTACTTTCATAATTCATTTTAGAGTTTCACACTCTAGCCCTTTGCATAAGGTATCTTGCAAGAAGGTTGTTCATAAGAGAACTTTTGATGTTCGGTGTTATGAATAACATAAGGGCCATACTTTCATTAGGATGAGATGTATGTTATGAATATTGATAATAATACATTACCTCTGGGTTTACTTTCATAATTCATTTTAGAGTTTCACCACACTCTAGCCCATTGCACAATGTTTGTTGCAAAAGGGTTGTTCATAGAAGAACAATTGCTGTTCAGTATTATGAATAACATGAGGGCCATACTTCCATCATCGATAGGGACGTATGTTATGAAATTGATGGTAATATGTACATCCATAACACTGACGCTAAATGTCATAAGACTAAAAGAATACCACACAGGTGTGCACTGCATTTGGTCACATTGGAGAAACCCCATGGAAAATTCCATTATGATGGATTTTGAAGTCGTTTGATTTTGAATCACCTGACACTTGCAACTTTTGCCGCCGAAAAGTGAAGTGACTGAAATACCGTTCACAGGCCATAAGGAACGAGCAAAGAACTTATTGGTGATCATACATTTTGATGTATGTAGTCCGATAAATGTTGTTGCAAGTAGTGGATTTATCTATCTTCAGAAATGACTCAAGTAGATATATGGATATTTACTTGATGAGACGTAAGTCTGGATCTTTTGAAATCATTTGAAAGGTTTTCAAAATGAAGTAGAAGTTATTGTAACAAGAAAATTATGTTTCTACAATTCGATTGCAGAAAGAAATATTTGAGTTACAAGTTTAGCGAATGTCTGATGCGTTGTGAAAGGGGTTTCATAACTTGCACCTCCCGGAACACCACTGCAAGTGGAAAGTCCGTGAAGATGTAATCGAACCATTTATGACATGGTAAGATCAAAGATGACATAAATAAATTTGCCATTATCCCTTTTAAAAGGTGATGCTTTAGAGACTGCGGCTTTTACACTGAAAAGAGGTCCATCAGGTCTGTTGAAATGACACCATGGTATGGTACGCCCAACCATGTTATATCTTTTCTTAACATTTGGAATATGGGGCTTGTGTAAAAGGTTACAAACCTATTCCAAATCAGACAAGTGCTACTTTGTAGGTTATCCCAAGTCATTGGGTATTCCCCCACCACTATACCGAGGCAAAAGTTTTTGCCACAAAACGGTATGCTTTTTGAAGAAAATGGTTCTTTGAAAAAGGTGAGTGGGAGAATAGTGCAACTCGACGAGATAAACAGTATCTTCGCCATCAGATCAAAGGAAAGAGACCTTGGAAGTAATTCCGGAGTTTCCTACTGCGACTGATACGGAAGTCTCTACAATAAAATGTATGGACTTCGGTCGAACTTGCAGCTGAACCACGTAGGCAAGGCTCGTGCAAACCTCTCAGGTGCACAAACGAGATATTGTTGTTAGACAACAGTATACCTACGATACACAAGGAAGCGTTGATGGGCCCTAACTCCGGAATTGGCTAAATGCCAATACAATCCGAGATAGTTTCCATATAAGTGATTCAAGATTAAAACCTTGATACACCTTTCGGAAGACTTAGAGTCTGACGAATATTTATGGAACTATAACTGATATGAATAAAAATGTTTTATCCATAAAGCTCGACTTGTTGCAATATACAAGTTCAAGGAGTTGACTACGATGAGGTTGCTTCATCGTAGCGATGCTTAAATTCGGTTCGGGTTGAACTAGCAATTAATACATATTTCATATCATGAGATATAAAACAATGGATGACAAAAGGATTTCCATCTGATGGAAATGAAACCAAGGACCTGCATGTGTTACAGTCCAAGGTATTTTGTCAATCCAGAGGATGCTAGAAAGGGTGCAAACTTCAGAGTTCCAGCGATGGAAAGAAGAGAGCAAAGTGGAGTTGGAATCTTTGTGTTTTGATGAAATGGTCAAAGGTGTTTTGACTTCATCAATGGATAACGAAGATGCTTGTAATTCAAGAAAGTAAGTGGGAGCCTAATAACATTTCTAAAAACCTTGTGTGCATGACACATTGTTAATTGGAAATAAAATTCTTGACACGAATTAGGACTTCATTTGAAAATAGTTTTTCGATGAAGTGCTTGGGCTAAATAGCCTTAATATTAGGCATGATGATCTATGAAGATAGATTTACCTAATGGGGCTAAGCAATAAATACATATTGACAAGATGCTAAAACTTTTTAGCATTTAAAACGCCAAGGAGTGATTCTTGCCGAAGTCACATGGAAAGAGTTTTTGCAAGACTCGGTGTCCCAAAAACACTGATGAGCAAAATACATGATGGGGATTCCACACACTCTTGTGTTTGGATTAATCATGTATTCCATGGTATGTATAACAACCAGATATGTCCAATACTCCCAAAGTTGTTGCGAGTATAGATACCAAAGTGATCAAAAGTATTGATCAACGGACAACAGTGAAAAAGGGTCATTGAGTACTATAGTAGCACTGATGACAAGTTTTCTCGCAAGTAGAGATCATGAAGAGTTCGTTGTAAAAGGTTACATCGATACAGTCTTCATCATTTCTCCATGCGATTTTCGATTTAAATTGACGGTTTTGTGTAACACACAATATGGTGGCACAGTTAGTTGGAATTTGTTCAAATAAGTTACTGTGGCGAATTCTATAACAGAGGCAAAGTATGTTGCCGCTTTTAAAGCGACAAAGAAGATGTTGAATCATATAGTTCATTCATGAACTTAGTATGGTTCCAAGATGGCTTTTGTCAATGGGACACTACTGCAAGTAGTTGCTCCATAACTCAGTCTGAGGAATCCAGGTTCGACCTGTGATTCGCATACATATCAAGCCAAGTCCACACAAAATATGACTTTTGTGAAAGCGTGAAAACGCGAGGATATGCAAAGATACACACGGAGCTGAAGTCGTCAGATCCGTTGAACATTCAGGCTATACCACAAGCGAAGCATATTTACACCGGTGTGCCACAGGTGTAAAGTGCATTAGCATTAACTAGATTATTGACTCTAGTGCAAGTGGGAGTCTGTAGGAGATATGCCCTAGAGGCAATAATAAATGTTATTGATTATCTCCCTGTAGGAGACGTCCCTCGAACTCTTGATCCAGCAAAGTGTCGAGGGAGAGTTTCGTCAGCACGGCGGCGTGGTGATGGTGATGGTGATGGTGATGTGATCCGCACAGGGCTTCGCCTAAGCACTACGACAATATGACCGGAGGAGTAAACTGTGGAGGGGGGCACCGCACACGGCTAAGAGAACAATTGATGTCCTTTGGGGTGCCCCCCTGCCCCCGTATATAAAGGAGGAGAGGGAGGAGGCCAGCCCTAGGGGCGTGCCATGGGGGGAGGAAACCGATTTGGACTCCATGTCCAATTCGGCCTCCCCCTTCCTTCTTCCGAAGGGGGAAAGGGGGAAGGAGAGGGAGGAGGAGAAGGAAAGGGGGGCGCCGACCCCTCCCCTAGTCCAATTAGGACTCCACATGGGGGGGGGGGGCACGCGGCCACCCCTTGTGGGCTGCCTCCTCTCTCCCCTATGGCCCATGAGGCCCATTACTTTCCCCGGGGGGTTCCGGTAACCTCCCGGTACTCCGAAAAATACACGAAACGATCCGGAACCATTCCGGTGTCCGAATACTATCGTCTGATATATCAATCTTTACCTCTTGACCATTTTGAGACTCCTCGGCATATCCGTGATCTCATCCGGAACTTCGAACAATCTTCGGTCACCAAAACACATAACTCATAATACAAATCGTCATCGAACGTTAAGCGTGCGGACCCTACGGGTTCGAGAAATATGTAGACATGACCAAGACATATCTTCGATCAATAACCAAATGCAGAACCTGGATGCTCATATTGGTTCCTACATATTCTACAAAGATCTTTATCGGTCAAACCGTAATGACAACATACGTCATTCCCTTTGTCATCGGTATGTTACTTGCCCGAGATTCGATCGTTGGTATCTTCATACCTAGTTCAATCTCGTTACCGGCAAGTCTCTTTACTCGTTCCATAATGCATCATCCCGCAATTAACTCATTAGTCACATTGCTTGTAAGGCTTATCATGATATGCATTACTGAGAGGGCCCAGAGATACCTCTCCGATACTCGGAGTGACAAATCCTAATCTCGATCTATGCCAACCCAACAAACACCTTCGGAGACACCTGTAGAGCATCTTTATAATCACCTAGTTACGTTGTGACGTTTGATAGCACACAAGGTGTTCCTCCGGTATTCGGGAGTTGCATAATCTCATAGTCAAAGGAATATGTATAAGTCATGAAGAAAGCAATAGCAATAAAACTTAACGATCATTATGCTAAGCTAACGGATGGGTCTTGTCCATCACATCATTCTCCTAATGATGTGATCCCGTTCATCAAATGACAACACATGTCTATGGTTAGGAAACATAACCATCTTTGATTAACGAGCTAGTCTAGTAGAGGCATACTAGGGACACTGTGTTTTGTCTATGTATTCACACATGTATCAAGTTTCTGGTTAATACAATTCTAGCATGAATAATAAACATTTATCATGATATAAGGAAATACAAATAACAACTTTATTATTGCCTTTAGGGCACATTTCCTTCAGTCTCCCACTTGCACTAGAGTCAATAATCTAGTTTACATTGTAATGATTCTAACACCCAGGGAGTCTTGGTGCTGATCATGTTTTGCTCGTGGAAGAGGCTTAGTCAATGGGTCTGCAACATTCAGATCCGTATGTATTTTGCAAATCTCTATGTCTCCCTCCTTGACTTGATCACAGGTGGAGTTGAAGTGTCTCTTGATGTGTTTGGTTCTCTTGTGAAATCTGGATTCCTTCGCTAAGGCAATTGCTCCAGTATTATCACAAAAGATTTTCATTGGACCCGATGCACTAGGTATTACACCTAGATCGGATATGAACTCCTTCATTTGCTGCTTCCGAAGCAGCTATGTACTCTGCTTCACACGTAGATCCTGCCACGATGCTTTGCTTGGAACTGCACCAACTGACAGCTCCACCATTCAATATAAACACGTATCCGGTTTGTGACTTAGAGTCATCCGGATCAGTGTCAAAGCTAGCATCGACGTAACCATTTACGACGAGCTCCTTGTCACCTCCATAAACGAGAAACATATCCTTAGATCTTTTCAGGTACTTCAGGATGTTCTTGACCGCTGTCCAGTGATCCACTTCTGGATTACTTTGGTACCTCCCTGCTAAACTTATAGCAAGGCACACATCAGGTCTGGTACACAGCATTGCATACATGATAGAACCTATGGCTGAGGCATAGGGAATGACTTTCATTTTCTCTCTATCTTCTGCAGTGGTCGGGCATTGAGTCTGACTCAACTTCACACCTTGTAACACAGGCAAGAACCCTTTCTTTGACTGATCCATTTTGAACTTCTTCAAAACTTTATCAAGGTATGTGCTTTGTGAAAGTCCAATTAAGCGTTTTGATCTATCTCTATAGATCTTGATGCCCAATATATAAGCAGCTTCACCAAGGTCTTTCATTGAAAAACTCTTATTCAAGTATCCTTTTATGCTATCTAGAAATTCTATATCATTTCCAATCAATAATATGTCATCCACATATAATATTAGAAACGCTACAGAGCTCCCACTCACTTTCTTGTAAATACAGGCTTCTCCAAAAGTCTGTATAAAACCATATGCTTTGATCACTTCATCAAAGCGTATATTCCAACTCTGAGATGCTTGCACCAGTCCATAAATGGATCGTTGGAGCTTGCACACTTTGTTAGCACCTTTAGGATCGACAAAACCTTCTGGTTGCATCATATACAACTCTTCTTTAAGAAATCCATTAAGGAATGTAGTTTTGACGTCCATTTGCCAGATTTCATAATCATAAAATGCAGCAATTGCTAACATGATTCGGACAGACTTAAGCATCGCTACGGGTGAGAATGTCTCATCGTAGTCAACTCCTTGAACTTGTCGAAAACCTTTTGCAACAAGTCGAGCTTTGTAGACAGTAACATTACCATCAGCGTCAGTCTTCCTCTTGAAGATCCATTTATTCTCTATGGCTTGCCGATCATCGGGCAAGTCAACCAAAGTCCATACTTTGTTCACATACATGGATCCCATCTCAGATTTCATGGCCTCAAGCCATTTCGCGGAATCTGGGCTCATCATCGCTTCCTCATAGTTCGTAGGTTCGTCATGGTCTAGTAACATGACTTCCAGAACAGGATTACCGTACCACTCTGGTGCGGAACGTACTCTGGTTGACCTACGAGGTTCTGTAGAAACTTGATCTGAAGTTTCATGATCATCATCATAAACTTCCTCACTAATTGGTGTAGGCATCACGGGAACAGATTTCTCTGATGAGCTACTTTCCAAATTGAGAGGAGGTACAATTACCTCATCAAGTTTTACTTTCCTCCCACTCACTTCTTTCGAGAGAAACTTCTTCTCTAGAAAGGATCCATTCTTAGCAACAAAGATTTTGCCTTCGGATCTGTGATAGAAGGTGTACCCAACAGTTTTTTTTGGGTATCCTATGAAGATGCACTTCTCTGATTTGGGTTCGAGCTTATCAGGCTGAAGATTTTTCACATAAGCATCGCAACCCCAAACTTTAAGAAACGACTGCTTAGGTTTCTTGCCAAACCATAGTTCATATGATGTCGTCTCAACGGATTTAGATGGTGCCCTATTTAACGTGAATGCAACTGTCTCGAATGCATAACCCTAAAACGATAGTGGTAAATCGGTAAGAGACATCTTAGATCGCACCATATCTAATAAAGTACGGCTACGACGTTCGGACACACCATTACGCTGTGGTGTTCCAGGTGGCGTGAGTTGCGAAACTATTCCACATTGTTTTAAATGAAGACCAAACTCGTAACTCAAATATTCGCCTTCGCGATCAGATCGTAGAAACTTTATTTTCTTGTTACGATGATTTTCCACTTCACTCTGAAATTCTTTGAACTTTTCAAATGTTTCAGACTTGTGTTTCATTAAGTAGATATATCCATATCTGCTCAAATCATCTGTGAAGGCGAGAAAATAACGATACCCGCCGCGAGCCTCAACACTCATCAGACCGCATGCACCTGTATGTATTATTTCCAATAAGTCTGTAGCTCGCTCCATTGTTCCGGGGAACGGAGTCTTAGTCATCTTGCCCATGAGGCATGGTTCGCAAGCATCAAATGATTCATAATCAAGTGATTCCAAAAGTCCATCCGCATGGAGTTTCTTCATGCGCTTTACACCAATATGACCTAAACGGTAGTGCCACAAATATGTTGCACTATCATTATCAACTTTGCATCTTTTGGCATCAATATTATGAATATGTGTATCACCACGATCGAGATTCAACAAAAATAGACCACTCTTCAAGGGTGCATGACCATAAAAGATATTACTCATATAAATAGAACAACCATTATTCTCTGATTTAAATGAATAACCGTCTCGCATCAAACAAGATCCAGATATAATGTTCATGCTCAACGCTGGCACCAAATAACAATTATTCAGGTCTAAAACTAATCCCGAAGGTAGATGTAGAGGTAGCGTGCCGACGGCGATCACATCGACCTTGGAACCATTCCCGACGCGCATCGTCACCTCGTCCTTAGCCAATCTTCGTTTAATTCGTAGCCTCTGTTTCGAGTTACAAATATGAGCAACCGAACCGGTATCAAATACCCAGGCACTACTACGAGCATTAGTAAGGTACACATCAATAACATGTATATCAAATATACCTTTGTTCACTTTGCCATCCTTCTTATCCGCCAAATACTTGGGGCAGTTCCGCTTCCAGTGACCAATCCCTTTGCAGTAGAAGCACTCAGTTTCAGGCTTAGGTCCAGACTTGGGCTTCTTCCCGGGAGTGGTAACTTGCTTGCCATTCTTCTTTAAGTTCCCTTTATTTCCTTTGCCCTTTTTCTTGAAACTAGTGGTCTTGTTAACCATCAACACTTGATGCTCCTTCTTGATTTCTACCTCCGTAGCTTTGAGCATTGCGAAGAGCTCTGGAATAGTCTTCTCCATGCCTTGCATATTATAGTTCATCACGAAGCCTTTATAGCTTGGTGGCAGTTATTGGAGAACTCTGTCAATAACACTATCATCTGGAAGATTAACTCCCAGCTGAGTCAAGTGATTATGATACCCAGACATTTTGAGTATGTGTTCACTGACAGAGTTATTCTCCTCCATCTTGCAGCTATAGAACTTGTTGGAGACTTCATATCTCTCAACTCGGGCATTTGCTTGAAATATTAACTTCAACTCCTGGAACATCTCGTATGGTCCATGACGTTCAAAATGTCTTTGAAGTCCCGATTCTAAGCCGTAAAGCATGGCACACTGAACTATCGAGTAGTCATCAGATCGAGCTTGCCAGATGTTCATAACATCAGCATCTGCTCCTGCAGCAGGCCTTTCACCTGGCGGTGCATCAAGGACATAATTCTTCTGTGCAGCAATGAGGATAATCCTCAAGTTACGGACCCAGTCCGTGTAGTTGCTACCATCATCTTTCAGCTTAGCTTTCTCTAGGAACGCATTAAAATTCAAGGGAACGGTAGCACGGGCCATTGATCTACAACATAGATATGCAAAAACTATCAGGACTAAGTTCATGATAAATTTAAGTTCAATTAATCATATTACTTAAGAACTCCCACTTAGATAGACATCCCTCGAGTCATCTAAATGATCACGTGATCCATATCAACTAAACCATGTCCGATCATCACGTGAGATTGAGTAGTTTTCAATGGTGAACATCTCTATGTTGATCATATCTACTATATGATTCACATTCGACCTTTCCGTCTCAGTGTTCCGATGCCATGTCTGTACATGCTAGGCTCGTCAAGTTTAACCTGAGTATTCCGCACGTGCAAAACTGTCTTGCACCCGTTGTACGTGAACGTAGAGCTTATCACACCCGATCATCACGTGGTGTCTCGGCACGACGAACTGTCACAACGTTGCATACTCAGGGAGAACACTTATAGCTTGAAATTTTAGTAAGGGATCATCTTATAATGCTACCGCCGTACTAAGCAAAATAAGATGCATAAAAGATAAACATCACATGCAATCAAAATATGTGACATGATATGGACATCATCATCTTGTGCCTTTGATCTCAATCTCCAAAGCACCGTCATGATTTTCATCGTCACCGGCTTGACACCTTGATCTCCATCGTAGCATCGTTGTGGTCTCGCCAACTATTGCTTCTACAACTATCGCTAACGCATAGTGATAAAGTAAAGCAATTACATGGTGTTTGCATTTCATACAATAAAGCGACAACCATAAGGCTCCTGCCAGTTGCCAATAACTTTTACAAAACATGATCATCTCATACAATAACGTGTATCACATCATGTCTTGACCATATCACATCACAACATGCCCTGCAAAAACAAGTTAGACGTCCTCTACTTTGTTGTTGCAAGTTTTACGTGGCTGCTACGGGCTTCTAGTAAGAACCGTTCTTACCTATGCATAAAAACCACAACGATGTTTCGTCAAGTTTGCTATTTTAACCTTCAACAAGGACCGGCCGTAGTCAAATTCGATTCAACTAAAGTTGGAGAAACAGACACCCGCCAGCCACCTTTATGCAAAACAAGTTGCATGTCTGTCGGTGGAACCGGTCTCATGAACGTGGTCATGTAAGGTTGGTCCGGGCCGCTTCATCCAACAATACCGCCGAATCAAAATAAGACGTTGGTGCTAAGCAGTATGACTATCATCGCCCACAACTCTTTGTGTTCTACTCGTGCATATAATCTACGCATAGACCTGGCTCGGATGCCACTGTTGGGGAACGTAGCATGCAATTTCAAAAAATTTCCTACGATCACGCAAGATCTATCTAGGGTATGCATAGCAACGAGAGGGGAAGAGTGTGTCCACATACCCTCATAGACCAAAAGCGGAAGCGTTAGCTTAACGCGGTTGATGTAGTCGAACGTCTTCGCGATCCAACCGATCAAGCACCGAACGTACGGCACCTTCGAGTTCTGCACACGTTCAGCTCGATGACGTCCCTCGAACTCTTGATCCAGCAAAGTGTCGAGGGAGAGTTTCGTCAGCACGACGGCGTGGTGACGGTGATGGTGATGTGATCCACGCAGGGCTTCGCCTAAGCACTACGACAATATGACAGGAGGAGTAAACTGTGGAGGGGGGCACCGCACACGGCTAAGAGAACAATTGATGTCCTTTGGGGTGCCCCTCTGCCCCCGTATATAAAGGAGGAGAGGGAGGAGGCCGGCCCTAGGGGCGCGCCATGGGGGGAGGAAACCGACTTGGACTCCATGTCCAATTCGGCCTCCCCCTTCCTTCTTCCGGAGGGGGAAAGGGGGAAGGAGAGGGAGGAGGAGAAGGAAAGGGGGGCGCCGCCCCCTCCCCTAGTCCAATTCGGACTCCACATGGGGGGGGGGGGGCGCGGCCACCCCTTGTGGGCTGCCTCCTCTCTCCCCTATGGCCCATGAGGCCCATTACTTTCCCCGGGGGGTTCTGGTAACCTCCCGGTACTCCGAAAAATACCCGAAACGATTCAGAACCATTCCGGTGTCCGAATACTATCGTCTGATATATCAATCTTTACCTCTCGACCATTTCGAGACTCCTCGTCATGTCCGTGATCTCATCCGAAACTCCGAACAATCTTCGGTCACCAAAACACATAACTCATAATACAAATCGTCATCGAACGTTAAGCGTGCGGACCCTACGGGTTCGAGAACTATGTAGACATGACCGAGACATATCTCTGAGCAATAACCTACAACGGAACCTGGATGCTCATATTGGTTCCTACATATTCTACGAAGATCTTTATCGGTCAAACCGCACTGACAACATACGTCATTCCCTTTGTCATCGGTATGTTACTTGCCCGAGATTCGATCATCGGTATCTTCATACCTAGTTCAATCTCGTTACCGGAAAGTCTCTTTACTCGTTCCGTAATGCATCATCCCGCAACTAACTCATTAGTCACATTGCTTGCAGTGCTTATCATGATATGCATTACCGAGAGGGTCCAGAGATACCTCTCCGATACTCGGAGTGACAAATCCTAATCTCGATCTATGCCAACCCAACAAACACCTTCGGAGACACCTGTAGAGTATCTTTATAATCACCCAGTTACGTTGTGATGTTTGATAGAACACAAGGTGTTCCTCCGGTATTCGGGAGTTGCATAATCTTATAGTCAAAGGAATATGTATAAGTCATGAAGAAAGCAATAGCAATAAAACTTAACGATCATTATGCTAAGCTAACGGATGGGTCTTGTCCATCACATCATTCTCCTAATGATGTGATCCCGTTCATCAAATGACAACACATATCTATGGTTAGGAAACTGAACCATCTTTGATTAACGAGCTAGTCTAGTGGAGGCATACTAGGGACACTGTGTTTTGTCTATGTATTCACACATGTATCAAGTTTCCGGTTAATACAATTCTAGCATGAATAATAAACATTTATCATGATATAAGGAAATATAAATAACAACTTTATTATTGCCTCTAGGGCACATTTCTTCACATTGTTTGAGTCTATGTACCTAATTTGCAGCACGTACTTCATCACATCACCGTTGGGGAGATGAGAAAAACTCCAGGCCAAAGGCTGGCCAACATCTTGGATCTGTCAAAGTACATGACCCAATTTGTGTAGGTAGCATGCTCTTTAGGGAGCTCGGCTTCTGTCCATTCGGCGACAAAACCGGCCAACACCTTGGACTTGACAGCTAGACATGGCTGATATTGCATCTCAAAAGGTAAGAGCTTGATGGCCCACTTCATGATCTGGCATGTGGCATCCCGGTTGTTGATGATATCACCCAAGGGGACCTAGGATGCCACGGTTATAGGCCACTCCTGGAAGTAATGCCGGAGTTTCTGAGAAGCCATGAAAATTGTGTAGGCAATCTTCTGGTAGTGCGGATACCTCATCTTACACGAGATGAGCACCTCGGAAATGTAGTGGACCAGCCTTTGCACTTTGTATACGTGGCCTTCCTCTTCCCTTTCCATGACCAGCACCGCGCTGACCACCTGATTGTTGGCCGAGATGTATAACAAGATAGGTTCTCTGGGGTGCGGCATGGCCAGGATTGGGTTGGTAGCCAGGAGCAATTTTATTTCTTCCAAGGTATTGCTAGCCTTGGTAGTCCACTCAAAGTCATCTGTTTTCTTCAAGAGCCAGTACATGGAAGTGCCTTGTCACCTAGCCGGGAAATAAACCGGCTAAGAGAAGGCAAACATCCTGTCAGCCTTTGGATGTCCTTGAGCTTTTCTGGTGGTTTGAGCCTTGCCAGAGCTTCTTGGATGGCACTCCAAAAATGTACCTATCCGGATTGAGCTTGATGTTGAAGGCGCAAAGATTTTTGAATGTCTCACGCAAATTGTCAATGAGGGTGTCAGATTTTCCGGTCTTGACGGCCACATCATCGACATACGCCTCTGCGGTGATCCGGATCTGCAGCAGCAGACATGTCGGGATCATTTGTTGATATGTGGCCTCTACACAATTCAACCCAAAGGGCATTGTAATGAAGCAGAACGGGCCGTACATGGTGATGAAGGAGGTTGCTGCTTTATCAGACACTTGATCAGGTGGTATCCACAATATGCATCTAGAAAGCAGAGTAGGTCATGCGCGGCCATCCCGTCAACTATCTAGTCAATTTGTGGTAAAGGGAACGAGTCCTTTGGGCACACCTTGTTGACGTCTTTGAAATCAATGCAAAGGTGCCAGGAGTTATCCTTCTTTGGCACCATGACTAGGTTTTGACAACCAGTCTGGGTGCTTAACTTCTCGGATGAAGCTGGCTCATCACCCATAAGCTTATGCTTGGGCTCTGAGAACCTGCGCAATGGTTGTTTCACCGGCTTGGAGTTGGGGTTGATATTCAGGCTATGCTCCACATAGTCCATTAGGATCAATGGCATATCGGATGGATGCCAAGCGAAGATCTCCCAATTCTCATGAAGGAAGTCATGGAGCATGCTTTCCTATTTGGGGTCCACGCCAGACACTATCGAGGCCGTCTTGGATGGGTCCTCGGGGTGGACCTGGATCTTGATGATGTCGTTGTCGGGCTTGAAGGACGTCGATTTTGAGCACTTCAAGAGGATGACATCATCTTTATCGACCTTGGTCCTCATCTCAGATAGCTCCTTGACTGTCTGGGCCTTGACTTGGGCCTCAGCGGCGAGGGCCACGATCTGCTGCACGGTTCTAAGTGATCATTGAAGGTTGCCATAGATAGTGATGACGCCCTTTGGGCCCGGCATCTTCAGCTTCATTTACGCATAGTGCGGCACCGCATGAAAATGTGGGAACATAGTCCATCCTAATAGCATGTGGTAACCACTCCAGAAAGGGACTATGTCAAAGATCAAAGCTTTGATACGATAGTTGTCTGGAGTCCCGAACACCACGTCGAGCATGACCCTCCCTGTGCACTAAGCCTCCATGTCCGGGATGATACCCTTAAATTTGGTCTTACTAGGCATAATGCGCACCGGGTTGAACTACATTTTCTTCAGTGTTCCCACGTAGATGAGGTTGAGATTACTGCCGCCATCCATCAGGACCCTAGTCAAGTGAAAGCCATCAATTATTGGGTCGAGGACGAGCACTGCGATTCTGCCATGGCGGACGCTTCTCGGATGGTTCTTGTGATTGAACGTGATCAAGATTCTAACCAGGGGTTGTATTTCAGTTCTACAGGCTCCACGGCATAGACTTCATGAAGCGCGCACTTCTGTTCTTTCTTAGAGGTGTGCGATGCGTAAACAATATTTACATCCTTCACCTATGGCAGGAATTGCTTCTGACCGCCATTGCCCAATCCAGGCTGCTGCCCATCCCCATTGTCGTCATTGCAAGGGTTAGGCTTTCTTGGATTGTTGTTTCCAAGCTATGTGGCTTGCTTAATGACCCAGCAAGCTGCGAGTTGCTGCCACGCTTTTTTCCCTGGAATGGCCTTTTCTTAGCACCACCGCCTTCGTGCTGGTTGCCGAATCCAGCATTGACCTCGCCATCCTTGGTGTCACTGCTGTTGTTCTGATGCTTGTCCCGTTGGTTTCGCCATGGTTTTCTGTTTCCATCCCGCACCTCAGATGTTTCGGGATCATCGCTCTGGCCCTTTTTCTTGGCGAGCCAGTTGTCTTCCCCAGCACTGAATTTGGTCATCATGACTGTGAGTGTGGCCATGATCTTTGGCATGTAGTGGCCGAAGTCTCTAGAATGCCACTCGCCATTGATGTTCCTCAATGCGGCGAGGGCCTCGGCACCACTACAGTCGATGATTTTGTTCTTCTTCTTGAGGAACTGGGTCCAGAACTTGCGAACGGACTCACCCGACTTCTGCTTTATGAGGGATAGATCATCAGCATCCATAGGTTTAATGAATGTACCTTCAAAATTTTCCATGAACGTGGACTGCCTAGCAGCCCAGGTGTTGATTGAGCCCAGTTTCAGAGTATGCAACCTATGGCGAGCTGAACCCTTTAGCATAAGCGGCAGATACTTTATGGCATGCAAATCATCACCATTAGACACTTGGACTGTGAGGATATAGTCGTCGATCCAAGTCGTGGGATCCATGACCCGTCAAACTTCTCACAATTCATGATTTTGAAGCCCATTAGGAAGGGGTGAGCGATCACCCGATCAAAGAAACATGGCGGATGCATCACCGATGGGTCTCCCTAATCAAGTAAAGCATTGATGGTGTGACATGCATTGTTGACGCCAACCTCTTCCTCATACTTGGAGGAAGATTGCTTGTACCCATCCTCAGCTTACCTGCAGCACTGAGCTCTTTGCTCATACGACCTCTCGTGGCGGTGCCTAGACTGGTAGATCGTTTGAGGAGCCTCATCCTCAGGCAGGACCTGGCGCTTTTCCTTGGTGCGGTAGCTCATTTTTGACTTACTCCATGTGTCCGAGCTTCCCACATGGCACAATGTGACAGTGTGGTCTTTCGTGCAACGTGCTGCCACCTCGAGAGCATGCTTGCCGGTATCTATTCACTGGTTATCCCTGGGGGAGGTTGGTTTCCTGCGTCTCTACACAGGTCTTTTGCCCATGTGCGTTTAGAAACTGCACTGTGGTCTGTGGTGGCGTCCAAGTCCTTTATCAGGTCTCGTCTGTGCTTGGCTGTTGCCTTGGATGCCTTCCACTTTTTCTTGCTTTTCAGGTCTTCCTCGTATTGGAGGAGCTATTGCCAGTGATCATTGACATTCTGGGCTCATTGGAGTTGCTCATCTCTAGCACTGACAACCTTCTTGGCCAATCTAATCATCCTTTCCTGGCATTCATCATGGCATTCACTACCTAGAAACTCATTCAGTATGTCCTCATCGTAGGGACCGAACTCGCTCTTGGGATTCACGTCCTCATCACGTGAAGGACTATCGGGGCCGTTGATGGAGCTTAATCCAGCAGATCTTGGGTAGGAGGTCCCAATTTGGTAGCCTTAGAACTATGGTAATAGAGACACATGAGACACGATGTTTACCCAAGTCTGAGCCCTCTCGAAGAGGTAAAACCCTTCGTCCTACTTTGATTGTATTCATTGGGAAGTATCATGTACATAGTTGATCTACCTCGAGATCGTGTGTATGTTGTGAGTTGAGTTGTCCTGTCTATGGCCTAACCCCCATGGTTTATATAGATACTGGGGTACCTAGGCAGGGGCGGAGCCCATTGGGCCAACCCTGTGGCACACGCTACAGGGTCCAAAAGTTTTCTTAGTGCTAGTTATCAGGTATAAAGCCAGAGGCAACAGGGTGGGCCGGCAGCTGTGCTTCAGGGCCCATCAATCCACCCCACGCCAGGCTATTCGGGAGGCCTGCAGCCCACGTCGCAGCCACACGTCCAGACCGTCTCCTCGTCGATTCGTTTGACGTTTCCTGCGTAGCCCCTGGTCGATTCATCTAGCTGTAGCAATTCGTTCCATAAAAAAAATCTACTGATTCGTTTGACCGTCTCCTCGTCTCCTGCGTCTAGCGATCCGTCTTCTCCTATTCAGTTTTCTGTCTCTCACCGAACCGTCCGAAGACTACGAGCGTGCAGCGGCGGCCGGCGGCGATCGATTGAAGCAGGTAGGCAGCCGGCACGCGAGGCAGGTGGCAGCCGGCAGCGGCAGCAGCTACGGTAGCCCGCAGGCACCAGGCAGTGAGGTAGGTCGCCTCAATGCCTCATCCAGCCCTGTTCATCGTTTATCCCATGATCCCATCGAGTCTCCACATACCCTAATTTTGTTTTTGCCTCCCCCTTAGCAAAATTACAATTTTATATTCGTCCGGATTACAGCCAGTCATCACTTGTTTCGAATTCTGCCACGTACCCCTTTTATGTATTGTTTTTGCTAAATATTTTTGACAAGTTGTAACAATTGTATGCATGAACTTGTAGTAAAACTTGGAGCATTTTCAAGTAATTTTCAAGTAAAATTTGAGAATGCACACGCTTTTCAAGTATTTTATTTAGCATCATATTAAGCAGTTTCACTGTTGCATTTTGTTTTTATAAATTGACTCCTAATATGTTTGGTAATCTATGTTACAAGCTATAAAACACACCTTTATTTAAAGCATTGTTGCTTGAAAAATTACGCCATCATTAAGTGGTGCATCAGGGTAAAATTAGCTCCAGATCCGCCCCTGTACCTAGGGTTACAGAGGTCGGTTCCAACTAAGGGTGGAACATGTTGTAAACAAACTCTAAGTCTTGAATTGTGCGCCAAGTCTTCGGGGTAGAACCGCCTTAGCGCTCCTGGGCCTCTCTATCGTGGCCTACTTGGTTGGCAATATAGGGGGTCCTCGGCCTGGCCCACCTGGCCAAGATCCAACATGGCTAGCACCCCCTAGTCTAGGACACCATCAGTAGTCCCTGAACCGGTCTTGAAGCCGAAGACGTTCCTCGGTTCCTCCGAGGTGCCTTTCATCTTCGGTCTTCGGCTTTGTAGCTGGTGCAGTTTTTGCATCTCAGGCATTCGAGGATCCCTCTAGAAATCTTCACGAACTCCCAAACTAGAGCTTGTATTCTATCTGAAGAGATCCTTAGAATCGAGCATCTCAACTCTATTCTTTAGGACAAAGCAATCTCCGTACCGAGGACCCGACGGTGATCTGAGCCCACCTCTGTTAATCTCGATTGTGTTGTCATGTCAAGGGTTATCTCGGTGTATGCCAGCGACGTGGGGCCCCACCATCGAGTAATCCAGTCGAACCGGCTGTAACACATCCCAAGACACGTAAAGTAACCTTTATTGGTTGTCCCCTCGATTTTTGCGCGTACTCACCACACGTTGCCTAGGGAACATGCAGAATTACCATCACAGGACTCAATCGCCATGTCATTACTAGGCTCAAGTTCCCAGCCAAAAGCTGCAACCATAGAGCAGACCAATTTCACATGACCTTTTCCCTTCTGCCTCATACGTCCCTCGCCTCCATTGACCCCATATGAGAGAGCTTGCTACCATGGCCTCCGCTGCTGCTTCGTCCTCGCGCCCCATTGGCCTCCTCGAGTGGGAATGGAAAAGTTGCATGGTGTCACAGGCTGAATTGAATTGGCTCACCATAGTAGGATATCTGCCGGCGCTGGAGATCGCGTGCGCCCACCCTGGATTAGTTGGCTTGGGGACATATTTCCTCCAAGATCCCTATCCTATGCCGCGGGATTATGAGCGGGTATGCTTTTTACCCTTCCTCCTTCACGGCCTAAGCTTCCCTATCCATCCTTTCTTGTGGGGCCTCCTGCACTTCTATGGGCTTCAGCTCCATCATCTTACGCCTAATTCAATCCTCCATATTGCGTGCTTCATCACTTTATGCGAGGCTTCCTCGGATGACCAACACACTTTGAGTTGTGGTGCAAATATTTCTGCGTTGTCCCACGGACTCGAGGTGCTCAACTGTTTGAATGTGGTTGAGCTGAGATATGTAGGATCGCTGAGTCCAAGTATCTCATTGGCACCCCAGAAGAGGACAACAAGTGCTGGCAAGGGGAGTGGTTTTATATTCCTGATGTACCCCTCGAAGATCCTCCTTGGCAAGGTCTTCCACCTTTCTCCACTGACCCTCCTCGAAAGCAATACAACTGGCGTCCGAGAACTCAAGCTCGGGAAGGAACCTCGACCATGATCAGATTAGCCGCTCAGGTGGCCTGTCTTCGGCATCATGGGTTGACATTACCCAATGTCATGGCTGTGGCACTTTCTCGGGGAATTCAACCACTTCAGCAGCGAGTCCACCCGATGTGGGAATTCAACGGGGTTGACGACTCGACCCACACCATCTGAGGAGGATTCCACAACCGCCAAGTGCTCGCAACGGTGCTGCAGTCCATGTTCAAGGGCGAGGAAGCAAGCTTCCTCAAGGAGCCCATGCACGATGGATTTAGTTCTTCGAAGCCCGTGGAAGTAGTAAGTTTTAATAACTAACTCCTCCTCTACACCGAGCAGGTATATAATTTCTTGATTAGCTTTTTATTACATCCAAATAGGGATGGAGTCGATGGATTGCCATGGTGGACTCCCCGGCTCCTCAGCCAGAAACCCAAGAATGTGATAGTGTCTTTCGCCTATCTGAGGATAATCACATCGCCCTCCCTTATGAAGACGGCATTTTTTACCACGAAGCTATTGATGGCAAAGGAGTGGCCATCGTGATCAATCACTTCAGTGAGACCCTTCCCCCAAGCACGACGACGGGCATCCAACATCCGTCTTCAAGGAAGAGAGCCGCCACTTTGAGCTCTGCTCCAGACGCCACAGCTCCTCCTCCGCGCATTCGCAGGTCCAAACGCCAGCGGACCTCTTCCAGCACTCCACCAGTCCAGCCGAGTGAAGCACCTCGGAGGAGAAGTTCCAGGCTTTCCATGGCCAAGCCGATACCGAGGAGCTGGTGCCTCAAAGGACTTCCGGTACTACTCAGTAAGTATAGTCTAAAAAGACATCCAATGTGTTTATCCATAGTCTCTTATTCAGATTTAACCTCTGCAGGCCCTCTTCTACCTCCATCGACAAGGCTCCCGCTCCTTCCACTCCTCAGCCTCAAGCAACACCTACAGCTCCTCCTCAGCCGGCACCATCTAATGGGGCTCAATCTACTCCTTCGGCAGAGGATTCGAACGTGTCCGTGACTCAATCCGAGGTCGACAGCGCACTGCATCATCGAAAGAAAAAGATCTCCTTGATTCATCGAGCTTTTACAGCCTAGCAGCATGAAGCACTGTGGTCACTAGATGAGCACCTTGGCGCCGCCTGCTAGATGATTAAGGAAACCGCAATGCTTTTCGCCAAGGATTTGGAGGTAAGAATTTGGTCCATGAAATATGAATCTTTTATTACCCAGTAGCCCTCAAGGTGTGTGCCGACCTTATGCCGGAACAGCCTTATAGGATGTAGCATCTTCCAAAAATTTGATTCAAAGATCGGTATCCGAGGTGCAGCCTCCGACGAGGAAGACATCGGGTGATAGCTCGGATTGAAACAAAAAAAACCGCAAAGTGCAGTAGCCCCCCGAGACTCAGGCCGAGTCCTTGCATTCGACCTGAGGATCGAGAAAATTAATTCCGACCATAGGGTTATAAAAACACAAAATCCAGTAGCCCCCGAGACTCAGGCCGAGCACTTGCATTCGATGTGAGGATCGAGAAAATTTATTCTGATCTTAGGGGTGTAAGAAAAACGCAGAATCCAGTAGCCCCCGAGCCTAAGGGTCGAAATCCTTGGCAAAAAGGTGCTGACTCATATTTTGTAGGAGTCACAGCAGAAAATGCACCAATTATCCAAAGAATTGGCATTGGTCAAGGCCCAGCTCAAGGAATCAAGGAAGGAGGCCGAGCAAGCCAAGCTAGCTGCTAGAGCTGCTGTGGGTAAGGATTTCCAGATATATTTCTGGAGACCTTTTACAGTACATCTAGCTATTTTGGTCCGTTCATTTTTTTGATCCAATGGTGGAGATAGGGCAATACTACATCCAAACATGGGTAGTATATTCAGGCGAAAAGGACACTTTGGGCATTTTTCTATTATAGAATCCCGCAGCCAGCTTTCCCTTGGTTAGTCCATGCACGAGACAGCTCTCGCCGGGGCTGACATTCAAGTTGCGCTCCATGGTCGCGGACCCGGCCAACTTGGAAACCACGGCGCCGCCGGCGCTTGCTTGAAGACCCTGCAGATGACCTACCTGTCCGCCCACACCGATGACTGGTCGTCGGAACTGATACTTGCGTTGCTGAAGAAGCGGGGGATGGTGGGGGTACGGGGATGGGGAGGAACGTGAGGCTCCGCAGGGTGTACGGTCTGGGAATACGCTGCTCTCCTGGCCGTGCTGCCAAGCCATTGTCCACTAGGTACTGATTAGATCTGAATGACCAGATAACAGTACATCAACGGCGTTGTGAGGACGATTGGTTGATGTCTCGTAGTGCAGTTTTGCATGGCGTGCTTCCGGCTGACAAGTTTCTTCATTAATGGAGACGCTGAGAAGGAGCAGCGGTCGTGGCGTCGTCCTCTTCGTCGACATTCCGCCTCGGCGGCGGTGCAACAGGAGGCGAGGGCCGTGCTGCGGCGCTCATACATGCAGCGTGCAATTGAGGTTAATCTATAAGGAGGTGAGGGTGTACGACGGCGATCGATTAATTTTTGTTTTCCTACTCGATTGATCCCTATCAACTGTCACATGCATGCGACGGTGATCGATTAAGTACGGAGGCGGGGAACTGAGTCGATCGTGGCATTGTAGTGGGGAAATTACGAAGCTGTCCTCGGCAAAATTCTAAGCCAATATATATCAACCATTGGATCTAACTTAATACTACACCTCCAATTTGGTAGTATGATGCACCGTAAAAAATCTCTATTTCTGCATTGCCTTGAACAGGCCTATGATGAACTTATTTCATTTTCGCGTGCAGCCGAGCATGTTGCTTTCCTCGAAAAAGATCTAGAACATGCTCGGGAGGAGCCTTGTTATGCCGAGTCGCAGAGATCTGGCAGTTACCGAGTCCAAACCGGGAAAATGGATGATTTCAAAAAATTGACAGATGCCCATACTCGGCTAGGTAAGGAGAAGGAGCTGCAATGGCTTGAGTTGGTGCAGTTTAAAGCTTGGACGGCTGCTGCCGAGCAAGAGATAAAAGAAGCCTATGAGTTCGTGTCAGGTAATCGACTTGATGTCTGATAATGTACTCGGATTTCACCAGCACCCCTTCCCTTATGCACAAGATATATTTTTTTATCGTAGCCATCCTGCCTGAACCACCAGCAGGAGATACCGTGGTTTCCTTAAAGGGATTCCTGGCAACGTTGGGTGAGCTGCACCAACTCACCCAATCTGCAATGGGGAAGGTCTTCCAGGCTTTATGGCCAGATGAAGTATTACCCACAAACCAAGCCGCTCTCGCCCATGTTAGCACTAATTTTGTCATGATGTATCTGCATATTTGTTTTAGTTTGCATGTAGTTAGAGTTGTCCGAGTGAGTCGGCAAGTTAGCAAGGCCAGGTCGTGTGGCCGTTCAGTGAAGCTGCGCATGTGCTAGGGAATTAGTTAGTGCATGAAGTAGTAGGCCACGTTGAGATGTGGAGTTAGTTTTAGATATGGCCGAGTCTTGCTGGTTGTTGGAGTGATTCCAGGAGTAGAATTAGGTATGATAGTGCATGCATAGGTTAGTGGGATTAGTTGCCGAGAGAGGTGGCTGGCCAGTGCGTGTATGGTCTTGTATATATATGCGTCAATGAGCAATGAGAAAATAAGCCGAGAGGGCTGGACAAAAATGTAGCGTTTGAGTCACCAAGGAGGAGAGCTCTTGGCAAAGCTGGTGCTCGTTTCTTCCTTGGAGTGTGCGTGTGTGTATTGAGTCTTCCCACCGCGTGTGTGTTCTTGAGAGAGGAGAGAAACTACAAGTGAGAGTTGCGAGGAGGAAGAAGAAGCGGCGCCGCGAGGAGAGGCGGCCCCAACAATTGGCATCAGAGCCTTGTTGATCCGAGGCGACGGTGGCGGCGCGGCGGACTCCATGTGAGGGGGACGTCGGCGGCGCAAGGTGGACGCCGTTGGCAGCGTGATGCTACTACGGCCGGTGCGTGTCTCCATCATCGTCGAGCTGCGTCATGAATGATGGAGAGAGGTGTGCTGCCCGGTAAGTTGCGGCACCGGCGGCAAGGAGGTGATGGCCATGGAGCGAAGGTCATTGCCACGAGGAGTTCCATGTCCGAGTTGGCGACAAGGTGCGTCATCATCGGCAACATGGAGGCGAGTCACCGGCGAGTTGCGGCACCGGTGGCGAACATGGAGGCGAGTCACCGGCGAGTTGCGGCACCGGTGGCAAACATGGAGGCGAGTCACCGGCGAGTTGCGGCACCGGTGGCAAACATGGAGGCGAGTCACCGACGAGTTGCGGCACCAGTGGCAAACATGCGGCAACGAGCGTGCCACAGTGGCGCACTCGTGGTGAAGGCGTAGGAGGTGTGTATCTCGTGGAGGCCAGCGGCAACGACGGCGCCCACGACACGGTATTGCGGGTGATCCGCATGACGTTTTGTCAAGTGAGCATGACAAAATTAGGGAGATGATTGTTAGCACTAATTTTGTCATGATGTATCTGCATATTTGTTTTAGTTTGCATGTAGTTAGAGTTGTCCGAGTGAGTCGGCAAGTTAGCAAGGCCAGGTCGTGTGGCCGTTCAGTGAAGCTGCGCATGTGCTAGGGAATTAGTTAGTGCATGCATGAAGTAGTAGGCCACGTTGAGATGTGGAGTTAGTTTTAGATATGGCCGAGTCTTGCTGGTTGTTGGAGTGATTCCAGGAGTAGAATAAGGTATGATAGTGCATGCATAGGTTAGTGGGATTAGTTGCCGAGAGAGGTGGCTGGCCAGTGCGTGTATGGTCTTGTATATATATGCGTCAATGAGCAATGAGAAAATAAGCCGAGAGGGCTGGACAAAAATGTAGCGTTTGAGTCACCAAGGAGGAGAGCTCTTGGCAAAGCTGGTGCTCGTTTCTTCCTTGGCGTGTGCGTGTGTGTATTGAGTCTTCCCACCGCGTGTGTGTTCTTGAGAGAGGAGAGAAACTACAAGTGAGAGTTGAGAGGAGGAAGAAGAAGCGGCGCCGCGAGGAGAGGCGGCGCCAACAGCCCAATGTCTTCAAGAAGCACGTCATTGGATCAGGACATGGAAGGTCTTGGCATGCCGAGAAGGTGTTCGGCAAGTGTGGGCCATGCTACAAACTCATTTTCCAGCACTGAAGATCAAAAATATCGCCTTGGTCGGTCTCACGACCCCAATGGATGAGAGATTCAACCGAACATCAATTTTGAGCGGATTATGCCTTTTGCTCAAGTAAACAATGTCTAAATAGTATTTGTACATGTATCTTAGAATTACTGCATCCTGCGAAAAATACTTATGTTAATCAGCCATCGGCTTCCACATCCTCAGACATAGGAAAATGAGAAGTGCTCCGGGCATTTACCTTTCCCAGGGGACATCCTTTCGGAGCAAGGCAATCCAGCCTGTTTGGTCAAAACAAAAGCTCATCAGGTAGCATAGGTGCTGAAACACAACGAATGGTTTCAGGTAAGGGAGATCCATCAACGGTCCATGTCCCGAGGAATGTCATATTGACCTTTCTTGTGTGACGTCAACTCGTGTATGATCCGAGGAGGCTGACTTATATCAACATTAATTGCTAAGTAGGATTTATGTCCGACAAGTCCCCCACGGGGATGTAATTTTCACTTCCCTCGCACCGACCAGTTCATGTGTTATGACTGCTAGCTTTCGGCTTCACCCACCTGAGGTGCTCTAACTAGGCTGACCCTAGAAGCAAACAATCACAGAGGTGCTCCTGTTACACCCTTCACGGAACATGTGGAAACATAAGAGGTACACATAGGATCTAGGAAACCCAGCTTGGCAAAAGTCACAAGTAGAGACCGATGCATATTATGGCGAAAAACGAGTTAGAAGGGTGGCACCGGCCTTTGTGGCGGGATACAACAGTTTTCTTTGGATGCTATTATAGATCCAAGGGATGTCAGCCGAGGTGTCTTCACAGCCCCCGCCCGAGTTGTTTTCTCAATCGAGCTCAGCGGATCCGGGTATTGCGGCCGAGGAGTCTTTATAGCCCCCAGCCGAATCGTTTCTCGATCACGCTAACCAATCAGAGCGTTGGTGGCCGAGGTGTCTTTACAGCCCCCGGCCAAGCTATGTGTGGCCATGAGCCATATCCGTACGGCCAAAGAACTAATGATTCCCAAGCTAGAAAAAGAAGTTAATAAGGGACACAATAACTGAGTCTAACTTTGCTTGTAAGAAATATCTAACTAGTTCTAAGGACTAATTTAAAAAATAATAGGGACAAAATATTTAGCCATAGAAAAACTGCAGCAGGGCAGTGTTCCACAGGTTTGGTTCCAAGTGGTTGTCCTTGGCATTGCGGATCCATTATGCTCCTCCAGTGAGCACCTTATCAATTATGAACGGCCCATCCCATGCCGCAGACAGTTTATGCTGGCCGGGCTTGTCTGGGTGTTGTCGCAAGACCAGATCACCGATGTTGAACGCCTTTGCCCGGACCTCCCACTACTGGTACCGTCTCACCTGTTGCTAGTAAAAGGCTGAACATGATTTAGCCACGTCGCGCTCCTCGTCCAGGGCGTCCAGATCATCCTGATGACTCTTCTCGGCCTCCTGTTCCTCATACAGGCATACTCGAAGTACATCATGTATGAAGTCGCTAGGAAGGATGGCCTCAGCCCCATACACCATGAAAAATGGCGTGTAGCCGGTTGATCTATTCGGAGTTGTTTGTAGGCTCCATAGCACGGAGTCAAGCTCCTCGACCCACTTGTTATCGGCTTCCTCAAGGGATCAAATCAACCAAGATTTTATGGCATTTAGGATTAGTCCATTGGCATGTTCTACCTACCCGTTTGTTTGTGGGTGGTAGACGGAGGCGTAATCAAGCTTGATATTGTGTTTACCGCACCATGCTTTAACCTCCTCGGCCGTGAAGTTGGATCCATTGCCCGTTATGATGCTATGTGGCATCCTATAACAATGAACCACACCGGAGATAAATTTGATCACCAGCCTAGCCTTTGCCGATGTCACAGGCCTTGCCTTGATCCACTTTGTGAACTTGTCGACAATGACCAGCAGGTATTTTTTACCATGCTCTCCTCTTCGGAGTGGTCCGACCATGTCCAACCCCCATACCACAAATGGCTAGGTTATCGGGATCTTTTTAAGGTGTAGCGGGCAGATGGCTTCGTTTTGTGAAGAGCTGGCAGCCGGCACATCGATTGACTAAGTCACACACGTCATTTTTGGATATGGGCCAGTAGAACCCTGCTCGGAATGCCTTGCTGACCAAGGTCCGAGGAGCTGCATGATGCCCACAGGTGCCGGAGTGAATTTCTGACAACAGCTTCTATCCTTCTTCTTCAAAAATACAGCATTGAAACACGCCGGTAATGCTACGCTTTTAGAGCTCCCCTTCATGAATGGCGTAGGCCGCTGATCATCGAACGATGCGACACGCATCCGTCTGGTCTTTAGGCAATTCCTTGCATAGCAGATAGTCGAGGAGTGGCTCAGTCCATGGCACAATAACTGCCATAATCTCATGGGCCGAGGAGGTTTCCTCAAGATCAAATCCCCCAACTATCTCTTCATCCGGTTCCAAGGTAGGCGGGGTGACTAACTTGACGGTGTTTTCCTCGGCTGGTGTTCCTGCTTGGTTACACCCTGCCACTTGACGGGCAGGTTAAACAACCATTCGAGGAAGGTGTTTTGGGGTACTGGCTCATGCCACATGCCCATCCATGCCAATATATCCGCAGCTTGATTGCTGTTGCGTTGGATGTGATGAAACTCTAGGCCCTTGAATCAAGCCGACATGCTTATCACTGTGTTTCGATAAGCTGTCATCTTGGGGTCCTTGGCGTCGAAGTCACCATTGATCTGTGAGATAGCGAGGTTTGAATCATCTCAGACCTTGAGACGATGGATGCCCATTGAGACTGCCATCCGAAGTCCGTGCAGCAATGCTTCATATTTTACCTCATTGTTGGAGTCTGTGTACTTGATATGGAGTATGTACTTTATGGTGTCGCCGGTAGGTGAGATGAGGACCACCCTGGCACCTAATCCGGCAAGCATTTTGGAACCGTCGAAGTACATGATCCAGTTTGTGTAAGCCATGTGCTCCGTAGGGAGCTCGGCCTCCATCCATTCGGCGATGAAATCGACCAACACCTGGGATTTAATGGCCTGACATGGTCGATACAGGATCTCAAAAGGAAGGAGCTTGATGGCCCACTTCGCAATCCATCCAGTGGCATCTTGATTATTGATAATGTCATTGAGTGGAACATCCGAGGCCACGGTTATGGAGCACTCCTGAAAATAGTGCCTGAGGTTTTGAGAAGCCATGAAAACAGCGTAAGCTATCTTCTGGTAGTGCGGGTACCGTGCTTTACATGGGGTAAGCACTGAGGGAGTCCTGGATTAAGGGGTCCTCGGGCATCCAGGCTACGTAATGTGGGCCGGACTGATGGGCCATGAAGATACAAGACAGAAGACTCTCTCCCGTGTCCGGATGGGACTCTCCTTGGCGTGGACGGCAAGGTTGGCGTTCGGATATGAAGATTCCTTTCTCTGTAACCGACTTTGTACAACCCTAGCCCCCTTCGGTGTCTATATAAACTGGAGGGTTTAGTCCATAGAGGCGATCATAATCAGACAGGCTAGACTTCTAGGGTTTTAGCCATTACGATCTCGTGGTAGATCAACTCTTGTAATACCCATATTCATCAATATAAACAAGAGCAGGACGTAGGGTTTTACCTCCATCAAGAGGGCCCGAACCTGGGTAAACATTGTGTTCCCTGTCTCCTGTTACCATAGACCTTAGACACACAGTTCAGGACCCCCTACCCGAGATCCGCCGGTTTTGACACCGACATTGGTGCTTTCATTGAGAGTTCCGCTGTGTCGTCGCTAGAAGACTCGATGGCTCCATCAATCATCCACAACGATGCTGCCTTGAGGGAGGTCTTTCTCCCCGGACAGATCTTCGTATTAGGCGGCTTCATGCTGCGGGCCAACTCGCTTGGCCATCTAGAGCAGATCGACAGCTACGTCCCTGGCCATCAGGTCAGGTTTGGAAGCTTGAACTACGTTGCTGATATCCGCGGAGACTTGATCTTCGACGGATTCGAGCCCACGGCAGCCGCTCCCTGCTACCGCGATGAACATGACCTAAATCTGTCATCGGACCATACCCGGGAGATAGCGCCTGTAACTGCTCTGGCCCTAGATCCGGAGCAGATTACGCCATCCGTGGACGGGAAGCTCAACCCCGCCACGGAGGCCGCAGACTCAGCGGCGTTGGAGCCGCACACAGACCCAACTTCGAACGGGATCTGTGTCACCGGAACCTCGAATTCGTCTCCGGCCACAGGTTCCAAACCACGTGCGTCCGCGCCCATCGAGCTTGATCGGGCGCCGATCGTCGAGTTCAGCTCCGCGGACATCTTCCGGCACTCACCTTTGGGTGATGTGCTAAACTCATTAAAAACCCTCTCCTTAGCGGGGGACTCACAGCTGAATTATATCCGGTTTGAACTGGAGGCTGATGACGGAGAATTTCGCTGCCCACCCACCGCCCACTTCATTGCCACTGTCGAAGACTTAACCGACATGCTCGATTACGACTACGAAGACATCGACGGTATGGACGACGATGCCAGAGAGGAGCAGGCCCAAAACCCGCCGTTTACTGGGCGCTGGACAGCCACCTCCTCGTATGACGTGTACATGGTGGATACTCCCAAAGAGAATAACGACGATAACGAGAAAGATCCAGTCGAGGATAAACCTCCTGAGACACAGCCAAAGCGCCGACGTCAGCGGCACCGCTCTAAATCACGCCGTGGAAAAGGCAGCAATACCGGCACGAGAGAAAACAATACTCCGAACGATGCCGAAGACAAAGAAGATCCCGTCGAGCCGACTTCCGGACAGGATGATAGGAAAGATGGGCAAGTTAGCCCTGACGAACAGGCCATAAATGAAGACTCGGAGGACAGCAACTATCTTCCACTCTCCGAAGATGAGGTGAGCCTCGGCGACGAAGACTTTATCGTGCCTGAGGAACCCGTCGAGCAGGAGCGCTTTAAGCGCCGGCTAATAGCCACTGCGAGGAGCCTGAAAAAGAAATAGCAGCAGCTTCAAGCTGATCAAGATCTACTCAACGACAGATGGACTGATGTCCTGGCAGCCGAGGAACACGGACTCGAGCGCCCCATTAAAAGTTACCAGAAGCGTAAACTGCTACCCCAATTCGATGACGAGGCACTTGAGCCCATGCCATCAACACGTAATGCGGCTGACCGACCACCACGTGGCCGGGACAAAGTGGCAACCCAAGCCGAACACCTGCCCATACTACCCCACCGTAAAAGGAGACACATAACAGCTCGGGAATACACATATGACCTGCGGCAAGACCTGGAGAACAGAGCAGGTCAGTCCAGATCGATCTACGGATCGCGGGGGCATGCCCTGGCGCGCGACGACGGCTATCAAGCCAGATGTAACGAGCATAACCACGTCCGGGCCGAAGACCGCAGATGGACTACATCCGCACTACGTCGCGACTTGGCCCGATATAGAGGCGCCGCACATCCCCTCTGCTTCACTGATGAAGTAATGGAGCACGAATTCCCAGAAGGGTTTAAACCCGTAAATATCAAATCATATGATGGAACAACAGATCCCGCGGTATGGATTGAGGATTTTCTTCTCCATATTCATATGGCCCGCGGCGATGACCTTCACGCCATCAAATACCTCCCACTCAAACTCAAGGGGCCAGCCCGGCACTGGTTAAACAGTCTGCCTGAAAACTCTATTGGCAGCTGGGAGGACTTGGAAGACGCCTTCCGCGACAACTTCCAAGGCACATATGTACGACCTCCGGATGCTGATGACTTAAGTCACATAGTTCAACAGCCTGGAGAGTCGGCCAGGAAATTCTGGACTAGGTTCCTAACTAAAAAGAACCAGATCGTCGACTGCTCGGATGCCGAAGTCCTAGCGGCCTTTAAGCATAGCATCCGCGACGAATGGCTCTCCCGTCACCTCGGCCAAGAAAAGCCGAAGTCCATGGCAGCCCTCACGGCACTCATGACCCGCTTTTGTGCGGGCGAGGATAGTTGGCTAGCCTGTAGCAATAACACTGCAAGCGATGCCGGTACCTCTGAAGCCAAGAATAGCAATGGCAAGCCCCGACGCAACAGGCACAAGCGCCGAAGCAATGGTGGCACTATCGATGACACGGTGGTCAACGCCGGTTTCAGCGGCTCCAAGTCCGGCCAGCGGAAGAAGCCATACAAAAGAAACAATCCGGGCTCATCTAGCTTGGACCGCATACTCAATCGTCCATGTCAGATCCACAGCACCCCTGATAAACCAGCCAATCATACCAACAGAGAGTGTTGGGTTTTTAAACAGGCTGGCAAGTTAAATGCCGAAAACAAGGAGAAGGGGTCGCAAAGCGAGGACAATGAGGAGGAGTCCCGTTCGCCGAACACAGGAGGACAAAAGAAGTTCCCTTCCTAGGTTAAAACGGTGAACATGATATACGCCACTCATATCCCCAAAAGGGAGCGCAAACGAGCGCTCAGGGACATCTACGCGATGGAGCTAGTCGCCCCAAAGTTCAACCCATGGTCGTCCTGCCCGATCACCTTCGATCGCAGGGACCATCCGACCAGTATCCGTCATGGCGGTTCAGCCGCACTGGTCCTCGATCCAATTGTTGATGGATTCCATCTCACGCGCGTCCTCATGGACGGCGGCAGCAGCCTGAACCTGCTCTATCAGGATACAGTGCGCAAAATGGGCATCGATCCCTCAAGGATCAAGCCCACAAAAACTACCTTTAAAGGAGTCATACCAGGTGTAGAGGCCCGCTGTACGGGCTCAATCACACTGGAGGTTGTCTTCGGATCTCCGGACAACTTCAGAAGCGAAGAGTTGATCTTTGATATCGTCCCCTTCCGCAGCGGCTATCACGCACTGCTCGGACGAACCGCATTTGCTCGATTCAATGCAGTGCCACACTATGCTTATCTCAAGCTCAAGATGCCGGGACCACGCGGTGTCATAACAGTTAATGGAAACACGGAGTGCTCCCTCCGTACCGAGGAGCACACCGCGGCCTTGGCAGCGGAAGTACAGAGCGGCCTTGCCAAGCAGAATCTTCATTCAGCGACCAAGCTCCCGGACACTGTCAAGCGGATCCGGACTACTCCGCAGCATAACAGTCCGGCTCGTCAGGAGTTGGACTAGCAATCCGGCCTCCGTCTCCGCCCCGGCCAAATGGCGGCATACGTACCGCGCGTACATAACTACGCACTTAAAATACCATGGGCATAGATGGAGGCGTAACTAGATTGTGGTCCATAATACGGCTCGACCTCCCCTGGACACACTTACTTTCACTTTTTCTTTTTCATCCTTTTCAGGTTTCTTTTCCACAGGCCCCTCAAGACGGCCTGATCATCGGTCCTTTCGAAGGATAGATACACCAAGACAGCAAGAAGCATTTAGGTATACGGGAATCTCTAGGAAGTCTTTTTTGACGATCACTCTACCTGTTCTCAGGACCCGCATGCAGCTCTCCCTTGGTTATGGCATGTTAAATAGCCCTGTTGCTTATCGCACTACTTATACGCTTTGACGTAGCAATAAAATTGTAATGGAAACAGTTCGCGGCCCAACTTTTGCGGCACTAGCTTACTACTTCATTTTTTCTTGATAATCTTATCAATTGCACCCGTACACTTTGGTACGGCTTAAATTCGCCAGGGGCTTTATCGCGCCCCATATTACGGCAACAAAGTCCGAACACTTTTACAGTATAGTTCGGCACCCCGAATTTAGCATTATATGCATTGGCTCCGAATCATGTCTTTGGTCAATAGTTGGGTTGCCCGGCTCCTGTGCTTACTACCTTACGTTCCGCTATATCGGCTAGGGTAGTAAAGGGAGAACTACTATGATTGTGACCTGGTTCATCCGGATGAGCACCTTAGTAGAGAAAGCCGAAAACTGACTGTCATGATGCGGCGTGAGCCGGTCAGCTCTTCGGAGGTTACAAATCTTTTGCGATTTTTTCCGCATTATGCGACGAATCGGTCTCTACCCGATCAGGTGTTTACAGCACCCTAGTTCGGACTCACGAATACTAGGGGCTGCACCTAAAATTCTATTATAAAACTCCTATGGCTAAGTGAGGGTGATAAAGCCACATAGTTCGATTGCCTGGTTCGTTGCGCTAAACACCTCCTTTATGGACCAAACTTTGGATCAAGAGTGTTTAGATTCTATCCCGAACACCCTCGTACTACCTACGTGGGGGCTGAAGCCGACGACTGGCCAACTCTCAGATTTAATAAAACGGCCACACATGAGGAAAAATCTTGATATAAACAACTAACATTATATTACATATCAGTTTTGTTTCATTGTACAGGACAGGATAACATGAACATATTCATCCAAAGATAATGTCCTTTGCACACTGCTCCGCTACAATGCGGGATCCCTCCAGGACATCGTCAAAATATCGCTCGGGCGTGCGGTGCTCCTTGCCCGCGGGCGGTCCTTCGGTCGCGAGCTTGACGGCGTTCATCTTCGCCCACTGTATCTTGACACGGGCGAAGGCCATCATCGCACCTTCGATGCAGACCGACCGCTTGATGGCATCAAGCTGAGGGCAGGCAGCAACCAGTCGCTTCACGAGCCCGAAGTAGCTGTTGGGTATGGCTTCGGCAGGCCATAGACGGATTATCGAATCCTTCATGGCCAATTCAGCCGCCCTATGCAGTTCGGTCAGCTATTTCAGCTGATCGCTGAAGGTCACCGGATGCTCTGGCGCAAGGTATTTCGACCAGAACAACTTCTCCGTTGAGCTCCCCTCTTCGGCTCAGAAGAAATCCGCAGCATCAGCAATGCTGCGCGGCAGATCCGCAAACGCTCCTGGAGAACTCCAAATCCGGGTCAGTAAGAAGTACCTTTTCTTCACAAATTTGCTTTGCATTATAAAGGCCTTACCCGCCGTGATTTTCCTGGCCTCTTGGATTTCCTGGAGGGCGCCCTGGGCTTCAACCCGGGCCTCTTGCGTGCTTTGGTGGGCCTTAGCAAGCTCGGACTCTTGATCCGTAATCTTGCGCTCCAAGGACTCGCATTTCTTTATAGCGTCCTGGAGCTCTTGTTGGACCTCACCGACCCTGGCCTCGTGCTTTTCACGGACGGATTGTTCCTCCGCCGCTCTCTTCTGGGCCTCGGCCAGCGCCTTTTCAAGGGCCTCCACCTCGGTCGCCGCTCCTACAAATATCATGGCACTATGGTCAATACAAATCATCTATCCTTTCTGATATACAGAAGGTCATGGCATACCTTGCTTGTCCTCAAGCTGCTTTTTCACACGGCCGAGTTCTTCCTCGGCCCGCTCCAGACTCTGCTTCAGTCCGGAAACTTCGGCAGCATGGGAGGTTGCAGCCAGCAGCGACGCCTGCTTTTTCACATAGACATGTATGGTTAGTCTCCTGCGAAAATTGTTTGATCCTCTGTCCGGCTTTTCTTTTCGACCACCGGACAGTGTCTCAGGGGCTACTGTCTATACTGTGATATTCTTTTTACATAATTGCGTTTCATACCTCAAAACCTGTTAGAAGGCTTGTGCAGGCTTCGGTCAGTCCGCTCTTCGCGGACTGAATCTTCTCAATCACCGTACCCATGAGGGCATGGTGTTCCTCTACAATGGAAGCACTTCGCAGCGCTTCCAGTAGGGTGTCCGGTGCCTCTGGTTGGACAGAGGTCACCGGCGAAATAGGCACACCCCCTTCTTTCGAAGGAGGCTGCTTGCCGGATTCTGGAGCCGTATTCGGCTGGGGGCCGAATTGGACCTGGCCCCCATTGCCAGTCTCCATGGGGGTTTGCTCCCCCATGTGTCCGACGGCCGAGGTTTCACCCTCTGGCGCCGCACTAACAGCCTCCTGCATCTCTCCCTGGCCTGGGGTCTTTCGGGACAATGCCTCAGTGTCATCCATGGCCTTGGGAGAGGAGGCCGCCGGAAGGGACCCGCTGTCCATCACCTTCGGGTCCAGCGAATTCCCCGAAGATAAGGATCGCTCGAGGTCGGAACGAGCCGGACTGCAAATACATGATTCAACATGTTAAAACTATGGAGAAAAGAGACTAGATATATGAATGCGTCAGGGTCTTTGAGTACTCACGATTCGGCCAGGGGCTTATCTCGGGGGCGCCGCTCTGGGCTGCTGTCGACGTCCCACGTGGAGTTATCCGCGAGGGAGACCTTCCCCTTCTTGGATGCCTCTGCCTCTAGATTTATGGAGGCCGCCCTTTTCTTCCTTCCCCGCTCAGGGGGAGAGCTGCTTTCCTCCTCCTCGTCGTCTTCTGCGGCGGAGGAGTGAGTCTCGGCGTCTTCGGACATCGCGGCCGAAGTTCCCTTGCGACGGAGGCCACTTCTGGTCTCCTTGGCCTTTTTCTTGGCCTTCTTCTCCGGCGCCTGGTAGGGCGCCGGGATCAGCATCTTCGTTAGAAGCGGGATGGCTGGTTCCTCGGGCAGCGGAGCCAAACACTTAATCCGCTCTGCCTTCTTCGTCCAGCCCTGAAAAAATAAATAAATAGGGAGGCTTAGGCATTTTCCCTGAGTAAGCAAGTAAAGGATACGCCTTGAAGCGCGAAAGACTTACCGGACTGGCGGGATGGGCCAGGTCGTGCCCACAGTCCTCGGTCGTCTCCGGCCATTTCTCGTTGGCCTTAAAAAGCACCTTCCAGATGTCTTCGTGCGTAGTGCCGAAGAACTGTTGCAAGGTCTGGTGCTCGGCCGGATCGAACTCCCACAGATGGCAAGTCCGGCTTTGGCATGGAAGGATCCGGCGAACTAGCATAACCTGGATCACATTGACAAGCTTGATGTTCTTGTCCACCATACGCTGGATATGCGCCTGCAGCGCTGTCAGCTCGTCCGACGACGCCCAATTCAGGCCCTTCTCTAGCCAGGACGTGAGCCGCATTGGGGCTCCGGACTTGAATTCAGGAGCCGCGGCCCAGGTGGCGTCGCGGGGCTCTGTGATATAGAACCACAGTTGCTGCCACCCTTTGACGGTCTCCACAAAGGTACCTTTGGGCCATGTGACGTTGGGCATCTTGCTCACCATGGTGCCTCCGCACTCTGCGTGTTGGCCATCCACCACCTTCGGCTTCACATTGAAAATCTTGAGCCACAGTCCGAAGTGGGGTGGGATGTAGAGGAAGGCCTCGCACACGACAATAAATGCCGAGATGTTGAGCAAGGAATTTGGGGCTAGATCATGGAAATCTAGCCCGTAGTAGAACATGAGTCCGCGGACGAAAGGGTGGAGAGGAAACCCTAACCCGCAGATGAAGTGGGGGATGAACACCACCCTCTCATGGGGCTTGGGGGTGGGGATGATCTGTCACTTGGCCGGAAGCCGGTGGGCAATTTGCTTGGACAAATACCCCGCCTCCCGGAGCTTCGTGATGTCCTTCTCCTTGACGGAGGAGGCCATCCACTTGCCTTGCGCTCCGGATCTGGACATGGTCGGAGTGCTTCTTTGAGGCAGAAAAGATGAGAACTTGGGTGCTGGAGCTCGAGAATGGAAAGGCAGAGAAAGAGAAGGCGTGGGTGAAAGGGGTGAATCCTTATCTCCTTATAAAGGCAGTGAATATCAAGCGCCTCCCCACTCGCCTTAAAATTCGCCTATTCCCAAGGGCCGCGCAGACGGCACGGTTGGATTACCCACGCCCGTATTGATGAGAATCCCGTAATAAAGGGACACGATTTCTGCTGTGACAAGACGTGCCGCTGGAAACCGCATCTTAAAGCGTGGAGCAGGAGGCTAAAGAACGGTTCGAAATAATGACCGTGCAGGAACGTGGTGTCACGTTACACAAAGTTGTCAGCAGATTGGACTCGTGAAATATTATAGTCTCTACGGTTGTGTGTGGTACTTGTTTTGCAGAGCTGGACACGTTTTCTGTGCTCGAAGTCTGTTTTGGAGTATTCGGAGGAGGAACCCGCCTTGCAATGCCGAAGACAATCTGCGCGCCAGACACATCGTCATTGAAGTCTGGTTCAGGGGCTACTGAGGGAGTCCTGGATTAAGGGGTCCTCGGGCGTCCGGGCTACGTAATGTGGGCCGGACTGATGGGCCATGAAGATACAAGACAGAAGACTCTCTCCCGTGTCCGGATGGGACTCTCCTTGGCGTGGACGGCAAGGTTGGCATTCGGATATGAAGATTCCTTTCTCTGTAACCGACTTTGTACAACCCTAGCCCCCTCCGGTGTCTATATAAACCGGAGGGTTTAGTCCATAGAGGCGATCATAATCAGACAGGCTAGACTTCTAGGGTTTTAGCCATTACGATCTCGTGGTAGATCAACTCTTGTAATACCCATATTCATCAATATAAACAAGAGCAGGACGTAGGGTTTTACCTCCATCAAGAGGGCCCGAACCTGGGTAAACATCATGTTCCCTGTCTCCTGTTACCATCGACCTTAGACGCACAGTTCAGGACCCCCTACCTGAGATCCGCCGGTTTTGACACCGACAAGCACCTCAGAAACGTAATAAACCAACCATTGTACCTTGAGCTTGTGGCCTTCCTTGTCTCGCTTGACAACCAGGACGGCGCTCACCACCTGGTTAGTTGCCGAAATATACAGCAACATCGATTTGCTGGGGTGAGGTGCGGCGAGCACGGGGTTGGTAGCCAACATCGTTTTTATGTCCTTTAGAGCTGAACTAGCCTCGGCGGTCCACTTGATGCCCCCCGTCTATTTAAGCAACTGGTAGAGAGGTAGTGCTTTTTCGCTGAGATGTGAGATAAACCGGCTCAGGGAGGTGACACATCCTGCCAATCTCTATATATCTTTGAGCTCGGTAGGTGTCTTCAACCTTGCTGGTGCCCTAATTTTGTGAGGAATTACCTCAATGACTCTTTGAGTGAAAATAAATCCAAGGAGTTTGCTAGATGGCACGCTGAAGACGCATTTTTCTGGGTTCAACTTGATGTTGTATGCGCGGAGGTTAGTGAACGTCTCCCACAAGTTATCTATCAACATGCTGGCCTACCTGGTTTTAACAACCACATCATCCACATATACCTTGGCCGTCTTGATGATCTGCATATGTACGCATGTTTGAATCATCCACTGATAAGTGGTGCCAGCATTCTTGAGTCCAAAGGGCATTGTATTGAAATATAACATGCCATGAGGGGTGATGAATGTAGTTGTTTTTTGATCGGATTCCTTCATCTTGATTTGGTGATATCCGGAGTATGCGTCCAGGAAGCAAAGGAGATCGTTTTCGGCCATGGCATCCACTATTTGGTCAATCCGAGGTAATGGGAAGGGGTCTTAAGGGAAAGCTTTGTTGAGGTCTTTGAAATCAACGCACAAGCACCAGGACTTGTCCTTTTGAGGAACCATCTCCAAGTTAGCTAACCACGCCGGATGTTTGACTTCTCAGATAAATTTGGCCTCTGATAATTTGGCCAGCTCTTCCCCCATGGCTTGTTGCTTTGGCTTCGAGAACCTACGCAGCACTTATTTGACTGGTTTGTAGCCTTCAATAACATTCAGGCTGTGCTCTGCAAGTTTTTGTGGAATGCATGACATATCGGAAGGATGCCAAGTGAATATGTCCTAGTTTTCCTGAAGAAAAGCATAGAGTGTGGCGTCCAGCTCGGTGTCTAGCCGAGTCCCAATTGATAACATTTTAGCCGGGTCCTCAAGATGTACCTGGAATTTTACAATCTCATCGGCTGATTTGAAACATGTTGACTTGGAGCGCTTGGCGAGAATTACATCATCCTTGTCGACCTTCTCCCTTAACTCAGATAGCTCCTTAGTCGCTAAGGCCTCGGATTTGGCTTCGATGGCCAGAGTTGTAGTCTTGTCCTAGGCTTTAAAATGTGCGGTCAAGGTTGCCGTCTCCTATAATCACACCATTGGACTGTGGCATCTTTAATTTCATGTATGCGTAATGGGGGACGGCATGAAACATGGCGAACACTGGTCGGCCGAGTAGTGCATGATAGCCACTCTATAATAGAACTATATCAAAGGTCAATGCCTCGATCCGATAATTATTGGGAGTTCCGAACACCACGTCCAGCGTGACTTTTCCAAAGCAGTGTGCCTCCTTACCGGGAACAATGCCCTTGAAGGTTGTCCTGCTCGGCTCAATCCAAGATCTGTCAAACTACATCTTCAGCAAAGTTTCCTCATAGATGAGGTTGAGGCTGCTACCTCCATCCATTAAGACCTTGGACAGTCGATAACCGTCAATAATTGGGTGGAGGACGAGAGCTGCGACTACTCAGTTGTGGATTCCAATCGGCTAATCTTTATGATCAAAGGTGATGGGAATGTCTGACCAGGCGTCATCTAATGTCGTTATGTTGGCCACGGTGCAGATTTCTCGAAGAGCTCTCTTATGTTGATTTTGTGACGAGTGCATTTCATAAATCATAAGCACATCCTCGTCCTTGGATGTATGCTGTCCTTGGTCGGGGTTATTTGGCATGCCTCGGCTTGTGATATCAGGGTTGGGGAGTTCTATGGCTCCTCTTGCCATCTGCCTTACAAGCCAACAATGCCTTTTTGTATGGGTGACCAGTTTATCTGATAAGGCGGCGTGGATTCCACATGGCTGATCGAGTATTGAATCGAGCTGCGATTTGCTGCTGGCCCAGTTTTTCTTCGATGGATGCAGTGCATCATTTCTATCCAAATTGTTGCACTTGGATCGCTGGTTATGGTGGCGGCGCTTGTTGATTTCTTCATTTTTGGGCAGCCTTCCGGTAGGGGTTTGGTGCCGAGGACGGGTTAAATCGACGTCCTCCCTGGCACAGTAATTTGACATGAGGTCAGAGAGCTCTGCAAATGTCATTGGACGACGATAAGCGATCTCCATCCTGATCCCCTCATCATGTGTGTTGAAGCGGAACGCCGCTAGGGCTTCTCCATCTACACAGTCTGGAATCTTGTTTTTCCTTGACAGAAAACGAGTCTAGAATTGTTGGACGGTTTCTTCTCTTCCTTGTATCACTAATGCTAGGTCCCAGATGTCGGTTGGCCCTGAATTCTCTGGGCAGTAAGTGACATGGGCGGTGGGTGGAGCAAGAGTTGATTTTCGATCTGATCTAACATCGGCATCGAGGATGTTTCTCTCACGGGCTGATCTGACATCAACCCTAAATTGAGCTACGGAATAGGCTGACCCTAGCTCTTGCGCTGATCCGTTGGCTCCGAACTCCAGGTTTGTTCTGATGAGTCATGATACTTGTCTGAGGCTTGATCTGATGTTGGTGTATGGACATGTGTAACTTGCGCTTCCTTGGCCTATTCTAATGCCATAGGCGGAGGATGGATGATAGATCTTAATTTGCCGAGTTCAAAGTCTCGGTGTGGGACTAAAACCTCGAGTTGATCTGACCAACCTGTCCATGGGTGTTCTGGTGCGGGGACCGCACCATTGCCGATTTGATCGTCGGCCAGCGGAGCCATCAAACTGCTTTGACTACTCAGAGGGACCTGTATGGGCCACCAATGATAGAGCCAAATCCAGCAGATCTCGGGTAGGGGGTCCCGATCTGATAGCCTTGGAACGATGGTAATAGAGACACAGGGGACATGATTTTTACCCAGGTTCAGGCCCCCTTGAAGAGGTAAAACCCTACATCCTGCTTTGATTGTATTGATTTGGAAGTATTGAGTATAGGGTTGCTCTACCTCGAGATTGTGTGTATGTTGTGAGTTGAGTTGTCCTATGTACGGCCTAACCCCCACAGTTTATATAGATTCCAGGGTACCTAGGGTTATAGAGGTCGGTTGCAACAAAGGGTGGAACGTGTTGTAGACAAACTCTAAGTCTTGAATTATGCGCCAAGTCTTCGGGGTAGAACCAACTTAGCGCTCCTGGGCCTCTCTATCGTGGTCCATATGGTTGGTAATACAGGGGGTCCTTGGCCCGACCCACCTGACTGAGATCTGACATGGCTAGCACCCCCTAGTCCAGGACACCATCAACCATCATCATTGCGGTTGCCGACGTGATCATCATAGCCGCCGATGTTGTTACCGGCGTTTGTCATGTCCACCATGTAGATGTCATAGGTCGAGGTGGCTTCCCACCTATGAGTGGCTGGTGGTCGGCTTTCTGCGGACTCGCTAGCCTCCTCTTCCTTGTCTTTCGAGTGCCCTCGAGGTCGTTGGTAAGATCTTCGATGTTAGCAACGAGATGGGTGGTCGGTGGGTTAAAAAACTGAATTCTTCTGACAGTTCCGCGATCCTTCTGACTTCAAGATCGGGGAACTAGACAACACGAGCCCTTGGATCTGATCTAACATTAGGTCCAAGAGATTTTTCTCTTGATCCTGCTTTGCTCGTTCTGAAACCAGGACCAGGGGAAATGGCTTCAAGATCCGATCTGAAACTAACCTCGGAACAGGGTTCTCACCTTCCTTCAGAGCTTGATCCACCACAAGGAGAGTGACTACAGGATCTGATCTGACATCGATGCTGGTAAAGGATGCTCATGCTTGGCTTGGGCCTGATCTAACATCGGATCCAGGGAAAGTGATGTGGCACGAAACCAAGCCTGAGAAGATCAGCTCTCCATGGAGATCCATGGTGTACTCTATGTTGTTGAATCTTATGATCCGGCCTAGTGTGAAAGACTCCACTTGGCCGAGGTGGCTTGTCGAGTTGGTGACAAGGGTGATGCTGCCGAAGATGAACATCTATCCCAATGGAAAGATTGTGCCAGAACTGATATGAGCGTTGATCCTGACTTCCATCAAGCCACAGTGATCACCTGGCAGGACCTGCATGGCCACCACTGTTAGAGCTAAATCCGGCAGATCCCTCGGTAGGATATCCTAAGCTAGGCTTCTTGGCATGATGGTAACAGGGACACAAGGTTTAGCCAGGTTCAGGCTATCTGAAGAGATAATACCCTAAGTTCAGCTTGTATATTATTATGTTGGGGTGTGTACAGAGTACAATAGTACCGATATTGTTCGATTATCTAGGTATGAGCTAGGACCCCGGTTTATATAGAGTACCGAGGAGCCTAGGGTTATAAGGATCCTAGCCGGCTACGTATGTGGAGGTAGAATCCTCCACGAATCCAGCATCTTGTCGTACACTCCATGTCTTCTAGAATCTTCTAATTATCCGCCATAGGCCACCCAAAGTGGCCCAGGATGAAACCGACAAGGGGTCCTCAGCCCGTCCCACGAGGCCAGGAGTTGACGTGGTGAGGGTCCCCTTAGCCGGGACACCGTCAAGGCCTTCTCCTGCTAGGACAACAACCACATGGTCAATGTCCCGTGAACATGGATCAGACTCGGTCCCATTCACCTACTTTAGCTTCTTACTATATCCACCAATCTTCAACTCGGAGCCAGGGTTGATCCACTGCTCCCACTAAATATTAGGATTCGGCTTCTTTGGCTTGCAGGTGAGACATAATCCGGTGATGGTATTGAGCGACTCTTCACCCTTGCCTGTCTCTCTATTCTGCAATACAAAGCAATAAAATCCATAAAGGCACAAGGTATTCAGCAGTTCATAAGCACAAGTTCAGAAGTTCAGTAGCTGAATGATATTGTTACCTTCTTCTGCATGAATGTGGGGAGGGTGAGGTTGCCTTGAAGGTGTGTCAGACCATTCATCAAGGCATGCCGTTTCAAAGTTGACTTGTGCGTGTCCCTATAATCCTGGCTTGTCCACCTCGATAAGATGCGGTTGTAGCAAGGCATCTTGTCGGTGCACCACGGAAGAACCGCCTAAAGTATGATAGATACATCTTATGAATGAAACTAAGCAGCGGTCATCTAGGCAATCATAAGTAAATGGAAACTACCTTCAAGTACTGGGAACAGGTGAGATGCACTCTCCGGCTATCGGTTTTGGGAGAAGTGTGTTGCATTCGTTCGCAAAATACTTGACCACAGCGTCGACATGTGCCTCGTAGTGCATGTCGTGGACAAGCTTCTTGGCAATCTCCACCACGACCGCATTGCCCTCATCATGCATACCGTCCACACAAGTAAAGAAATCCTACAAAATGTGCACAAAGGCACATAGGACAGTGATCAGTGCAATGTTTTTGAATGTTGACAAAGAAATAATTATGAATTTTAACAAAGAAATATACCCAAAAATCGTTGACCACATGCTTGGTGGCATTGTGGTTCACCCTCTTCCACTTGTCTTCGGTATCCGAAGCGCATCTCCAATGCTCCCAAGACCAAGCTAGCTCCTAGGCACCGTCTCCTATGTCGACCAGGCCAGGGTAACAGTCCCTGCAAAGGCACCCAATGATGCCGCTTGGTAGGCGTGGTGACTTTACATCTCCAAGAATCACCAAGGACCTGCACAAATGGAAAGGCAAGTCAATGAGTATGTGCAAAAATCTTGGACGTAAAGACACTATTAAGAATCCGCGAAAGCACTTACTTTTTTCATCTTGGTTCAACAATGTATCCCTTATGTGCATATGGTCGCATAGGGGCCTTGGACACCCCATGCAACTAGACTAGGTGCTCCTGAGGCTGCGGCCATTCCATGTCCTTTGCCGAGTCCTCCACCTCATACTCTCCCTCCTCCAACTCCTTCTCCTCCTCCTCAGCCGCACCACGTGAGGACCCTGCCGCCTGCTCCTCCTTCTCAACTAATTCCTCCTCCGCCTCCTCCTCCTATGATGCTTCCGACTCCTCGTCGGAATGGGCGGTGGGGACATGGCTAGCAGGACGGTATGCACCTACACGACCATGTCCTCTACCCCGTCCTCTAGCAATAGTGGCTAACCGTGCGGTCCCGCACGCCTGTGTGGAAGCTTTCGCATCTTTCCCCGTCAACCGTTAAAACACAGTTCCAAGTCTGGCAAGTTTGTTCTTCTTATTGCCTGTCTTCTTTTAATCACCTGCTATGATAAAAGAGTATTCTGATTAGTTCATCTTCAAAAGTTCATATGAAAAAATAGAGCAGTTCATAAGTGAATGTGTAAAAGTTCATATGCAAAAGTAGAGCAGTTCAGAAGGGCACGCTTAAAAATTCATATGCAAAAGTAGAGCAGTTCAGAAGGGCATGCTTAAAAGTTCATATGCAAAAGTTGAGCAGTTCAGAAGTGAATGTGTAAAAGTTCATATGTAAAAGTAGAGCAGTTCAGAAGGGCAATGTTTAAAGTTCATAAGCGCATGTAGTAAATCAGTTCACAAGGGCAATGTTTAAAAGTTCATAAACACAAGTAGTCAAGCAGTTCAGAAGGGCAATATTTAAAAGTTCATAGTACATAGAGTTGTATTACATCCAGAAGTATATCGAGTAGTTACACTCGGCAAATTTTACATTCAGGAGTACATAGTTGTTACAAGTTTCAAAAGCCATAGTCATCATCGTTTGGATCATTGGTTGGCTCAGGAGTTTCATAATCGCTATCATGCATCTCGGCCCACCATTCATCCATGCAGTCGGTAAGTGGACCATCTGGCTCAATGTCTTTACCTAGACGGACCTGTTCAAGTAAATGTAGGTCCTTGAGGTCTTGCATGACTTCATCGATGTCCGGCTCATCGTCTGCTTCCATGGCCTCATCTTCTTGTTGCTCATTGTCTACTTCCATGTCATCAGGAGTGGGCAAGTGAATATTGAATTGTCCTGTGAGCTCATCTTCTTGATAAAACTCTCCTTCATATGTATTAGGGTTTATGCTTTGGTAATCTTCATCGGTTGGAGCAGCTGGTTTAGTATGCATTAGTACCAATATCAGAACATCCCAGCATTGTAGGTGCTTCATAGTTTTACATGCGTATGGTAGATAAAAAGTTTGCTTGGCCTGGTTAGCCAAAATATAGACATCATCTCTGTCAAACTTTCATGTTTGATCAATTTTGACCCACCCAATGTACGGCTGCCATCTGACTCTGGTTGGATTGAACCAATGGCATCTGAATACAATGGGGTTTAGCCTATCCCCAAAACCATAATCCAGTTCGATCATTTCCTCGATTCTTCCATAGTAATCAAGTCCATCTATCCCTTGTGTTAAGACCTCGCTATTTATTTTCTTTTGATTAGGCTGACTCATGTTGTAAGCGTTTAATTTCTTGGTGGAAGTGATACCCATTCACATAGTAAGCATTTATTTTCTTGGTGCAATATTTGAAGCCTTTGGCAAACTATTTCAAATCGGCTCTCATCGGGTCCCTTCCTGCCTACAAGTTCAATAAGAGAAGTTTGGTGCATGAGTTACATGTAAGACGAACTTGTAATGTCGGCACTGGAAGAAAGATGGACAAAATGGTACTTGTATCTAGAACCAGGGAATGAAGCCACCATTGCCTTCAACACCAGTTTTAAATATTTGTTCCTTCTCCTCCTCGGTAGGGGGTCTATCCAGCTTCCAGCATTCAAGTGTGAATTCGCTATAGCAATGAGAAAGAAGCGAGGTAAGACACAAACTTAATTGTGATTATTTGCGAAAAGATATAGGGAGCACTTACTCAATGTACGGCGTAACTTCCGGCATGTTGGTTAACAGATACAACATAATAGTCATCCACTCTGGATGTTTTATGTTCCTGGACCTTCTGCCACTTGCTCTGCCACCTACCCCTATGAAGATGCTAAGCGTGGGTAGATCGGCTGGGTTGACTGCATTGTAACGAAGGACTCGATTTTCCTGAGTGGGAATATTGTCATCATAGTACTTTCTCATCACGTTTGACACCTCCTCATTGAGGTAGGGCTCGGCTATGGATGCTTCAATATGGCATTTGTTCTTGCATTTGCCATGAAGCCTCTTCATTTCTCTCTCAGGTGGATAACACCAACGGTACTGCACAGCCCCCCCCCCCCAATCGTGCTTCAAACGGAAGATGCAAGATCATATGTTGCATTGGATTAAAGAAGCTTGGTAGAAAGATCTTCTCTAGATTGCATGCCAACTCTGGTGCCTGCTCCTCCTTTTCAACAACTTTAAGGTCTAAATCTCTAGCACAAAGCTGGCAGAAAAAAAAGCTCAACTCCGCGAACACTCACAAAATATTCTGATGGACATAGACTCGAATCATCACTGGAATTACCCGCTCTGGCCATACGTGATAGTCATGACTCTTGAGCCCCCCATTTGCAACGTGTTCATATTCACTCCCTTCATTATATTACCTATGTACCCATTAGAGAACCACAACCTTTCCAGGATCCACTGCAGCATAACCTTCCTATGCTTCCTTGCAGGGTAGAATGGGGCCGGTGGCTTATGCCACCCCTTTCTTTTAGGTCCAGGTGGGACCATGTTTAATGTTGTTCTATCACACAGTTTCTCTTGATCAAGTCTGGCCTTGGCATTGTCCTTTAACTTTTCAGTGTCAAAGATTGTGCCAAAAAGGGCCTCGAAGATATTCTTTTCAGTGTGCATTACATCAATATTATGTGGAAGGCGGATATCCTTAAAGTAAGGGAGCCTCCATAGGCTTGGAATGTGAGTCCAGTTGTGTGTCTCTCCATATCCCACAAAACTAGTCCCATTGGGATTTCGAATGAGACCATCTAACTGAGCCTTGACCATGTCACCAGTCATCACAGGTGGGGGTGGAGCATTGAAAGCTTTACCTTTCTCGAAGTTCTTTTTGTCTTGTCTGAATGGATGATCAGGATGAAGGAACGAGCGATGCTTGCCAAAGCAGGTATACTTCCCACCTTTCTTCAGCCAAAAGAAAGTTATATTTTGCATACACACCGGGCAAGGCCACTTCCCATGTACACACCAGCCGCAAAATATCGCATGTGCTGGTAGGTCATGCAGGGATGTGTAGTACCAAACATACATATTGAAGTGGTCCTTTGTTAGGGCATTGTACGTCTGTACTCCTTTCTCGTAGGTGCCGAGCAAGTCATCCACAAGCCGCTCCATGGACAAACTCAATTTCTTCCTCGGGTATCCAGGACCTAGAATTATCAGCGATAGGAACAAGCTATGTCATTTCAGGCATACGCGGGGGTGGGGGGTGGGGGAGATTCATCAGAACAACATACATGGGCCAACAGCTGTATGTGTCGTTAGTGAAACCAAATGGTTTGAACCCATCGGTTGTTATCACAACTGCTACACTGTCATGTTTGCCAGCTTTATCTAGGTCCAACTTAACGAACTCCATCCATGCTTCACCATCCGATGGATGTATGATCATGTTAGGACGGTACCTAGTCCCTTATGATGCCTATCCCATCCGTTTGGGAGATACCATAGACATAAAGTGTCGTTGGATCCTTGGTATGGGATCTAGATAAATGAAGGACCTTCTGGGGCATTTTGAGCTGCCTCTTCTGACCATAAATAGTTTCGACCACGATATACCTAGAAGCTTTGCATTCTGGACAGGACCATAAGATGTATTTGCGCCCACATGTTCTGTCCTAAATAAAGTGCATGTGTTTGGACATACATGCATCTGCTCATATGGCAGCTTAAGGTCACGAAATATTTTGCGCATTTCATACATGTTCTTTGGCAAAATGTGGTCTTTCGGCATTAGAGTGCCAATAGCGGTCAGGACTATATCAAAGGCAAATCTAATCTAGACAAACTGGGACTTCATGGGTAGCAGGCATGCCATGCAATCCAGTTGAGTAACCTCTGTATGCCCATGAAGTGGTCTCTTTGACCCATTCAAAGATTCATAGAACTTGTTCGTCCATTGCTCCTCCTCCTCCTCCTCCTGTGATTCTTCACATGCGGCTTGATTTTCAGGCGCACATGCATTTTCTAGGTCATCTAACTGTACTTCAACATGAGTATCATATTCGCCTCTGCGTTGTCGTACCACCTCCTTTCTCGCACGCTCGGGCTTAGACTCACCATGTATGACCCATCGGTGACAACTTGGCTTAAACCCATTCTTGAGAAGGTGCCGACTCATAACATCCTTTGTTTTTTCATGCTTGTTAGCACAAATGATGCAGGGCACCACACTCCACCATGTCCCGTGTGTCTGGCAAATGCCGCTTCCAAGAGCTGGTTTGTGTTTGCAATCCATTCCAGACCCACAGCCCCCTCCCTCAGTTGGCCACTGTACATCCACTCATGATCCTCCATCTAATGTATTTCCATTGACCAAGTAGTTTCATCCAGTATTAGTTCAATTAATTACAATTACTCAGGTTTTATGGCATTAACTCAAACTATCTAATAGGTAAGGATAGGTCCTAATCCCACCCCAGGATGTGTAGGCTGGATTTGTTTTCATGCTCTATTCCGATCCGAGATGGAATTTTGATAGCATCTCCCCACTATTCTCCAAATACACGTCTTGGCAACAAGCCAAGAGAATGTGTATCCGAAGAACAACGGGGAGATGCTGCCAAAATTCTATCTCAGATAGGAGTAGAGTAGGAAACTGAAGCCAACCTACACGTCATCGGGCTGTCCAAGTTAAACATGGACAATTCAAAAGAGTTGTGGTTATAAATATGCAAAGAGCTTCATATTTATAAATGTAACCCTTTTGAATGGGAGATGCATAGGTAATGCGACTAGATAGCTACATGATCTACAAATACATAAACCATAGGTACAATGATTAGATGGGATGCGAATAATTCTTACCCTCAAAGCGTGATCGACAATGGTCCTCCCTCTAGCATGCAGTCCTGCGACGACAGTCTCGATGTCAAACTGATGTGTGTCCTACACAAAAGAACAAACTGTGTCAAGCATAATTCATAGACACACGCTTGACTCAACACCATTTACCCTAAACCCCTAACCAATGATTGGAAGGGATGGCGGATGATTCTTACCCTCAGAGCGTGATCGACTATGGTCATCCCTCTAGCACAAAGTCTTACAACAATGGTCCCGGTGTCATACTGATGTGTGTCCTGCACAAAAGTACAAACTGGCATTAGAAGATAAGCACCAGCACTAGAATGCAAACATAATCAACATAAGCATAATCAACATAATCTATTTGTTATATGGTAATTACTTTATTTCTTTTTGGACTCAAATCGTTAGTCTATCATTTGGCATCTCAAGCATGAGACCACATCTCAGAATTGAACCCCTAAACGTCGATGTCGAGGCAAAATAACCCTAAACTCCTAACCCCTAAACTTTGACCAAACTATAAAATGAACCAAATTAGCTACAACTTTAGGTACAATTTTTAATATTATCATACAACCTGATGAGCTAACCTACCTAATTAGCATACAACCCATTAACCTACAAAATAACCATAATGCTAACCTAGAAGGCTAACCTACATAATTAGCTAGATTTTTTTTTCTTTTTCTTACTAAACACTATTAGCACAATACATCAATCCATTCATCCATCAATCTATCCATCTATGCAAAAAAAGAGTAGGAACTAGGGGAGGCCAGAGCTCACCTTATACGGCGGCAGTGGGCGAGGTAGCCAAGGCAGTGGAGGTGGGCTCGAGCGGCAGCCGATGACCAAGAGCTAGGGGATGTGCTGCTCGGGGTGGAGCCGAGGGAGCTCCTGCTCGGGGTGGAGCTCACGACAGCGGTCGGTGGCCGCACATGAGATGGCAAGGAGGGGGCACCAGAGGGGCTCATGGCGGTGGTCGGAGGTGGAGGCAGAGGGGCTCGCAACGGCATGGAATGGCGAGAAGGGAGCTCCTGCTCGGGGAAGGGGGGCTTGTGTGGTGGGGGCTCATGTGGAGGGGGGCTTAGGTGGATGGACGGTGGCCGGTGGGCGGGGCACTGGGGCGGTGGTGGTGGAGGGGGAAGAGATTGGGGGGGTGCGAATGTGGAATTTTGGGAGGAAAGAATGCCCGCGCAAGCAGAGGAGTAAGCCGAGATCCTAGGGTAAGCCAAGAGCAACACTAGGCTTACACATTATGTATTTATTTTAACTATTAGTAAATAAAAGCCTAGATCCAACACTCGACTTACACATTTGTAAACTAAGTCCTTTAATAAAAAGCCCTCGGCTTACACAAATTTGGAAAGGGGGTGACTGATGACTGCCTTTTTCGTCAGAAATCCTATATATTTTTATTACTTTTCAAAATGCCCAATGTGTATTTTGTTCTTCACCTTCATTTCTATTTTTACTATTGTTTTTTCTTACCCCTTCTATTTGTGTCATGTGGGGGAGGGTTTTTGACACTCCCTCGTGTGTTTTTGGTCGAAATCCTGATTTGCGAGCCCCGCGTCGTCTACGGCTTTAACCGGCATCGAAAGGGGGTAGACTGATGACCCACAAGTATAGGGGATCAATCATAGTCCTTTCGATAAGTAAGAGTGTCGAACCCAACGAGGAGCAGAAGGAAATGACAAGCGGTTTTCAGCAAGGTGTTTTCTGCAAGCACTGAAATTATCGGTAACGAGTAGTTTGATAGCAAGATAATTTGTAAGAAGTGACAAATAGCAATAGTAACAAAGAGTGTAGCAATATAGCCCAATCCTTTTTGTAGCACAGGACAGGCCGGAACAATCTCTTATAATAAGTAAAGCGTTCTCAAGGACACATGGGAATTTCATCTAGTCACTTTAATCATGTTTGTTTGATTCGCGTTCGCTACTTTGATAATTTGATATGTTGGTGGACCGGTGCTTGGGTGTTGTTCTTACTTGAACAAGCCTCCCACTTATGATTACCCCCTCTCACAAGCATCCGCAACTACGAAAGAAGAATTAAGATCACTCTAACCAGAGCATTAAACATATGGATCCAAATCAGCCCCTTATGGAATAGCGCATAAACTTTAAGCTTCTGTCACTCTAGCAACCCATCATCTAATTACTACTCCACAATGCATTCCCTTAGGGACAAAGATGGTGAAGTGTCATGTAGTCGATGTTCACATAACACCACTAAGAGAATCAACTACATACATATCATCAAAATATCAAAAGAATACCAAATTCGCATGATTACTTATGACAAGACTTCTCCCATGTCCTCAAGAACAAAAGTAACTACTCACACATCATCAACATGCCCATGATTAGAGGGTTATTAAATAGCATATTGGATCTGAACATATAATCTTCCACCAAGTAAACCAACTAGCATCAACTACAAGATGTAATCAACACTACTAGTAACCCACAGGTACCAATCTGAGGTTTTGAGACAAAGATTGAATACAAGAGATGAACTAGGGTTTGAGATGAGATGGTGCTGGTGAAGATGTTGATGAAGATTGGCCCTCCCACGATGAGAGGGTCGCTGGTGCTGTCGATGGCGACGATTTCCCCATCTCGGAGGGAAGTATCCCCGGCAGAATCTCTCTGCCGGAGAGCAAAAGTGCTCCTACCCAAGTTCCGCCTCGAGACGGTGGCGCACCATCCCGAAAGTCTTCTCTATAATTTTTTTAGGTCAAATGCACTTATATACCAAAAAATGGGGGCTAGAAGTGGGCCAGGGGCCCCAAGAGGTACCAGGGCGCGCCTGGGGGGTGGCGCTCCCTGGTGCCTCGTGGGCACCTAGGTGGCCCCCTTTGGTACTTCTTGCTCCCAATATTTTTTATATATTCCAAAATAATTCTCCAGAAAATTTTAGCTCATTTGGAGTTGTGCAGGTAGGTATCTTGACAGAGCTTTTTCAGGTCCAGAATTCCAGCTGCCGGTATTCTCCCTCCTTGTGTGAATCTTGCGTATTAAGAGAGAAAAGGCATTAGAATTGCTCCACAAAGTGATATATTGATTAAAAACACTATAAATAACAGTAGTAAAACATGATGCAAAAATGGACGTAACAACTCCCCCAAGCTTAGACCTCGCTTGTCCTCAAGCGAAAGCCGATATCGATAATCATGTCCACATGTTTAGAGAGAGAGGTGTCGATAAAAGCAAAATACGGACATAGAAGCATCATGATCATTATTATAACAGCAATATTTATTGTGATAAACTTCTCATGAGCAAGTAACAATTCATCACAATAATGGAGTATAAGGCATAAACTTTCTTGAAAACTAACAAACTATGTTCTTAGTCAACAATGCAATTGCAATTCATTATATTTTCAGGAAGGGTCTCATGTAGGAGCTATTTAGCAAGTCCACATACTCAACCATCATTTAGTCTTCTATGATTGCTAACACTCACGACATATATATGGAGCAAAAAGTTTCAGCCAGACACAAAGAAAGATAGGGGCTTGTGAATTTGCCTCCCAACTAATTCACCTCAAGGGTGATGTCAATAATAATAAATCATGATCACCCATATCCAACTGGATATATGTGCCTACATCTTTCCCCACCACATGATGCTTGCAAAAGAGAAAAATAAAAAGGAAATAGAGGAGAACACTATTGACTCTTTGCATAAAAAGTAAATACATAAAAGTAAATTATAGGCCCTTCGCAGAGGGAAGCAGTGGTTGTCATGTGCTTTTTGTTTTTGGATGCTAGAGCTTTTAGTGCAAAGGAACATCACTTTATATTGCCCTTTGTGATAGCAACCTTTATTATGCAGTCTGTCGCTTTTATTTCTTTACCATCACAAGTTTGTACAAAGCTTATTTCTCTTACAATAAAAGTTTAGACATATTTAGAGGCAATTTTTATTGCTTTTTGTACCGATGACAACTTACTTGAAAGATCTTATTCAATCCATTGGTAGATACAGTGGACTCTCATGACATGAAACTGGGTTTAAGGGTTTTGGAGGCACAAGTAGTATCTCTACTTGGTGCGAATTTTTGGCTAGCAAAGATATTGGGCAAGCACCACATGTTGGAGGATCTATAACAATATAACTTCTATGTGAATATTTACAAACATAACTCATTACGTTGTCTTCCTTGTCCAACGTCAACAATTTGACATAAAATACTTAATGGGGGCTCACAATCATAAAAGATGTCCAAGATAGTATATTTTCATGTGAATCTTCTCTTCCCTTATTAATTCTTTCATGAGTTGCATCATTGACTAATACTATGTTTGTTATCCTCCAATAAATTTTACCACTTATACTTTTCTTTATGTAATGTCATTACTTTACATAAGATTAGCATATGATCTTTTTCATTATTTTCATTGCTAGAATTTGAACATGAAAGTAAAGAAGCACAAACTTGAACTACTCTTTATTATATAACTCTCAACTCGATTACATAGATCATACTAAACTTTTATTCAACTAGATCATGAAATAACTAAGGATCGAACTAAAAATAGGTAATGATAATAAAAGTGATGGTGATACGATACCGGGGCACCTCCCCCAAGCTTGGCACAAGCCAAGGGGAGTGCCCATACCCGTGTGCTCAAGTCTCCTTCTTCGGTGATGGTGGTGGTGATGAGGTGATGGGCTTGTCCTCTGGCTTCCATGGCATAGGTGCCCCATCATAAAAAGATGAACGAGTCTCCGGGGTCCTAAAACTTGCAGCTAAACTCATACCTTTGAATCTTGCCTCATACTCATAATTTTGGTTTTGAAGATCATAGATTTGGCCTTGAAGATAGTCGGTCCGTTCACTGAGCTTGAAGATGATATCCCCCATCGATTGGCCATCCACCTTCTGATTATGGGACAGTTTCATGATCATGGAGTGGTTGGCGCTAAGTCCATGCTCCACCATCCCTTGGCACTTGAAGATCTCCTGCTCCACCACTTCGTGCCTGGATTCCACGCTCCCGGTCTTCTTGGGTCCTTGAACGTCCCGGACGTGAAGCACCCCCTCACGCATCTCAATGGCTTGAGGGTGTTTTAGCACCTCCGAAAGTAGGGGTTGATGACCTTCTCGTAGAACTTGTCCTTGGAAGAGGTTGGCGGAGTCATAGCGATCTAGATCTGTCAGAAAAATAGCAAGAAACAAGAACAGAGGAGATTTCTGCGATACGGTGGTCAAAATGTCTGGAAGTATATATAAAGATTTTTTATCTTGTAAAACAAGTAATCCAGAAGAAAAACGGAGTCGGGAAGGCACACGTGGGGCCCACGTGGTACCAGGGCGCGCCTGGGGGGTGGCGTGCCCTGGTGCCTCGTGGGCACCAGGTGGGTCCCCCGGCTGTTTCTTATTTTTATATTTTTCTAAATATTCCAAAACTGACAGAAAATATTTTTATGGAATTTTTGGAGTCAGTTTACTTACCGTATCACATACCTCTTCCTTTTCAGGGTTCTGGAGTGTTCCGAAAGGTCTCTCTTATGTATTCTTCCGATGTAATTGTTTCAATAATATTAGTTTCAACATTAATAAGGGGTACCTAAAATATAATGCTTAATTCTTTGCCCATTCACCACTCTCGGATTAGTGCCTTCGGAGTTGTTTATTTTGATGGCTCCGGAGCGATAAACTTCCTCGATGATATACGGTCCTTCCCATTTAGAGAGGAGTTTTCCTGCAAAGAATCTCAAACGAGAGTTGTACAATAGAACTTGCTCACCTACTTTACATTCCTATTTTCGAATTCTTCTATCATGCCATCTTTTAACTTTTTCTTTAAACAATTTGGCATTTTCATAAGCGTGGGTTCTCCATTCATCTAATGAGCTAATATCAAATAACCTGTTTTCACAGGCAAGTTTAAAATCATAATTTAGTTCTTTAATTGCCCAATAAGCCATATGTTCTAACTCAAGAGGTAAATGACATGCTTTTCCATAAACCATTTTATAAGGAGACATACCCATAGGATTTTTATAAGCAGTTCTATAAGCCCACAATGCATCGTCAAGTTTTTTAGACCAATTCTTTCTAGATCTATTGACGGTTTTCTACAAAATTAATTTTATTTCTCTATTGCTCAATTCAACTTGACCACTAGTTTGAGGATGATAGGGAGATGCGATTCTATGGTTGACATCATATTTAGCAAGCAATTTACGGAATGCTCCATGAATAAAATGTGAACCACCATCAGTTATTAAATATCTACGGACTCCAAACCTTGGGAAAATAACATCTTTAAGCATTTTAATAGAAGTGTTATGATCATCACTACTAGTTGGAATAGCTTCTACCCACTTAGTAATGTAATCAACAACAACTAAAATATGAGTATACCCGTTGAATTTAGGAAAAGGTCCCATATAATCAAATCCCCAAACATCAAATGGTTCAACAACAAGTGAATAATTCATAGGCATTTCCTGACGTTTACCAACATTACCAATTCTTTGACATTCATCACAAGAGGAGACAAACTTATGAGCATCCTTGAAAAGAGTAGGCCAATAAAAACCAGATTGTAATACCTTGTGTGCAGTTCTATCTCCCGCATGGTGTCCTCCGTAAGCTTCGAAGTGACACTTCCGTAGGATTGGTTCCTGTTCATGCTCAGGTATACAATGTCTAATAATACCATCTACTCCTTCTTTATAAAGATGTGGGTCATCCCAGAAGTAATGTCTTAAATCAAAGAAGAACTTTTTCTTTTGTTGGTATGTGAAACTAGGTGGTATATATTTAGCAACAATATAATTAGCATAGTCTGCAAACCAAGGAGTATTGCGAGAAGCATTTATGACAGCTAATTGTTCATCAGGAAAATCATCATTAATAGGTAGTGGGTCATCAAGAACATTTTCAATTCTAGGCAGGTTATCTGCTACGGGATTCTCAGCTCCCTTTCTATGAATAATATGCAAGTCAAAATCTTGTAGCAATAAAACCCACCTAATGAGTCTAGGTTTAGTATCTTTCTTTTCCATAAGATATTTAATAGCAGCATGATCGATGTGAATAGTTACTTTAGAATCAACTATGTAGGATCTGAATTTATCACATGCAAACACGACTGCTAGAAATTCTTTTTCAGTAGTAGCATAATTTCTTTGGGCACTGTCTAGAGTTTTACTAGCATAATGGATAACATTTAATTTCTAATAAACTCTTCGTCCTGGAACAACACCAACAACATAGTCACTAGCATCACACATAATTTCAAAAGGCAAGTTCCAATCAGGTGGTTGAACAATAGGTGCAGTGGTTAAGGCTTTCTTAAGTGTTTCAAAGGCTTCTAGACAATCATCATAAAAAACAAATGGAACATCTTTTTGCAAAAGATTGGTAAGAGGCCTAGAAATTTTAGAGAAGTCTTTAATAAACCTTCTATAGAAACCAGCATGACCAAGGAAACTTCTTATACCTTTAATATCTTTAGGACACGGCATTTTTTCAATAGCATCAACCTTAGCTTTATCAACTTCAATACCTCTTTCAGAAATTTTATGCCCCAATACAATGCCTTCATTTACCATAAAGTGGCACTTCTCCCAATTCAAGACAAGATTAGTTTCTTCGCATCTCTGCAAAACTTGATCAAGGTTGCTTAAGCAATCATCAAAAGAAGTTCCATAAACGGAAAAATCATCCATGAAAACCTCAACAATCTTTTCACAAAAGTCAGAGAATATAGCAGTCATACATCTTTGAAAGGTAGCAGGTGCATTGCATAAACCAAACGGCATACGTCTATAAGCATAATTTCCAAAAGGACATGTAAAAGTGGTTTTCTCTTGATCGGGTTGTGATACAGGTATTTGAGAAAAACCAGAATAACCATCTTGTAAACAAAAGTGTCTATGCTTAGACAATCTTTCTAACATTTGATCAATAAAATGTAAGGGGTAATGATCTTTTCTAGTAGCTTTGTTTAATTTTCTAAAAGCAATTACCATCCTATAAACAGTCACAATTCTTTGTGGAATGAGTTCATTTTTATCAGTAGGAACAACGGTAATACCTCCTTTCTTAGGGACACAATGAACGGGACTTACCCATCTCCTATCAGCTATGAGATAGATTATCCACTACTGGAATCAGGGAATTTGCCGTCTGCCTGTTCTTTGCCGTCGGCCAGTAGACGGCGAAGAGGGTCTTTGCCGTCCGCTTTAAAAAAGCAGACGGCAAAGAACCGGCTGATGGCAAATATAAAGTTTGCCATAGGCCATTTCTTTGCCGTCGGCCAGCGGACGACAAAGGTCCAGAAGATAGACGGCAAAGAGCCCAGCCGGGCCCCACTAGACCCTGTGGCTGAGTAGGTCAGACGGAAGAGCTGGATGCCGTCCGCCAGATCTTTGCTGTCCACCTGTGGGACCTTTGCTGTCTGCTAGCAGATGGCAAAGAAAATGACCTAGCTAACGGCCGTCCCCCCCGGCCCCACCCCACTAGCTAGACACTTTGCCATCTGCTAGTAGACGGCAAAGAAAATGACCTAACTTACTAAAACGGTGAGCTCCGCCCCACCTCCCCTCTCTCTCCCCCTCTGTCTCTCACCTCACCCGCGCGCCGCCGGGCCGTCGGCCCGCGCCACCCCTGGAGCCGCCTCGCCGCCAGCCTGTGCCGCCCCCCGGAGCCCGCCCTGCCGCCTGTAGTCGCTAGCCCCGCCCCTCGGAGCCCGCCTCGCCCCTCCCCCGATGACCTCCTCCACCACCGCGCCGCACCGCCGGAGCAGGCCCTCCTCCACCACCGCGCCGCACCGCCGGAGCAGGTCCACCACCGTGCTGCCCCCTCCCCACGGCCTTCCTCCCCCTGCATCGGCCCTCCTCCACCACCGCGCCGGCCCTCCTCCATCGGCCCTAGGTGAGTTTTTTTTTTCTGTTTTCTGGTTTTTTTTGTTTTTTACTGTTTAGGTTTAGGTTACTTAATGTTTGGTTTAGGTTAGTGCTAGCTAGGTTTAGGTTTACATAATTAGAAGAAGAAGAAGAAAGATGAAAAAAAGAAGAAAAGAAGAATAAGTAGAAGAAGAGGAAAAAGGAAAAGAAGAAGAAGAAGAAGAAGAAGAAGAAGAAGAAGAAGAAGAAGAAGAAGAAGAAGAGGAGGAGGAGAAGAAGAGGAAACCGCGCCGCACCCGTCGACCGTGCGTCGCCATACCTGAGGGCGCCTGGGGACGAGCGGTTTTGGGGGTGCCTCGACGTCGATGGAACCCTAAATGACATATATTTCGGGTAGGGGAGCTTTCGCGTGGATGGAACCTTAAATGATAGCTGTTTAGGTTAGTGGGTGCCTCGGTGTCAACGGGAAAACCCTAAATGATAACTCTTTAGGTCAGGGGTTGTTGCGGGGAACGAGGAGTGTGAATCCTTTTTTTACAACTTTGGCGGTGGCATCCTGTTGTGGGCGACGAGCGGGTTAGGGGGTGCCTCGGCGTCGATGGAACCCTAAATGATGGCTATTTAAGTTACAAAGTGTCAATGCTTTATGTGATGTGATGTCCTAAAATTTTATGGTGAAAATTGCGCGGCTGGTGTCGTAGCTTAAGATGCGGACATGCCCGAGCTGAAGGTCATGAGCGCGGGTGAACTGCTTCCATCTGTGCGCAAGATACATGTGGCGGTCGGCGTCGAACACTACACCCACGTCCCAGAAGCGACGCCGGCGCCCAGCCTCCCGCATTAACAGTTCTCGGGGTCGATGGCGGTCGAACACCTTGGCGAATTTGTCTGGCAGCCTCTGCGATGAGGATTAAAAGCCAAGTTTTGAAACTTCAAACAACCAAACTGACTCATGACAAAAAATCAGAGGGTACAAAGAGAAACGAAAGACGAAATAGTACATAGTGAGAGGTTGTGCAACTAGGATGATTATCTGTACCAGTTTTTTTTAATGAATTGGAGAGGATGATGGCGAAGAACTCGAAAGCCATTGGTGTGTTTTGGTCATTTCCATACATTCTGCTACAGCGCAACAGCCCTTCTTATGACCGCAAGACACCAATGTTGGTCAGAAGAAGGGTTGTTGTGCTGTAGCAGAATGTATGGAAACAACCGCAAGACACCAGTGGCTTTTGAGTTCTTCATCATCATCCTCTCCAATTCGTTAAAAAAGCTGTTACAGAAAATCATCCTAGTTGCAGAACCACTCACTACGTATTGTTTCGTCTTTGGTTTCTCTTTCTATGCTTTGATTTTTTGTCATGAGTCAGTTTGGGTGTTTCAAGTTTCAACACTTGGCTTTTAATCCTCATCGCAGAGGCTACCAGACAAATTCGCCAAGGTGTTCGACCGCCATCAACCCCTAGAACTGTTGCTGCGGGAGGCTGGGCATCGGCGTCGCTTGTGGGACGTGGATGTAGTGTTCGATGCCAATGGCCACATGTATCTCATGCACGGATGGAAGCAGTTCGCCCGCGCTGATGACCTTCAGCTCGGGCACATCTGCATCTTAAGCTACGACAGCAGCCGTACCATGCTCACAGTGAAGGTGTTCGACAGGAGCATGTGCCGCAGGCACTACCAGCACGACGAGCTATGTTACTCATCTTTGGATTTCAATGTGTAGTTGTTTCATCGCTGCGAGGGTCTGGTGTTCGATGAGCTCTGCCCCTACATTCGTGGGTGAGCACAAATGACATCTCCTCCTCCCCCCTTAATTATTTGCTCTATTCCGGTGTTCGTGCCGATGAAACTTGCTAGCTATAGGCGTCTTCAATCATTAGTATGCGTGACCAGTATGCGTCTCCCGTTCGAAAGGGTTACAGTTATAAATATGCATGCATTTGCATATTTATAACCATGATTCTTTCAAATTGTCCAACGTTATCCATGGACAGCCCGAGTATGTGTAGATTGGGTTCGTTTTCCCATATGCTCTGCTCCGGATCCGACGCATAAATTTCATCAGTGCCTCCCTGTTGTTCTTCGGGTACACATCCTCTCTGTTTATTGCAGAGACGTGTATCAGGAGAACAGTGGGGAGGTGCTGCCAAAATTTTGCGTCGGATCCGGAGCAGAGCATGGGAAAACGAACCTAATCTACACATAGTCGGGTGGGATTAGGACCTATCTTTACCTATTAGCGTGTAGGTTGCATGGGCATAATAAAATTGACAAACTTCATTAACTGATGAATATATATGATGAATTATATATATATTTCTTGTGTCTTTAGTAGATAAACAAGATGAGTGATCGTGCGTGGATGTGCATCAGTCACACTAGTCAGGCAGACATGAGCACTGAATGGTTCAGAAAAACCAAGGCGTTTGTGAAAGCCGCATTTACAAATGGCCAGAGAAAAACTTGGTGCCCCTGTGTTAGTTGTGACAACTTTCAAAAGAGGACAGAGGCTGAAATGGGTAAACACCTGCAGAAGTGGGGTTTTCCGCCTAATTATACGGTGTGGACATTTCATGGTGAGTCTGCCCAACGTACCGGAGCTGAAGTGGTTCATCGTTGCACCGACGAGCATGGTACCGGGATCGACAAATATGGTGCAAGACTTTGATGATGCTCGGGATTCGGATGAGGAGATGGAGGAATCTGCAAAGGCCTTCAATGAAATGTTGGAGTCTTCAAAACGTCCTCTCCACGAGCACACTGAGCTTTGTCAGCTGGATGCCACCGCACAAGTAATGGCTCTGAAGGCTCAATTCAACTTGGGCAGAGAATGCTACGACGCAATAATGACAGTATTTGGACGCTTTCTACCCAAAGGCAATGTAATGCCTGCAAACCTGTACCAGTCGGACAAAATCCTCCGTGCACTTAAGATGCCCTATGAGAAGATAGATGCCTATGAGAATGGATGTGCCTTATTTAGGCTTGAGTATGAGGGCTTGACTATTATCCCATTTGCAAGTCTTCCAAGTATGTTGTGGTAGACAACGGTATGGGTGAGAAGAGTCAGACCAAAATCCCCGTTAATGTTCTTCGGTATCTGCCAATCATACCGAGACTTCAACGTCTTTTCATGGTCGAAGAGACGGCCAGACAGATGACATGGCACCAATTGGGCAAAAGAACCGAACTAGATGCAGATGGGAATCAGATGATGGTACACACATTGGATGCTTTTGCGTGGAAGAAGTTTGATGAATTACATGGGGATAAAGCGGCAGATCCAAGGCATCCTCGAATCTGCATCGGCACGGATGGGTTCAATCCGTTTGGTATGACGGCAACCCAATACAGTTGTTGGCCTGTATTTGTCATTCCACACAATCTCCCCCCCGGACAGATTATGCAAATAAAGAACATTTTCCTGACGTTGATAATTCCAGGGCCCAACTATCTGGGGAAGAATATGAATGTGTATATGCAGCCGCTTAAGGATGAATTGCAAGAAGCTTGGGATAATGGGTTCAAGACATACGACGCCGCTAGCAAAAAAAAAACTTCATAATGCGTGTTTGGTACATGTACTCGATGCATGACTTGCCGGCGTACACGCTATTCGTTGGCTGGTATGTGCATGGAAGGTTCCCGTGCCCCACATGCAAGGCAGCGCTTGAGTTTCGTTGGCTGCAGGCGGGTCGCAAGTATTCTTGCTTCGACTTTCATAGACCGTTCCTGGATCCTCGCCATAAGTTCAGAAAAGACAAGAAGAACTTCATCAAAGGTAGAGTTGTCAAACACTCTGCACCACTTGCGTTGACAAGCCAACAGATCCTAGATCAGTTAAACGCTCTCGAGCCTGATCCAGAGCGTCCAGGGTATTTCAAGGGGTATAATTTGAAACACGCGTGGACTCACAAGACATGCTTGTGGGATCTGCCTTACTTCAAAGACCTCCTTCTTCCACACAACATCGACGTGATGCACACTGAAAAGAATATCGGTGAGGCCCTTTTTGGTACATTGTTCGGCATAGAGGGGAAGTTAAAGGATAATCCTAAGGCTAGAGTCGATCAGCAGACTCTATGTGATAGACCGTTACAGAACATGCGACAACCGAAAGGAAAGAAGAACTGGACGAAGCCAAAGGCCTGGTTCAATCTTGGAAGTCCAGTTATGAGTGTCGGTGTCAAAACCGGCAGATCTCAGGTAGGGGGTCCCGAACTGTGCGTCTAAGGTCGATGGTAACAGGAGACAGGGAACACGATGTTTACCCAGGTTTGGGCCCTCTCGATGGAGGTAAAACCCTACGTCCTGCTCTTGTTTATATTGATGAATATGGGTATTACAAGAGTTGATCTACCACGAGATCGTAATGGCTAAAACCCTAGAAGTCTAGCCTGTCTGATTATGATTGCCTCTACGGACTAAACCCTCCACTTTATATAGACACCGGAGGGGACTAGGGTTGTACAAAGTTGGTTACAGAGAAAGGAATCTTCATATCCGAATGCCAAGCTTGCCGTCCACGCCAAGGAGAGTCCCATCCGGACACGGGAGAGAGTCTTCTGTCTTGTACCTTCATGGCCCATCAGTCCGGCCCACATTACGTAGCCCGGACGCCCGATGACCCCTTAATCCAGGACTCCCTCAGTAGCCCCTGAACCAGGCTTCAATGACGATGTGTCCGGTGCGCAGATTGTCTTCGACATCGCAAGGCGGGTTCCTCCTCTGAATACTCCAAAACAGACTTCGAGCACAGAAAATGTGTCCGGCTCTGCAAGACAAGTACCACACACAACCGCAGAGAGGATGATATTTCACGAGTCCAATCTGCTGACAACTTTCCGTAATGCGACACCACGTTCCTGCACGGTCATTATTTCAAACCATTTTTTTAGCCTCCCGCTCCAGGTTTCGAGAAGCGGTTTTATTGGCATGTCTTGTCGAAGGAGAGATCATGTCCCCTTATTACGGGATTCTCAACAATATGGGCCTGGGTAACCCAACCGTCCCATAGGTATGATTCCTTGGGAATAGGCAGGTTTTGAGGCCTAGATGGAGGCGTTTTGATATTCATCGCCTTTATAAAGGGGCACAGAACCGTCTTTCTCCTCCACGCTTTCCCTACCCTCATCCTTTCCAACCTCGAGTTCTAGCACCCAAGGTTCAACTTATTTGTTCCGAGCCTCTTAGTCATGTCCGGACCCAACCTTCAAGGCCGCTGGGTGGCCTCCTCCGTCACAGAGGAGGATATCGCGAAGCTCCGGGCGGCAAAATACCTTACCGCGGAAATCCCCCACAGGCTCCCTGCTCAAGGGCAGGTAATTCCTACTCCCAGATCCGGCGAGAGGGTCGTATTCATCTCTCACTTCCTCCGAGGGCTAGGGTTCGCTCTCCATCCCTTCATTCGCGGACTCATGTTCTATTACGGGCTAGATTTTCATGATCTAGCTCCGGGCTCCTTTCTTCACATCTCGGCGTTCATCGTCATGTGCGAGGCCTTTCTCCGTATTCCCCCACACTTCAGCTTATGGCTCAAGACCTTTAATATGAAGCCGAAGGTAGTCGATGGGAAGCAAGCAGAGTGCGGCGGTGCTACGGTGAGCAAACTCACCCATACACCTTGGCCAAAAGGCTCTTTCACGAAAACCTCCAACCTATGGCAACGGGAGTGGTTTTACATCACTGAACCCCATGGTACCAAGTGGGTAGCTACACCTGTGTTCCGGTCTGGCCCTCCATTACAGATCGCATCATGGATCAATAAGGGGCTGGACTGGGGATCAATGGACGAAGTGCAGACGCTACAAAGCCGCATCCGAAGCCTCCTCGAGAAGGACACCGGCCTCATCAATGTAATCCAGGTAATGCTAGTCCGCCGGGTCCTGCCGTGCCAGCGACAGCCCCTTCGCATGTGGGAGTTCAATCCGGAAGGACCACAGACTCTTTAGCACTTCTTTGGCACGACGCACAAAGGAATGTGGAAGTTATTCTTTGGGACACGAAAACAGTGGCCGGATACTACCGAAGACATCGGCCTCGACTGCAACCATCCGGATACCTCGGTAAGCCCTCGACTCCTGAACACAGCTTAGTTAAATATCTCGTAACAATATACTGAGAAAACCATCTTCGACCAGGGCTGGATCAAGAAGGCGGAAAGAATTAGGTGTTCGGCCCCTCTTCCCGAAGACTCAGCAGATCCTGTGTTGACAAGGATGCTGGCTCCGGCGCCATACCAAGTATCGGTGAAGGGGGACCAAGAGGAGAGCAAGAAGGCCAAAGGTGGCCTCTATTCTAAAGGTACACCAGACACTATGTCCGGGGAGATTGGAACTCCCTCTTCCAAAGACAAAAGAGAAGGAGAAACAGACATCCCCTCTCCCGATGGGAAGAAGAGGGCCGCCTCTGAAGATTTGGAAGCAAAGGCTCCTAAGTGAGGGAAGATGTCCCTGTCAGGTGGCTCGGGTTCAGAAGACGACGTTGTCGCGTAGTTCCTCCGTAAGGACAAGCCCTTAGCCGAATCGTAAGTGAACAGGGGCGTCCGAAACATATCCCATTACTTTCCGGTTACCAGGGTAACATTTGAAATATATTTTTGTAGTCCGGCACGCAGTCTTCCTCAACAGTTCTCCTCCTCGGGGGATCTTCTTCCGGAGATGATGGAAAGCGAGACGCCTCCACAGATCTTCTCGCCCGACAGGGCAGACGACTTCGAGGTGTCATCTCGGAGGATCTCTCCCGATCAACAAGCGGTGCGAGGGATAATGAAAACTACACCCGAAGGAGATACTTCGGCCGTCCAGTGTCCGGGGCATGCGGACCCTATGGGGACCAACAATAAAGGGCCCGGACTATCTGGTTTATAGCCGGGGACGACTCTAGAGTCGGGTAAACATATTCTTTCGAAGGGAGTCCGTACTCCCGCGGCCGCTCTCAGGGATCTGGGGGCGCCGGATACAATGACGGGCATGCTGCAACATGTATCTGTTTCAGAGGAACATCGTACCTTAATGGGTACGGTAGTTGAGAGAATTCTGTCCGCGAGAAGCGGATTGAATGAATCCTTCATGAGCCTGCTAAGAGGCTTCGAGGTATGCAATGTAATATCTTCAATTGCACTTCTACGTGCAAAATGCACCTGTGTATAGATAGTAGCCCCTGAGACTCTGGTTGGCGTTCGAAGGGAGGCGATCAGAGGATCAAAAAAGATATTCCCAGGAAATAATCTGATTAATTGGAACACAGGCTGTTTCATCCATGACGACTGCCCAAGCTACAGAGGTTGCAAGGCTGAAGCAGAAACTTGATGTGGCGGATGATGACCTCACACTTATTAACAGGCGGCTCGACGAGACACAAGGTATGTTTTTGGGGCAGTCAGTATATCTAAGTATGATAATATGAGCATGACACTGAAAATTGTATACTGAGATATGCATAACTGTAGATAATGCTGCCGCAGTTGAGGCCCTACGGGCTGAGCTTGCCCGGGCCAAGGAGCAAGCCAGGGTGAGTGAGGCGGCTGCCAAGAAGGCAGCTGCTGAGTTAAAGGCCGAACAGGTTGCTCGGCGCCAGTGCGAGGAGAGAATATCTACCATGACGCGCGAGCTAAAGGATGCCAATGTTCGATGCGAATTCCTCGAGAAGGATAACAAAGCCAGAACGGTCAACCTCGGCAAGGCCTTACAAGAGGCGAGAGAAGCACGGTCCGAGTCTAGAGCGGCTCGGGAAGAGATCCGGCAAGCTGGGGAGATAGCGGCCGGTAAGCCTTACTTATTACAGACTAAATTTGGCGATCCGAAGTATGCCCCCCTTAATCAAATGTGGAGTTCTCCAGACGCATTCTTGGACTTGCCGAAGAGTGTCTCCGATGCGGCACAGTTTTTCCAAGCGCAAGAAGGACGTGCAACGGAGAAGCTTTTCTGGTCGCAATTCAGCATGCCGAAGCGTCCGCTGTTGCTGAACGAACAGATGGACCAGTGGGCCAAGCTCCACAAGATATCCAGATCTGCCATGAAGGATGTCGTGGTCTGGCTGTGGCCGACTGAGCCAATTCCGAATAGTTATTTTGGTTTGGTGCAGCGACTTGTTGATGCGGTGCCGCGTATCGACGCTGTTAAGCGGTCAACGTGCATTGAGGGTGCACGGATGGCCTTTACCCGCGTCAAAACGTACTGGGCGAAGATGAAGGGCACCGATATTGCAGCGAAGAGTCCACCCGAGGGCAAGGACCATCACACACCAGAGCATTATTTTGAGGATGTCCTAGAGGGCGCCCGCTTGATAGAGGGTCAGTGCTCGAAAGATATGATGTTCGAGTGAATATACCAAATTTTGTAAAAACAATATTATGATATATTAAGGCCATATTTTTTATACTTTTGCCTGAAAGTTTTGGTTCCTCCTGTGCGGCCGTTCTTCATATAATCTGAAAGTTTGCTAGTCGTCGGCTTCAGCCCCCTCGCATATAATACGGGGGTGTTCGGAAAAGCACTTGATCACTCTTGATCCAACGTCTTGGTCCATGAAGGAGGTGTCAATGCGGCGAACTAGGCAATCGGACTATAGGGCTTTAACACTTTCACTTAGCCATAGGAGTTTGATGGCGGGTCTACGATATAGCCCCTGGTATGTACGCGTTTACCCGAATACGGTGCGTTACATAGGTGACCAGAAGAATGGTCCTTCGTGTAATACGGAAAGAATCGCAACGGATTCTGATGAGTCATCGAGTGGTTGACCAGCTCTCGCCGCATCATGACAGTCAGTTTTCGGCTTTCTCTACTGAGGTGCTCATCCGGATAAACCAGGACACAATCGCAGTAGTTCTCCCTTTACTACCCTAGCCGATATAGCGGAATGTAAGGTAGTAAGCACAGGAGCTGGGCAACCCAACTATTGACCAAAGACATGATTCGGAGCTGATGCATATAAGGCCAAACTCGTGACGCTGAAGTGTGCTGAAAAGCTGTTCGGACTTGTCGGCAACTCATGTGTTGCCGTATCAAGCCCCTGGCAATTTGTGCCGAGGTGCGTTCGTGAAACAACCGAAGAAGCAAAATTCAGTACGTAGAAAAAGCGAATACTGAATACGGGTTATGTTCACTGAAATCTGATTAACACGTCAAACGCAATTTTACAGATTATAATGCCCCTACCTGGGCTATTTGACATGCCGGGGGCCGAAGGCTGAGGAAAAAAGGCATTGAACAGGTTTAAAATAAAGAGAGCGGTCTTACAAAAATCATTAGGACCTCCTGTCGCACGTCTGTGTTGCCTTGCCTCGGTTAAAGGACTCCTTAGTAGGAATAGCCTTTGGTTATTTATTCGAAGCCAAACTTTAGAAAGAGTCCGTAAGACGACCAGGCTTTGAATCACCTGTTGTAAAAGATAAAAAATAGTTAGAAAAAGTAAAAAGACTATGAGGGTGCGGACCGCATTGTAGGCCTGTCCGTACTATGCCTCCGCCGATGACCATGGTCTTTTAAGTGCATAATTATGTATGCGCGGTATAAACTTTGCAGCTATATGGGGCAGACGACGGAGGCCGAACTGATAATCCAGCTCTGAGATTGATTGGTCCTGTTTAGTAGAGACCGGCGGCTTGACGGCCGATGAGATACGCGGCTTGATAAGGCCGCTTTGTACTTTGGCTGCAGTAGCCATAGTACGCTCCTCTGTACGGAGGGAGCACTCCGTATTTCCGTTTATCGTGATGACGCCGCGTGGACCGGGCATCTTAAGATTGAAATAGGCGTAATGTGGGACCGCATTAAAATGAGTAAAAGCGGTACGCCCGAGTAGTGCGTGGTAGCTGCTGCGGAACGGGACAATATCGAAGGTCAAGCTTTCGCTTCTAAAGTTGTTTGGCGAGCCGAAAACGACTTCCAATGTAATTGAGCCCATGCAGCAAGCTTCTACGCCGGACACTCCTCCCTTGAAGGTAGCTGTGGTGGGCTTGATTCATGAAGGATCAATGCCCATTTTGCGGACAGTGTCTTGGTAGAGTAGATTAAGACTATTGCCGCTGTCCATAAGGACTTTCATGAGATGGAACCCATCGATAATTGGATCGAGGACCAGAGCTGCCGAACTTTTGTGACGGATACTGGCTGGGTGGTCCTTGTGATCAAAAGTGATCGGGCAGGCCGCCCATTGGCTTAATTTTGGGATGCCTGGCTCTATGGCATTGGCGTCCTGTAGTTCGCGCTTGTGCTCCTCTGTAGGGATGTGCATCACGTAGACCATGTTGATTGTTTTTACTTCGGGGGGAAATTGCTTCTGACCCCCGGTGTTCGGTTGGTGAGTCTCTTCGTCATCGGTGTCACTGGGCGGCCCCTTCCCCTTGTGTTCGGCGTTAAGCTTGCCGGCTTGTTTGAAGACCCAACAGCTTCTGTTGGTGTGATTGGCTGGTTTATCGAGGGTGCCATGAATGTGGCAGGGCCGATCCAGTATCTTGTCTAAATTGGATGGTCCGTCTCTGTTTGCCTTGAATGGCTTTTTCCGTTGACCGGTTTTGGAGCCACTGAATCCGGCGTTTACCGCCGTGTCTTGCGTTCCTTCATTATTATCTCGACACTTGTGTTTATTGCGTCGTGGCTTGCCGTTGCCATCTCAAACTTCGGAAGTGCCCGGATCATTGGTGTTGTTGCTTCTACGAGAGAGCCAGCTATCTTCTCCCGTGTAAAAGCGGGTCATCAGAGCGGTAAGGGCTGCCATGGATTTTGGTTTTTCTTGACCGAGGTGGCGGGCAAGCCATTCATCTCGGACGCTATGTTTAAAGGCCGCTAGGGCTTCGGCGTCAGGACAATCGACAATTTGGTTCTTTTTAATTAGGAACCTAGTCCAGAGCTGCCTGGCTGACTCTCCGGGCTACTGGATGATGTGACTTAGGTCGTCGGCATCCGGAGGCCGGACATATGTACCTTGAAAGTTATCGTGGAAGGCGCCTTCCAAGTCTTCCCAGCTGCCAATGGAGTTCTCTGGGAGGCTGTTCTGCCAGTGCCGCGCTGGTCCCTTTAATTTTAGTGGGAGGTATTTGATGAAGTGGAGGTCATCGCCGCGGGCCATGTGGATATGGAGAAGGAAATCTTCAATCCATACTGCGGGATCTGTTGTTCCATCATATGATTCGATATTCATGGGTTTAAACCCTTCCAGGAATTCATGTTCCATTACTTCATCAGTGAAGCAACGGGTGTGCGGCACCTCTATATCGGGCCAAGTCGCGTCGTAGCTCGGATGGAGTTCGTCGGCAATTTTCGGCCCGGGCGTGCTTATGTTTGTCACGTCCGGCTAGATGGTCGTCGTCGCGCGTCAGGGCGCGCCCCCATGATCCGTAGATTGATCTGGTCTGACCTGCTCTATTGTCTAGGTCCTGCCGCAGGTCATATGTATGACCCCGGGCTGTTATGTCTCTGCTTTTGCGGCGAGGTAGTATGGGCTGGTGTTCGGCTTGAGTTGCCGCTTTGTCCCGGCCACGTGGTGGTCGGTCAGCCGCATTACGTGTTGATGGCGTGGGCTCAAGTGCCTCGTCGTCGAATTGGGGTAGCAGTTTACGCTTCGGGTAACTTTTAATGGGGTGCTCGAGTCCGTATTCCTCGGCTGCTAGGACATCAGTCCATCTATCGTTGAGTAGATCTTGATCAGCTTGAAGCTGCTGCTGTTTCTTTTTTAGGCTCTTTACAGTGGCAATTAGCCGACGCTTAAAGCGCTCCTGCTCGAGAGGTTCCTCAGGCAAGATAAAGTCTTCGTCACCGAGGCTCACCTCATCCTCGGAGAGTGGAAGATAGTTGCTATCCTCCGAGTCTTTGTTTATGGCCTGTTCGTCAGGGCTAACTTGCCCATCTTCCCTGTCGTCCTGTTCGGAAGTCGGCTCGACGGGATCTTCTTTGTCTTCGGCATCGTCCGGAGTATTGTTTTCTCTCGTGCCGGTATTGCTGTCTTTTCCACGGCGTGATTTAGAGCGGTGCCGCTGACGTCGGCGCTTTGGCTGTGTCTCAGGAGGTTTATCCTCGACTGGATCTTTCTTGTTATCGCTGTTATTCTCTTTGGGAGTATCCACCATGTACACGTCGTACGAGGAGGTGGCTGTCCAGCGCCCAGTAAACGACGGGTTTTGGGCCTGCTCCTCTCCGGCATCGTCGTCCATACCGTCGATGTCTTCGGAGTCATAATCGACCATGTCGGTTAAGTCTTCGACAGTTGCAATGAAGTGGGTGGTGGGTGGGAAGCAAAATTCTCCGTCATCAGCCTCCAGTTCAAACCGGATATAGTTCGGCTGTGGGTCCCCCGCTAAGGAGAGTGTTTTTAATGAGTTTAGCATGTCACCCAAAGGTGAGTGCCGGAAGATGTCCGCGGAGCTGAACTCGACGATCGACGCCCGATCGAGCTCGATGGGCGCGGACGCATGCGGTTCGGAACCTGTGGCCGGAAACGAATCCGAGGTTTCGGCGACACATATCCCGTTAGAAGTTGGGTCTGTGTACGGCTCCAACGCTGCTGAGTCTGCAGCCTCCGTGGCGGGGTTGAGCTTCCCGTCCTCGGATGGGGCAATCTACTCCGGATCTAGGGCCAGAGTAGTTACAGGCGCTATCTCCCGTGTATGGTCCGATGACAGATTTAGGTTATGTTCATCGCGGTGGCAGGGAGCGGCTGCCATGGGCTCGAATCCATCGAAGATCAAGTCTCCACGGATATCAGCAACGTAGTTTAAGCTTCCAAACCTGACCTGATGGCCAGGGGCGTAGCTGTCAATCTGCTCTAGATGGCCAAGCGAGTTGGCCCGCAGTACGAAGCCGCTGAATACGAAGATCTGGCCGGGGAGAAAGACCTCCCTCAGGGCAGCATCGTCGTGGATGATTGATGGAGCCATCGAGCCTTCTAGCAACGACACATCGGAACTCTCAATGAAAGCACCAATGTCGGTGTCAAAATCGGTGGATCTCGGGTAGGGGGTCCTGAACTGTGCGTCTAAGTTCGATGGTAACAGGAGACAGGGAACACGATGTTTACCCAGGTTCGGGCCCTCTTGATGGAGGTAAAACCCTACGTCCTGCTCTTGTTTATATTGATGAATATGGGTATTACAAGAGTTGATCTACCACGAGATCATAATGGCTAAAACCCTAGAAGTCTAGCCTGTCTGATTATGATTGCCTCTACGGACTAAACCCTCCGGTTTATATAGACACCGGAGGGGACTAGGGTTGTACAAAGTCGGTTACAGAGAAAGGAATCTTCATATCCGAACGCCAAGCTTGCCGTCCACGCCAAGGAGAGTCCCATCCGGACACGGGAGAGAGTCTTCTGTCTTGTACCTTCATGGCCCATCAATCCGGCCCACATTACGTAGCCCGGACGCCCGAGGACCCCTTAATCCAGGACTCCCTCAATGAGGGAAATTATCTTGTGGGTGAAAATGCAGTTGATGTTCCCTGATCGGTATGCAGCGAATCTAAAGAGGGGAGCGAGTCTTGAAAAATTGCAAATATTTGGTCTCAAGAGTCATGATTGGCACATATGGCTTGAGCGGGTAATGCCGGTGATGTTACGTGTCTTTATCCCTGAGGATGAATGGCTAGTCCTAGCAGAGCTGAGCTATTTCTTCTGTGTTCTTTGTGCGAAAGAACTATCGCCTATAGTGATAGATGACATGGAAAAGTTGGCGCCGGAGTTGCTCTGCAAGTTTGAGAAGATCTTTCCACCGGGCTTCTTTAATCGAATGCAGCATTTGATTTTACATCTGCCGACCGAGGCACGATTGGGGGGGCCCGTGCAAAATCGTTGGTGCTATGCAACTGAGAGGATGCAGAAGACACTTCGAGCAAAATGTAAAAATAAATGTAGAATTGAAGCATCGATAGCCGAGGCATTCATTACTGAGGAGGCGGCAAGCTTCGTGATAGCACACTACGAAGCCAAAAATTGTCATTTGCATAATCTGAAGCCTCGTCACAATGCTGGCGACCCTAAAAAAGGTGGATCCAACCTCAGCCTATTCAAAGGGAAGCTTGCACCAGCCGGTGCTTTGATACCAAAAGAGTTGGATGTCGAAGAATGGCGGACAATTTTGTTGTATATCTTCAACAACCTAACAGAAGCGCGGCCGTACATCGAGTAAGTTGTCGCTACATTAATTGTTTCGCAACTTCTTATTATTCCTTTGAACTGCTCTTATTCCTAGATATTTGATACAGTCGATACGTCACCAAATTCTCGGATGGAGCGGTGATCCAAAAGGATTTCGTCGAAGAGTATGAGCTTCTGGCAAAGCAAGGAGGCGGTATCCCAGTTTCATCTCTTGGTTCAAACAAACGGTAATTAGCATTAATAGACCATTTCACTTCTTGGTCTAATTTGCGGCTAATGCAACAGTTCTTTCGTATTAAACTTGTAGGCTAATTCAGAGTCTATGGATGCCGAATTGAGACAAGCCGCAAATGGCTTTGACTATAAGGTCCGTTCATTTGAGAAATACGACATCAACGGGTATCGCTTTCGTACCTTTGGCAAAGAGCTATCTATGGCCAACCGAAAATCTACAAATTGTGGTGTCTCTGCTATCGGCGAAGGAGGTACCGAGTATTATGGAAAAGTTGAAGCAATTTATGAACATCAATTCTATGGTGAAAACCCACCGAACGTCGTAGTCTTCAAATGTTATTGGCTCCAGCCGAGGGAGACTAGAAGGACTCATGAACATATACGGCTAGTAGAAATCAAACAAAGCAACCATTTAGATGTTCCCGATGTCTATATTACGGCTCAACAGGCGACCCAAGTTTTCTATCTACCGTGGGCATGCCAAACTAATGCAAATCTGAAGGGTTGGGATGTCATTTATGAAGTGCCGCCACATGTTAGACCACCTCCCCCCAATGAAGAGGATTATGAACCTCACATTAAACCAGACACATATGATGGAGAATTCTTCCAAGAAACACGTCTTTCCAAAAAACGTGTCAAGAACCGCTCTACTTCACCCCAGAACACGGAAGTAGACAGCGATAGTGAATCCGACAACACCCCTGAGCCAGAACAAGAAGAGTTGGAACAAGAAGAGGTTACCGCTGCGGATGACCTATCAATGCTTGACCGATTACAGAACGGCCTTCCACATGTTGATGCCGCCGAACCCGATGAGCACGTCATTCATGACGACACGCGTGATAGTGATGATGATGATGATGATCCCGGAGCATATATAGACGATCTAGAATATTATTAGTTTGTATGCATCCCAACTTAAATTATATACATATTATTATTCATGTCATTTATTCAATTTTTTTTATGTTGTACTAATTTCGTTTACCCTTTGTATGTCTTACGCAGCCGCCACCGTCGCCGCCACCACCTCCTCCACCGCCGCTTCTCCGTCCATCTCCTTCCCGCATACCCCTCCCCATGCCCCACGCCTCCAGATCTACCGGGGTGCCATTGGGGGAGGGGAGGGGGTACCGAATCCCGCTGCCTTTGGTTTACTAGGGTTTCTAGATCTCCTGCAGCCGCTCGATTCAATCTCGGCGGAGGCCCAAGCGGAGACCAGGGCGCAGCGCTGGAGGGAGCGGGCGATGCAGATCAGAGACGATGCTCTCTCATGGATGCTGTGCGTGAGGGAGTGGAAGGAAGCAGGGGAGGAGGTGGAAGAGGGGTCAGATCTGGATTCCATCTCCAGGAGGCATGTTCAGGTATGTAGGGATCGTGCAGATCAAGAGTTGCTTAATCTCGCCTGGAGAATTTACTTCGAGATCAACTGGGAGGAGAAGTGCAGGATGCCGCATCAATCCGAGCCACCAGTAGCGTTCGTCCATTGGGCAAAGCAGGAAGCGAAGTCAACAGATCGGAGTCGTGCAGAGAGATGGGATTGCATCATAGGTCTGATGCCTACCCGCACCCTGCCGCCCCCGGAGCAGGTGGATCCCTTGCCATACCGCTCACCACCACCGGCAACGGATTGAGGGAGTGGACAGTATCTGCAGATGAGGGCATGGAGTTTGTGGATGGAGGCAACCACCTATCTGCTATCCTCTAGGGCTACCTTCTCCAGGTAAGTTTTCTCTAGTGTTTTGCTTAACAAATGCATACTTAGCTTCGTACATGCTTGTTAGCTCATAAATGTCATATACTTAGCTTATTTTCCTCCAAAATGACATAATTACCTAAGTTAGCTCTAAAATGACCTATACTTACCTAAGTTAGCTCAAAAATGGCATAATTACCTAGGTTAGCACAAAAATGACCTATACTTACCTAATTTTCCTAGGTTAGCACAAAAAAGGCATACTTACATAGGTTAGCTCTAAAATGACACAAATAATGAATAAGATGAAGAAAAACAAGGAAGAGGAGGAAAATAAGGAATAGGAAGAAGAAGAAGAAGAAGTCTTGAAGCTCTTCTTCTTCTTCTTCTTCTTCTTCTTATTCTTCATCTTCTTCATCTTCTTCTTCTTCTTCTTCTTCTTCTTCTTCTTCTTCTTCTAGTCTTCTTCTCCTTCTTCTTCTTCTAATTTTCTTACTCCCATTTTTGCAGGTTTGATTCACTTCATGGAAGCTGGCTATGGCAGAATGCTACTGTGCAGTTTTTTGTTTTTATTTGTATTGATGAACTATGGTGAAACTATGTATGTATGAACATGTATTGGATGTTTTAATACCCTATACAATGATGGACTGTTATGTATTGGTGTACTGCTATGTATTGTTGTACTGCTATGTATATATATCATATTTGTTTGTTGAAAATGCAGGGAAATAACAGAAAACAATAAAAACAGTGGCAGTGCAGGCACTTTGCCGTCTGCCAGCGGACGGCAAAGCTCTTTGCCGTCTGCCAGTGGACGGCAAAGGTGACACGTGGCAGTGGCCTGTGCAACCTGGGAGCACTGCGTCTGACCCATTTGGTCATTATGCCGTCCGCTGGCAGACGACAAAGGTGAGTGGTTCTTTGCCATCTGCTGGCTGACGGCAAATAAAGAGGGAGGCAGACGGCAAAGAAAGGGGATATGCCACGACGTGATGACGTCAGGAAGCAGATGGCAAAGGGTACGGCATCTTTGCCGTCAGCCGACGGACGGCAAAGCCTCCCATTAGCCACCTAACGTGGCTAACGTGTACTCTTTGCCGTCCAGATTCTTTGCCATCTGCTTGCCTGGGATAGTAGACGGAAAAGGCCTTTGCCGTCATCGGGGCCGAAGCACATGGCAAAGAAGCTATTTACATTACTTACCGTACCGAAACTGTTTGCCGTCCGCAGCTGACGGCAAAGATCTTTGCCGTCCGCTTTCTGGTTCTTTGCCGTCCGCCATGGCAGACGGCAAAGCAGCTGATTCCTGTAGTGATACTGGCTTCCAAAAGTTTTAATATTTCAGTTCTTACCACCTCATTCATCTTAGGATTTAATCGTCCTTGGTGGTCGACAACTGGTTTAGCATCAGGCTCCATATTAATCTTGTGCTGACATAGAGTGGGTCTAATGCCCTTAAGATCATCAAGAGTATATCCAATAGCAGCTCGGTGCTTCCTTAGAGTTTTTAGTAACCTCTTTTCTTCATGCGCTGAAAGGTTAGCACTAATAATAACAGGATATATCTTATTTTCATCAAGATAAGCATATTTCAATGTATCAGGCAATTGCTTCAATTCAAACATAGGATCACCCTTAGGTGGAGGAGGACCTCCAAGAGTTTCAACAGGCAAATTATGTTAAAGGATAGGAGGTTGATCAAAGAACATCTTATCTATTTCATTTCTTTCATTCAGATGCATATCATTCTCGTGGTCTAGCAAATATTGTTCTAACGGATCAGTAGGAGGTACGGCAATAGAAGCAAGACCGATAATTTCATCTTTACTAGGCAATTCTTTATCATGAGGTTGTCTACGAAACTTAGAGAAATTAAACTCATGAGACATACCACCAAAATTAACGCTAACAATTTCCTTAGCGCAATCAATCTTTGCATTAACAGTGTTCAAGAAAAGGTCTGCCAAATATAATGGGACAAAAATCATCTTGTGGAGAACCAAGGACTAGAAAATCAGTAGGGTATTTTATTTTTCCACACAAGACTTCAACATCTCTAACAATCCCATGTGGTGTAATGGTATCTCTGTTTGCAAGTTTAATAGTAACATCAATGTCTTCTATTTTAGCAGGTGCAATATCATACATAATTTCTTGATATAAGGTAAACGGAATAACATTCACACTAGCACCCAAATCAGATAAGCCATGATAACAATGATCTCCTATTTTAACTGAGACAACATGCATGCCCACAACGGGTCTATTTTTATCTTTAGGATCATGTTTAGCAATTCTAGCTGCTTCATCGCAGAGGTAAATAACATGCCCATCTATATTATCAACCAAGAGATCTTTAACCATAGCAACATTCGGTTCAACTTTAATTTGTTCAGAGGGTCAAGGTGTCCTAACATGACTTTTGTTAACCACAGTTGAAACTTTAGCATGTTCCTTAATTCTAACATGAAAAAGGTGGTTTCTCAATATAAGCGGTAGGGACAACTGGATCAACATGGTAAACAATTGTTTCTTCTTTAACACTAACAGGTTCCTCAATCTTTTCTTTAACAGGGGGATGATATTTAAACCACTTCTCCTTAGGGAGATCAACATGAGTAGCAAATGATTCACAAAAGGAAGTTACTATCTCAGAGTCAAGGCCATATTTAGTGCTAAACTCATGAAAAGCATTGGTAGCCATAAAAGATTTAACACAATCAAACTCAAGTATTATACTGACTCAGTACCTTTGTCGAGTTCCCAATCTTCAGTGTTGTGTTTAATTCTTTCCAGAAGATCCCATCTGAATTCAATAGTTTTCTTCATAAAGGAGCCAGTCGAAGAAGAATCAAGCAAATTTTGATTATCATGAGAAAGCCGAGCATAAAATTTTTGTAAGATAATTTCTTTTGAGAGCTCATGATTGGGGCATGTGTACATCATGTACTTAAGCCTCCCCCAAGCTTGAGCGATGCTTTCTCCTTCACGAGGCCAAAAATTATATATATAATTTTGATCACGATGATGCATAGGATAAAATTTCTGATGGAATTCTAGTTTCAATCGGTTCCAGTCCCATACACCACATTGATGCTTTTTCCGCCAAAGATAAAGGGAATACTTTCTTCTTAACTTCATCTCCGGATAAACTTGCAAGCTTAAACAATCCATAAATTTCATCCACATAAATCAAGTGCATATCAGGATTTACTGTTCCATCTCCTGCATAAGGATTAGCTAGCAGTTTCTCTATCATACCCGAAGGAATTTCATATTCAATATCTTGTTCAATAGGTGCAGTAGGTTGAGGAGCAACTCTTGGTGCTTTCGGTCGAGGTGAAGATACCCCGAAAAAACCCCTCAAAGGAATACTTTCCATAGTGACAAGTAACAGTAAATTTCAGCACGTAATATAAATGTTTCATTACCAAATTGCACTCACCAAAGGCGCTTCACTCCCCAGCAACGGCGCCAGAAAAGAGTCTTGATGACCCACAAGTATAGGGGATCAATCATAGTCCTTTCAATAAGTAAGAGTGTCAAACCCAACGAGGAGTAGAAGGAAATGACAAGCGGTTTTTAGGAAGGTGTTTTCTGCAAGCACTGAAATTATCGGTAACAAGTAGTTTGATAGCAAGATAATTTGTAACAAGTGACAAATAGCAATAGTAACAAAGAGTGCAGCAATATAGCCCAATCCTTTTTGTAGCACAGGACAGGTTGGAATGATCTCTTATAATAAGTAAAGCGTTCTCGAGGACACATGGGAATTTCATCTAGTCACTTTCATCATGTTTGTTTGATTCACGATCGCTACTTGGATAATTTGATATGTGGGTGGACCGGTGCTTGAGTCCTGTTCTTACTTGAACAAGCCTCCCACTTATGATTACCCCGTCTCGCAAGCATCCGCAACTACGAAAGAAGAATTAAGATCACTCTAACCATTGCATTAAACATATGGATCCAAATCAGCCCCTTACGGAATAGCGCATAAACTAGGGTTTAAGCTTCTGTCACTCTAGCAACCCATCATCTAATTACTACTCCACCATGCATTCCCTTAGGCCCAAAGATGGTGAAGTGTCATGTAGTCGACGTTCACATAACACCACTAAGAGAATCAACTACATACATATCATCAAAATATCGAACGAATACCAAATTCACATGATTACTTATGACAAGACTTCTCCCATGTCCTCAAGAACAAAAGTAACTACTCACACATCATCAACATGCCCATGATCAGAGGGGTATTAAACAGCACATTGGATGTGAACATATAATCTTCCACCAAGTAAACTAAAAAGCATCAACTACAAGATGTAATCAACACTACTAGTAACCCACAGGTACCAATCTGAGGTTTTGAGACAAATATTGAATACAAGAGATGAACTATGTTATGAGATGAGATGGTGCTAGTGAAGATGTTGATGAAGATTGGCCCTGCCACGATGAGAGGGTCGCTGGTGTTGTCGATGGCGACGATTTCCCCCTCCCGGAGGGAAGTATCCCCGGCAGAATCTCTCCGCCGGAGAGCAAAAGTGCTCCTGCCCAAGTTCCGCCTCGAGACGGCGGTGCACTGTCCCGAAAGTATTTTCTATAATTTTTTAGGTCAAATGCACTTACATACCAGAAAATGGGGGCCAGAAGTGGGCCAGGGGTTCCCACGAGGTACCAGGGCGCGCCTGGGGTTGGCACGCCCTCATGCCTCATGGGCACCTGGGTGGCCCCCTTTGGTACTTCTTGCTCCCAATATTTTTTATATATTCCAAAATAATTCTCCAAAAAATTTCAGCTCATTTGGAATTGTGCAGAATAGGTATCTTGATAGAGCTTTTTCAGGTCCAGAATTCCAGCTGCCGGTATTCTCCCTCCTTGTGTGAATCTTGCATATTAAGAGAGAAAAGGCATTAGAATTGCTCCACAAAGTGATATATTGATTAAAAACACTATAAATAACAGTAGTAAAACATGATGCAAAATGGACGTATCATAGACCATGGTTACTTCTTCTTTGTTTGTGTTAGGGTGGGCCATAGGGACATGGCAAACCAAGTTTGAGCCCAAGAATTCAAAAGATTCCCTCCCATCATCTCGAAGTGCGGGGCTTCCCGCTCGAAGTGCGGAACCTTCATGGGTGATAGTCCTGTTTGAGAAGCAATAACCACACCAGAGCTGTGTTTTGTGTGACATCCTGATTTTGGCAACTTTTTCTTTTCAAACTTTGATTGGCTTTATTTGAAATTTGAATGGTTTTTGAACCTTTTCATTTGGTATTGGAAACTTTTGAATCTTTTCCAAGTAATTCAAAGCCTCATCACCATGCCGAAACCCTGTCAAGCACCTCAAGGACCCAAATCCCAATTTAAATCATCTTCAAAAACTCTTTTCTTTTATTTGAGAATTTAGGGCATTACTATGGGTTGTGAAGCAACCTATAGTTGGGACGCTCAGAAAATTCTCAAATAATTCTCTAAAATACTTTGGATCATATCTTGTCCCAATATCCAAAAATATTCCATGGCCTAGTTCAAATATTTTGCAAAACAATTCATTTTTGTTCCTGGTCAGTCTGAACCTTTGTGAAGGAAGTACCTGCTAGGTTTGTCCAAATGCTCTGAAATTTTTGTGGCATGAGGACAACTACAATTGGCTTCCCTCCACAAAGTTTCAGCCTCAGGAGATCAACCAAGTGAGCAGTACCTCAACATTCACATTCTGGACCAGATTAGCAGGTTACACATGAACTACCCTCAAACTTCAACCAAACCACCTCAAACTTGACCAGTTTGGAGTCCTTCCAATGTGGATCACTCCAGACAATCTCTTTGGTTTCATCTCCAGCTCATCTAATCTCTAGAGCCCACTCTAGTTCACTGGCAGAGACTGTTGTTGAGGCTACCTCTCATCTCAGACCAAACCAAGCCAAACTATGGGTGCAGGTGAAGTGAGTGATCGAGGGTCGACGTGCCAGACAAGTTTTGCCAAGCTTGCATGGCCTCCAGGTGGCAAGCAACATGGTGAGCATGGCACTGGCATGCTTGTCGCCACGCTCTGTGCCGCGCCAGGCTCGGGTCTCGTCGGGGCAAGACGCCTGCGCCGCAGCAGCTTGTCCGAGCATGCCGACATCGCTCCCGTGCGCCACCTAGCTCCTCCAGAACCCTCGCCCTCGCCGGAGAAGCCCTCGGCGGCCGCCACGACCGTGCGCACTGTGCTGCCCGCGCGGCCACAGTGCGGCGCCGCTCGTCTTCTTCCTCGCCAGCCGTCCCTTCGCGCATTCAATGCTTCTGCTCGCTCCCGTCGCTTCGCCCCGCGCCACGATGGCCAGCTCGCCGTCCTTGCTCTAGTGGCCTAGCCACGTCACCGCCGATCCAGAGAGATCGCCGGGCTCCTCCCCTGCCTATATAAAGCCCCGCCCGGCCTCGCCTAGCTCCTCACCCCTCTCCCTCCTCCTCAATCGCCCCCTCAGAGCAAGAGCCAAGGCTGAGAGGCCCTCTGGCCTCAAGCTTCACTGGAGCTCTGCCGCCAGCTGAGCTCCACCACCAGCCCTCTCCACCCCACCCCAGCCTCGCCCGACTACACCCTCGAGCCCAGAGCACTCCACTGGTGCTCCTCGACCTCCTGGCCGAGCGAATCGCCGCTGGAATCGCCATCGCCGACGATCACCGTAGCACCCGTCCGCTGGAGAAGAAGGGCGCGACGCCGTCCGGCCATCTCTGAAGGAGCTACGGGTACAGGGTGAACCGCCGTCGAGTGCCCGATCCATCCCCGTCCTTCCTGAGCCCAACCGCCGTCGCTGTCACCGGCAATCACCGCCGGTGAGCCGCCCCTCCCTCTGCTCTCTCCCTCTCTATGTTTTAAATCGAACCGGGCCCCACCCGTCATCCACTCACCGAAGCGGTAAGTGGAGGCACCTCGGGCGATTACGCCTTCGACGTGGCCCGCTCCAGGTTTTTTTGGTTTTTCTGATTTTTATTTATTAAACAGAATTGACCAGAAACTTTGACCATTAATAACTTTTTACAGAAAGGTCCAATTGACTGATTCTTTTTGCATGGTGTTTGTATCAAAGTCCTTTATTTTCTGACCAAGTTTGGTATTTTTCCAATCCCCACAGAATTTTTGGTGAATAAAAAGGCTTTATGTGACATTTTCTTTTGCCATTTGAAAATGTTTTCAGAAGGAGATTCTTGTGGATTTGAAGACCAGGAGTTTCTGAACAACCCAACTGATCAAGGCAAGCCAGGACATCCATACTATGAAGCATTTCATAGCATTGCATATTTCATATTCATTTCTTGCATTTAATTAATATGGATAATTCAAGTGAAGTATTTAAAGGCCTATTGTTGATAGCTTAAATTGATGACCATGATTGCTAAGTGAAACTTAGTTGGTTGATCAAGAGTCACCTGTCCGGGCTTACCCGTGCAGCCACATTTGCCGGTATGGGACGGCCTTGACTTGGTCTGGCTTCGTGCTCTTTCACCGGTACCGCCATCTAGGGAGGGTTATGCGTGCGTGCTGCCCTGATCAGCTAGACGGCGATAACCCTGTGAGCCCAGATGAATTTTGTGCCGGCGTCCCCGTTTGGGACAGTTTAGTTAGGCCACGACGGTGGCAGGTGTCACAAGGTGACACGGGGCCACCCAAGGCTTGACTCCGAGGGAGTGTGGTTGCTGGTGGTATGATGGGAGAGTCACGGGTCAGGCAGGTTTCGTTGGAGCAACGCTGGTCCACCTGAATGGGATCACGAGGTCAGGTGCTCCATGGTGTGGGTAAAGTGCACAACCTCTGCAGAGTGTAAAATTTATTCGAATAGCCGCGTCCACGGTATTGGATAGCCCATCCAGACCTCTCTAGGTGATCAACTGTAATAATCATAGTAATAATGGAAGAACTTGTCTTATGAGTGGAAGTACTCGTTGGCATCGAGTATTCCGAGGCTTGTGAGACAACCTGGAGATGAGTAAGTTGGTGACAGTAAGCGAATCACTTAAGTTTTAACATGCTCATTCCCATGCTATTACTTGCTGCATATTTGGTTGTCATGTGCTTGCGGGTACATTCAAAGTACTCACCTGGCGTATCATGCCAGATGCAGGAGAAGACTGAGATGGAGTTCGCGAGGTCCGTGTTGCGATGTCTAGGATGTGTCCACAACAGTGTCCCTGTGTATGGAGTTTCTATCATGTTCCGCTACGCAGTAGTCTTCCGCTGTAGTATTCCACAGTAATACCGAGGCCTTGATATGTTAGATAAATAATGTAGATATTGTCATAGCACTAGATGTGCTTTTGGCCTCGATGATCATGTAACATATGAGCTTGTACTCGACTATTATCAATAAAAGTTCAGCTATGTTTTGTTCCAAGTTGTTGTGTGTTTCCAGAAGACATGATCTTTGGGTTGGAAACACTGGTAAACCGGTTCTCTGAGGCGGGGTGCCACAACGCTTGGTATCAGAGCCAGGCTGACTGTAGGACACCCTAGGTAACCCGCGCTAGGATTGCGATTAGCATAGGATTTTGAGTGTGCAAGCTGCTTGTTGCATTTGATTGTTGCATGCCATGCCTTATGCATTATAACTCATTATGTTACTAACCCTTGGCATTGTGAGTGTAGATGGCACCAGTTCCGTATCATTTCCATCATGAGCCAGAACCCCACACTTTTCCAGCTCTGCTTCGTAGCGTCTGGCTTCGGCTGTACCCCTACGGTGATGACCCAATGTACCAGGTGTTTCGGGAGCAGTTGGGCGAGTCAGTATATGAGTACCATGCAGTGGCTTACATGACTGCAACTTCGGATATTGGAAGCTCTTCTCGCTCTTCCAAGGGCGGAGTGGCTTCTACTCCGGAGCTGGCGATCCAGTTTGCTGCCATGGAGGCTATTACCGACTTGCGCTTCTACGAGGTCGAGATGCAGACCCATCCAGATTTCTTCCACTATCCCACTTTGTCGCCTACGACAGGGCGAGTCCTTTTCTCACCTGTTGACCCGGCGTGTGATCATGCGGCTGGTGTTTTGTCTCGTTACCTGAACACCAGTTATCATATGATCATTTCCTTGGCTGAGGAGCTGTGTCATGTTTAGGGGGCACTTGCAGCAGTGACTCCAGCACCTCCTCCTCCTGTAGTTCCACCTGGGTATTCACCACCAGTTCCACCTCCGCGTGTGCTTGATACCCCTTCTGGTTCTTCTGGACCATCAGGCTTATTGTTTGGTAGTCGACTTGAGACCCCAGCTGAGTGGGCCTCACTCCTAGCCACTCCTGCTCCGCCGATGCTGAGGCTACATGCTCTTTCTCCCGCGGAAGGACAGCCATCTTAGCAGTGACATCGCGTCTCCTTTAACCCGGTGACTCACATCATCAGTTCTGATTCCGACTCAGGATCTGACGATGAGGACTCTTCAGATGGGCAGTGTTCGTGTCACCGACGCACTAGACTGGAGTTTGAGTAGTAATGCATGCATCTTTGCATATGCCAACTGTCGTATGAGCAGACTAGTCATGATATTCCCCTACTAGCTTGCCATGTATGATGTTGGGTTATCTTGTATAATTATGTTGTTCTCTTTATTTGCCTTTTTCATGAATTTTCTTTTGGTGTCATATTACTATAATCCTCCTTAAGGAGGTTGCTCATCGATTCGGTGTTTGCCATGGGAACGAAAAAAATTAGGATGAAGAAAGGAAGTAGCAGTCAAGGCGGCGATGGAAACCCTGTCCGTTAATCCGCCAGGCAGGCAGGGCAACCGCCCGAAGACTTACCACCACCACCACCTCAAGCATCAACCACAGATCAGATAATGAGAATGTTTGAGGAAAAGAGAAACCAAGACCTCATGGAATTTCTCAAGAGTATGCAGACAATAGTAGGTCAGAACAATGGCAATTGGGTGCATTCCAAACTGTCTGACTTCCAGCGTACAAAACCACCCAGCTTTAATTTAGGCTGCGGATCCTATTGAGGCTGATGACTGGTTAAGAACCATGGAAAAGAAATTGGACATCGCTCGTTGTGAGGAAGCAGATAAAGTCCCATTTGTCACCCATTATCTCGAAGGCCCGACAGCCGTATGGTGGGACAACACTAAGTTAATGTGGCCTGCTGAAGAGATTTCCTGGGAGAAATTTAAAGAGCTGTTCCGCAAGTATCATATTCCCACGGGTATCATGAAAGTGAAGCAGAGGGAATTCCTGGCCCTCACACAAGGAAACATGTCTGTGGGAGAATATCTAAACAAGTTCAACAACTTGGCCCGGTACTCTCCTCATGATGTGGCTACCGAAGAGAGGAAAATAGACCGGTTCCTCGGAGGACTTAATCATGCCCTCCGATGTCAGCTATGCATGTTGGACTTCCCCGATTTCCAGACATTGGTGGATAAGGCCTTCATCACCGAACGAGAACACAAGTCTGGGAATGATGATCGTAAGAGGAAGTTCAAGCCCAAGAAGGACAACAAGGAGCCGTATGCGCAAAAGTTGCGCAGTTGGCAGTCAGGGCCATCTGAGAACAAACCAGTGTGGAACAATGGTGGCAGCAACAGCAAGCCAGGTAACCAGAGCAAGACCTTCGGCAAGCAGCCAGTCATAGAGGACTGCCGCCGCAACAACACTTGTTTCACTTGTGGCCAGAGTGGACACTACGCCAAGCAGTGTCCTACTAATAATAACGGAAAGCAATCAGCTGACCACAAGCCACAAGTCAATCACCTTGGACGCCTCTCCAACCACAACTTCAGCCATGGATGCGTCCACCACATCTCTGCTGAAGAAGTCTGCGAAGCTCCAGACATTGTCCTTGGTATGTTTTCTGTCCATGACATACCTGCAGTAATTTTATTTGATTCTGGGGCTTCCCACTCATTTATTTCGCGAAGTTTTGCCACCTTGCACAAATTTTTTCCTTCACTTTTGGACAAAATCATGGTGGTACAATCCCCTGGCTCTATGCTCAGAACAAATATAATATATAAGGATCTGGAAATTTCAATCCATGGAGTCAAATTCCCGGCCACCCTTGTTGCTATTGACTCCCTAGGACTGGACATAATACTGGGGATGGACTAGTTGGCACCACACCAAGTGTGTATCAACTGCGCCACCAGAATGGTGACATTGGTGAACCCCACCTTACAGACCGTCCAATTTCTGGCCAGCAAAATGATAACAAGAAAGGGCACGACATACCAGACCACTGTTACAGATATGAATCTGATCCCGGTAGTGGGTGAATTTCCGGATGTGTTTCCTGAGGAATTACCAGGAATGCCGCCCGACCAAGAATTGGAGTTCGCCATTGAAGTAATTCCTGGTACAGCTCCAATATACAAGAAATATTATCGTATGCCAGGGCCAGAGCTTGCAGAGCTAAAGAAGCAGTTAGACGAATTGCTGCAGAAAGGATATATTTGTCCAAGCATCTCGCCATGGGGGTCACCAGTATTATTTGTCAAGAAGAAGGATGGAAGTCTATGAATGTGCGTAGACTATCGTCAGCTTAATGAGGTCACTGTCAAGAACAAGTACCCGCTCCCTCGAATTGATGACTTATTCGACCAGTTGAATGGAGCATGGGTATTCTCTAAGATCGACCTCAGAACGGGATATCATCAATTGAAAATCCGAAAGGAGGATATCCCCAAGACAGCGTTCACCACTCGATATGGACTGTATGAATTTATAGTTATGGCATTTGGATTGACCAACGCTCCAGCCTACTTCATGAGTATGATGAATAAAGTCTTCATGGACTTTCTGGACAAGTTTGTAGTGGTGTTCATTGATGACATCCTGAGATACTCTAAGGATGAAGAGGAGCGTAAACAACATCTCAGAGCTGTCTTGGAAAGGTTGAGAACCCATCGCTTATATGCCAAGTTTAGTAAGTGCGAATTTTGGCTAAAAAAGGTGTGATTCCTTGGACATATTCTGTCAGAGAAAGGGATAGCTGTTGATCCCAGTAAGGTTATTGCGGTCTTGAACTGGAAGACACCAGCCACGGTGACCGAAGTCCGTAGTTTCCTGGGCTTGGCAGGCTACTACCGTCGCTTCATTGAGGGCTTTTCTAAGATAGCCAAGCCACTAACTAAATTGTTGAAAAAGAACCAAAGGTTTATTTGGACAGCTGAGTGCGACAGCAGTTTCCAGGAGTTAAAGACGAGGCTAACCACAGCCCCTATCTTAGTCCTCCCAGACATTCACAAGAGTTTTGACATATACTGCGATGCATCCAGGCGTGGGATCGGATGCATGCTGATGCAAGAAGGGAAGGTTGTAGCTTATGCATCACGACAGCTACGACCTCATGAGGAGAACTATCCCACACATGATTTGGAGCTAGCTGTTGTGGTTCATGCCTTGAAGATTTGGAGGCATTACCTTATTGGACAACGATGTGAAATATACACAGACCACAAGAGTCTCAAGTATATTTTCACTCAACCTGACCTGAACCTCAGGCAGTGAAGATGGCTTGAGCTAGTCAAGGACTATGATGTTGGAATAAACTATCATCCAGGGAAAGCGAATGTGGTCGCTGACGCCTTGAGCAGGAAACAAGCTGCATTGAATGCACTACTTGAGGGCATGCATCCGAGCTTACAAGAAGAGTTTGTCAAGCTCAATATGGTGCTATGCGGCCCAATGACCCCAGATACGTTGGAAATTACTCCAACCCTCATGGAGGAAATCAAGGAAGCACAGAAGTCAGATGAAGAAATTCGAAAGATCAAGGAGTTAATTCAGCAAGGGAAGGCCAAGTCCTTCCGTCTAGATGAACAGGGTACTGTGTGGTTCGAGAAACGAATTTGTGTGCCGAATCAGAACAACTTGAGGCAACAAATACTCAAGGAAGCACATGAGTCCGCATATTCAATCCACCCGGGAGGTACCAAGATGTATCAGGACTTGAGAGAAACCTTTTGGTGGTCAGGAATGCGGAAAGATATAGCATACTATGTCGCCTGCTGTGACATTTGCAACAAGGTCAAAGCAGAGCATCAGAAACCCGCTGGGCTACTGCAACCTTTACCGGTGCCCAGTGGAAGTGGGATGACATATGTATGGATTTTATTGTGGGACTGCCCAAGTCCATGAGAGGCAATGATGCTATTTGGGTCTATCACTTCAGATAGGGGTTCCCTATTTACCTCAGCATTCTGGCTACGGCTACATCAAGCCTTGGGAACCATGTTGAAACATAGCACAGTATACCATCCGAAGACAGATGGACAGATCGAGCGTGTGAACCAAATATTAGAGGATAAGCTTCGGTCATGCGCTCTCTCCCATGGACCCAAATGGGAGGATAGTTTGCCGTACGCTGAATTCTCCTACAACAACAGCTATCAGGCAAGTCTCAAAATGTCGCCTTTTGAGGCATTGTACGGACGGAAGTGCCGCACAGCGCTGAACTGGTCCCAAATAGGAGACAGTCGCATTTTTGGTACGGACTTGATGCTCGAGGCTGAAAGGCAAGTCAAAGATATTCAAGAGTGACTTCAAGCAGCCAAGTCCCGACAAAAGAGCTATTAAGACCCAAAACACCGGGAAGTAACTTTCGAGCCTGGAGACTATGCTTACCTGCGAGTAACCCCTATGAAGGGAGTAAAGAGGTTTGGCAAAGTTGGCCCCAAGATACGTCGGTCCCTTTCTAGTGATTGCTAGGAAGGGCAGAGTCGCATATTAGTTGGAATTGCCACCAGCATTGTCAGACGTTCATGATGTCTTTCATATCTCACAGTTGAGGAAATGCATTGCACCCCCAGCCAAGCAAGCGGATATGAGTGAATTAGAATTGGCTAAGGACCTGACCTACGAGGAAAAACCTGTCAGGATTTTGGATGAGATGGAAAGAACCACGTGGAGTAAGGTGATAAGATTTTACAAGGTGCTGTGGGAGCACCATACTGAAGAAGAGGCTACTTGGGAAAGAGAAGATTTTTTGAGATCCGCTTATCCATATTTGTTCCCTGAGCAACTGAATCTCGAGGACGAGATTCATCCTAAGGGGGCTAGGTTTGTGACACCTTGATTTTGGCAACTTTTTCTTTTCAAACTTTGATTGGCTTTATTTGAAATTTGAATGGTTTTTAAACCTTTTCATTTGGTATTGGAAACTTTTGAATCTTCTCCAAGTAATTCATAGCCAAATCACCATGCCAAAACCCTGTCAAGCACCTCAAGGACCCAAATCTAAATTTAAATCATCTTCAGAAACTCTCTTCTTTTATTTGAGAATTTAGGGCATTACTATGGGTTGTGAAGCAACCTATAGTTGGGATACTCAGAAAATTCTAAAATAATTCTCTAAAATACTTTGGATCATATCTTGTCCCAATATCCAAAAATATTCCATGGCCTAGTTCAAATATTTTGCAAAACAATTCATTTTTGTTCCTGGTCAGTCTGAACCTTTGTGAAGGAAGTACCTGCTAGGTTTGTCCAAATGCTTTGAAATTTTTGTGGCATGAGGACAACTACAAATGACTTCCCTCCACAAAGTTTCATCCTCAGGAGATCAACCAAGTGAGCAGTACCTCAACATTCACATTCTGGACCAGATTAGCAGGTTACACATGAACTACCCTCAAATTTCAACCAAACCACCTCAAACTTTACCAGTTTAGAGTCCTTCCAACGTGGATCACTCCAGACAATCTCTTTGGTTCTATCTCCAGCTCATCTAATCTCTAGAGCCCTCTCTAGTTCACTGGCAGAGACTGTTGTTGAGGCTACCTCTCATCTCAGACCAAACCAAGCCAAACTATGGGTGTAGGTGAAGTGAGTGATCGAGGGGCGACGTGCCAGACAAGTTTTGCCAAGCTTGCGTGGCCTCCTGGTGGCAAGCACCGTGGTGAGCACGGCGCTGGCATGATTGTCGCCGCGCTCTGTGCTGCGACAGGCTCGGGTCTCGTCGGGGCAAGACGCCTGTGTAGGAGATATGCCCTAGAGGCAGTAACAACCGTTATTTTGTATCTCCAAGTTTGTAATGAATGTTTATGTTCCATGCTATAACTGCTATGATTCTCGAGTCTGCAATAACACAAGGCTCGGAGGGAAACTCATGTGCACGTGTGGTATAATAAACGGTAAAATGTATTCCTAGTCTTGCCTCTAAGACTGGCTCAAGTATTGCATGATGATCCTGTTTTCCTGATCATGGGCATGGCTATGCCAGCAATTTTGAGGGCACGATGTTGATAGAACACTTGTGTTGAATCGACCCAGATTGATGTTATGCTATGAGTTTCTATCGTTACAAGTTTATGGTTCTTAACATAGAGATAGTTAATGTTTGCATAATTCCTTAGACCATGAGAGTATTGAGTTCCTTCGTACTTGCTTTGTGAACTTTGGGGTTTGTCAAACGTCATCCGTAACTGGGTGGCTATTACGGCGGCTTACGGGTTCACGGAAAAGTATGGCAAGTAACGAGATAGCTCAAGATTGGGATTTGCTCCTCCGACGATGGAGAGATATTCTCGGGCCCTCTCGGTGTTACGGTATCCATCATCGTCTGGCCAGACACCTTGTGATTTGATCACTGGGATGCCGAAAACACAGAAACGAGAAAAGAGAACAAAACCGGTAACGAGGTAACTTGCATAGTGGACAAATTTGTTGATCCACGGGGATGCAATAAATCTCACCTCGGGTGTTTGTGACATATCGCGAAGCAACAGGAATAGCACACAGCAACTGGAGGTTCACTCGAATAATCATTCGTGTGGGTATAGGGGTTAATATGGGTGTCCACGGCTCCGATGTTGATCATTGATCGGAATGGGTTCCGGGTCATGTCTATACTTCACCGAACCTATAGGGTCACACGCTTAAGGGTCATCTATCTGCTGAATACTAGACAGGGAGTCTGAGAGAAAATCACCGAAAAAGTTTCGGACACCAAAAAAGTTTCGGACAGCGGAAAAGTTCCGCAGAGAGAACACCGGATGAGTTTCGGTGAAACTGAAAAGTTGTTTTGGGGTATTCCATTAAGTCAAATTGGTTTCGGGATGCCCCTGATAATTCTTGGAGGGTGCCAGAATTATTCTGGAAACTTTCTGGAATTTTCGGGGATAAAAACCGGAAATGTTTCGGAGCTGCCGGAACCGCTTCAGATGCTTTTTCGCAGATGAAATCACTAATCTGGAATTGTTCCAGAACGCGTTGAAAATTATTTTAGTGGGTACTAGAAATGTTCTAAGCCAACATAAATATTTTTAGTTCGTACGGACGCTGAAAAATGTCATCGTGAATAGTGAAAGTGCTTTTTGGGAATTTTTATGGAAAGCACCTTTTGGGAATTTTCCCAAAAGGCTTCTAGAAGCCTTGGGCACTAAGGAAGCCCCCTTGGGGGGCCCCCCCAAGGGGTGGCCGGCCATGGAGGGTGGAGCTCCATGGAGCTCCACATGGCACTCCTTTTTGCTTTATTCTTTATGTAAATGACATAAAGTGGGGGTACTTTTGGTATTTGTTAATGCCAACTTTACCCCTTGGTTTTCCTATAAATAGAGGAGAGTGGGCTGCCCACAAACCTCATCCCTTGCTCTCATACACATGCCATGCATTATCTGGCTTCTTCTCTCCCTCCCACGAAAAGAGTTTCGTAGAGCCGAAAGGCTGTCTGGGTTCCGGCAGGAACTAGTTCTGGACGGCGAAGCCCTGCCGGATAGCTGACACCGTATGTGTGCAACCCCATAGAGAGGTCGTAGTTTCGGTCTTTTGCCCGAGGGGCTGTTCGAGTGTCCTCCCGAAGGGCTGTCCGAGTCTCCGTTCGAGTTTCGAGGGTCCTCCCGAAGGGCTGTCTGCGACATCGTCCGGGGGACTGTCCGACCGCCTCCCGAAGGGCTGTCCGGCGAGGGAGTACATCCTCGCGGTTGGGAGGTTGTAAATCCTAGCTGCGGGGATCTGCACCAATGATCTCCACCGACTCTTCTTCCGCTGCGCTTCGAGTCGGTACGGATCAGATCAAACCTTGTATGCAGTCTCCATAGTGGTCCTGGGCGTGCTCGCTATACCGAAAATTTTTGTTTTCTGTCGCGTTCCCCAACAGTGGCATCAAGAGCCGTGCTATGCGTAGATGCAGGTTACGATCTAGAATACATGGAGATGTATGGGTATTGCATAATATAATTAGGTAGTAGATAAGATCTATTGCTGAAAATTATTTATGCGGGTGAGAGATGAAATCTGTTACCCGATGTTCTTGTTGCTTCCCTAGAATTTGTGTTTGCTCAATCTCGAGACAGCATGGTGGAATTTGACAAAGTTCTGGCAATCCATGATCCTGATTGATCATGGAAGTGCTATCAGTTCTTTGGGTTCTGCCATAGTCAAAAGAAAGATGAAATTCGCAGATGAAAGGGCATTGCAGATATGATCTGCACGGGGGTCATGCGTATGACGAAGTTTAGTATGGGGATCAAGATTTAATTATCTCGTGTTTCATACACCCCGAGATGTTAATCTAGCGACTTGAATAATCATACTTGATGATAAAACGTTGGTAGCTGCGGTTTAAGTCAAAACCTTAGAAGCCACGTAAAATAAAATTTTGCATAAACCGATTAGAGGCGTCTAACTTGGTTTTGCAGGATGGTTTGCATGTGATGTGGTATAGCAAGTCTCATATTCAATTTGATTATGTATGAGATGACTATATGATGTAATTAACATGACCTGCGTGTCATGATTCGGCATGATGGCTGGAGCCATATGATTGCACTTTAATGACCTGCGTGTCAACCTTAAGTAATGCATTTAATTCTATCCGCTATGGAGATGGCGATATTATCTGATGCATCGACAAGGTGGTGGCAATCTTCGCGAAGGTGAACACCGACGCAAATGCCGAAGACGAAGAATACTTGACTTCTCCGTCAGAAGAGGCTATACCATATCATGCTATTATGAATTGCCTGAGATGTTTATCCCTCTTGATGCACCCTTCTTGATTGCGTGGTAGTCGCTTTTATTAGGGTGATCTCTCACTTAAAATATCAAGTAGTTAGTGTTCTCCCAAGTGTAGCACCGTCACGGCACCTATCTCTTCGGGGTGTCACATGCTAACATGGGCACGAACGATTAGAGAAGTGTGAGGCGGGTGAGTTGAGACCTCGCAGCAAGATCACTTGGTTATCTTGACGTTCAGGCATGAAAGTCATGAGCTCGGAACACACGCATCGAAAGATGAACAAGAGTCACATAGATGTGATTGGCAAGTTTGCCTAACGATTGAAGTTCTCGCCATCAGTGATGCTACCATCAATGGCGTTGAATTGAAATTTGTGTCTTGAATCACTCACAATCAATTATGAGAGATATTGATTTGAGTGGGAGCGCACTTTAGAATAAAACTATTTATTCACTAGTGTAAATTTCATTATAAACAAAGTCTAAGTGAAACCTGTGTTTTCCGTTGTAGATCAAATGGCTCGCAACACCGCGTTCAACTTAGGCCCATTGTTAGAGAAAGAGAAGTTAACTGCGACTGGAAACAACTATGCGGACTGGGTCCGCAACCTGAGGATTGTCCTCAGGAGCGCTAAGAAACTGTATGTGCTTGAAAATGCTCTTCCAGCTAAACCGGCGGCAGAGGCCCCGGAAGATGAACAAAATGTCTGGGCCACTAAGGATGATGATCACAACTTAGTGCAGTGCCTCATGCTAGCTTGCATGTGTACAGACCTTCAAAAACGTTTTGAATTCCATAAACCCCGTGATATGATCCGGGAATTGGATGCTCTATACAAGGAAACCGCAAAGTCTGAACGATTTGATATCATGAAGGCTTTGATGGATTGCAAGATGGCTGAGGGTAGTTCAGTTGGCGAACACGTGGTCAAAATGATTGGCTATGCTGAAAGGCTTAAAACCCTGGAATTTCCACTTCCACCTGGCCATACGATGGACATGTTGCTTTCTTCACTCCCCCCGTCTTACGACGGTTTTGTATTAAACTACAACATGAGTGGGATGGAGAAGGAACCGGAAGAGGTGCTCGCCATGCTGAAAACTGCAGAAGGAGGACTGCGGAAAAATCGCAAGCAAGTGTTGCTTGTGAATAAAACCGCCAGTTTCAAAAAGAAGAAAGGCAAGCCAAAGAAGGGCAAGGGCGCCGGTAAGACCAGATCCCAAAGCAACTCTAAGGGCGGAGCCAAGAATGAAACTGAGTGCTTCTACTGCAAGGGCACAGGACACTGGAAGAGAAACTGCAAGAAGTATCTGGAAGATAAGAAGTCTGGGAAAACCGGAAAAGGTATAATTGTTATACAAGTTAATGTCATTGACGTTTTGCTTGCTAGCGAAAATTCTAAGTCTTGGGTATTTGATACCGGATCGGTTGCTCACATTTGCAACTCGATACAGGGGCTTCAGAAGGTGCGCAAGCTGGAAAAGAATGAAGTCGTGATGCGCGTCGGGAACGGCGCTGGGATCGCCGCTCAAGCCGTCGGCATTATGCCTCTACGTCTCCCTTCGGGATTTATCTTAGAACTAAGTAACTGTTATTTTGTTCCACTGTTGTGTAGAAACATTATCTCCGGATCATGTTTAGTACATGATGGGTATTCGTACAAGTCTGAGAACAATGGTTGTTCACTTTATTGTAAGGATATGTTTTATGGATTTGCACCCATTGTTGGGGGCCTTTTCATACTAAATCTTGAATGTGGAAATGATGTCTTTAACGTGAATGCTAAACGCCTTAAGAAGGCTGATTCCACCGCCACTTTCTTGTGGCACTGTCGGCTTGGCCACATTGGAAAGAAACGCATGCAAAGACTCCATAAAGATGGAGTTTTACCGTCCTTTGATTTTGAATCATTTGACACATGTGAAGCTTGCTTAATGGGGAAAATGACCAAGACGCCGTTCACGGGTCATCCTGAACGGGCGGGTGAATTATTGGAAATAATACATAGTGATGTATGTGGTCCAATGAACACAGCCGCACGGGGTGGGTATTTCTACTTCGTGACTTTTACTAATGATTTAAGTCGGTATGGCTATATCTACTTAATGAAGCATAAGTCGGAAACCTTTGAAAAGTTCAAAGAATTTCAGAATGAGGTAGAAAATCATCGTGACAAAAAGATTAAGTTTCTGCGGTCTGATCGCGGAGGCGAGTATCTTAGTCATGAGTTTGGCCAACATCTGAGTGAACGTGGAATCATTTCACAGCTTACGCCTCCCGGAACTCCACAGCGAAATGGAGTATCGGAAAGACGTAACCGAACCCTGTTGGACATGGTAAGGTCGATGATGTCCCTTACAAATCTTCCGATATCTTTTTGGGGTCACGCACTAGAAACTGCCGCTTATACACTAAACAAAGCACCGTCAAAATCTGTTGAGACGACGCCATATGAGTTATGGTATGGGAAGAAACCCAGTGTGTCGCATCTCAAGATTTGGGGTTGTGAAGCATATGTAAAACGTTTATAGCCTCAAAAACTCGATCCCAGATCAGACAAATGTTACTTTGTAGGTTATCCAAAGGAAACCTTTGGGTATTCCTTCTACCACCCATCCGAGGGCAAAGTGTTTGTCGCAAAAACTGGAAGCTTTCTCGAGAAAGAATTTCTCGCTAAAGAAGTGAGTGGGAGGACAGTACAACTTAATGAGATTAGTGAATCTTCGGCAACCGTTGATATGGCTAAGGAACCGGAAGAGATTCCGCTAATTATCCCTACAACTGAGCCGGAAGTTATCGCATATGATGCGGGGACTTCAAACAATGTTGTAACTGAACCGCGCAGATCAGGCAGGGCTATCCAGCCACCTGAGTGGTTTCATAATGAAATCTTCATTCTTGAAGACGATGAACCTGCGCACTACAAGGAAGCGATGGCGGGGCCCAGCTCAAAGGAATGGCACAAGGCCATGAGATCCGAAATGGAATCCATGTACGAAAACCAAGTTTGGAACTTGGAAGAACTTCCAGAAGGCGTAAAGCCGATTGGTTGTAAATGGATTTTCAAAAAGAAGACGGACGCGGATGGTAACATTACTATCCACAAAGCTAGACTTGTCGCGAAAGGGTTCACGCAAGTTCCAGGAGTGGACTACGACGAGACTTTCTCGCCCGTAGCTATGCTTAGGTCTGTTCGGATATTGCTAGCAATTGCTTCTTATTTCGACTATGAAATATGGCAGATGGATGTCAAAACGGCTTTCCTAAATGGAAACCTCAAAGAGGATGTATACATGATACAGCCGGAAGGTTTTGTCATTCATGAGGATGCTGGAAAGGTATGCAAACTTCAGAAAGCTATTTATGGTCTGAAGCAAGCATCAAGGAGCTGGAACATTCGTTTTGATGAAGTGGTCAAAGAGTTTGGCTTCATCAGGAATGACGAAGAATCTTGTGTTTACAAGAAGTTTAGTGGGAGCGCAAAAGCATTTCTAATCTTGTATGTGGATGACATATTATTGATTGGAAATGACATGAATTTTCTTAGCGAAATAAAAGAATCATTGAAGAAAAGGTTTTCAATGAAAGACTTAGGCGAAGCAGCATATGTATTGGGCATCAGAATCTATAGAGATAGATCAAAACGCCTGATAGCGCTTAGCCAAAGCACGTACATTGACAAGGTGTTGAAAAGGTTCAACATGGAGAACTCCAAGAAAGGCCTACTCCCCATGTCACCTGGCACAGTGCTTTGCAAGAATCAGAGTCCTCGAACTCTCGATGAGCGAGTACAAATGAATGATGTTCCATATGCCTCGGCAGTTGGTTCTATTATCTATGCCATGCTATGTACAAGACCGGATGTTTCCTATGCGCTAAGTGTTAGCAGCCGGTACCAAAGTGATCCAGGATTGGAACACTGGGCCGCAGTCAAGGGTATTCTTAAGTACCTCAGACGGACCAAGGATTTACTCCTTGTGTACGGAGGTGATGAAGAGCTCATTGTAAGTGGTTACACTGATGCAGGCTTCATGACTGACCCAGATGACTTCAAATCTCAATCAGGCTATGTTTTCATGTTGAACGGTGGCGCAGTTGATTGGAAAAGTTCCAAACAAAAGACTGTGGCAGATTCTACGACGGAGGCGGAGTATGTTGCAGCTTCAGAAGCCTCCAAGGAGGTGGTATGGATCAAGCAATTTCTTGAAGACCTTGGTGTGGTTCCAAGTGCTCTGGACCCGGTGGAGATCTATTGTGATAATAGTGGTGCCGTGGCTCAGGCAAGGGAGCCAACACTACAGGAATCAGCTTCTTTGCCGTCTGCCATGGCAGACGGCAAAGGCATGAATGGCGGTCGGCAAAGCTCTTTGCCGACTGCTAGCTGTCGGCAAACAGTCCGGCTCAATTCCTGCCGGTAAAGGCCTTCTTTGCCGTCTGCTTCAGAGAAGCGGACGACAAAGGTTTATGCCGTCAGCCGTTTGCGGCCAGCAGACGGCAAAGAGCGTAGACGGCAGTGAGGTGAGGTGGGAGCCGTTAGGGGTTAACGGCGTGCTTTGCCGTCAGCCGGCAGACGGCAAAGAGGCTAAGGTCTTTGCCGTCTGCTGGCGGACGGCAAAGAGCCCAAATAGGAGTCACTGGGAAGCTGCCACGTGGCCTTATTTGCCGTCAGCCGGCAGACGGCAAAGAGGCTAAGGTCTTTGCCGTCTGCTGGCGGACGGCAAAGAGCCCAAATAGGAGTCACTGGAAGCTGCCACGTGGCCATTTGCCGTCTGCTAGCTGTCGGCAAAGGGATTTGAATCTTTGCCGTCTGCCAGCAGTCGGCAAAGACCTTAGCCTCTTTGCCGTCTGCCAGCTGACGGCAAAATGCCCAAATAGGCAACCCAGTGTTCCCAGGTTGCACAGGTAGCTGCCACGTGGCTTCTTTGCCGACTGCTAGCTGTCGGCAAAGCTCTTGCCGACTGCTAGCAGACGGCAAAGCTCTTTGCCGTCTGCTAGCAGACGGCAAAGAGCCTAATAACCCCTGTTTTTAATTGAATTCATCAATTTGACAGAAATTCATAGATATACACAGATAATACATATTACACAACAAGCATATCCAACAATATATTCCACAGTCCAACATATATCCATATGACATAAGAAGTTTCCAACAACATATCCATAGTGACATACACATCCAAACAAGTTCCCAAACAGTTTTCATAAACAAAAAGGAAGCACAAGGAGAATTATGAGTCCATCAATGCAAGCTCTATCTCAAGCAAATCTGCAAATTGGGAAAGATGAAAGTTAGAAGAAGAAGAAGAAGAGGAAAAGAAGAAGAAGAGAAAGAAGAAGAGGAAAATAAGAAGAAGATTTTATTCTCTTTTTCTCTCCTCCCCCTCTTCTTATCTTCTTCTTTTCAACAAATGTAGTTAAAAAAGCCAATTTAGAGCTAAGGTAGGTAAATAGGTCATTTGGAGATAAGCTAAGTTCAATGTATCATATTGGAGCTAACCTACGTAAATGGTCATTTGGAGCTAAGCTAAGTTAAATGGATCATATTGAAGCTAACCTAGGTAAACTGGTCATTTTTGAGCTAACCTACGTAAAAATGTCATTTTTTGCTATGCTAGGTAAAAATGCTAAGTGTGTAGGTCAATTTAGAGCTAACTTAGGTAAATAGGTCATTTTGGAGCTAACCGGGTAAAATGGATCATATTGTAGTAACTTAGGTAAACTTGGTCTTTTTGGAGCTAACGTAGGTTAAATGGATCATATTGGAGCTAACATAGGTAAACTTGGTCATTTTTGAGCTAACCTGGCTTTAGGCCATTTTTGACATTACTGCTTATTGTGTCATTTTAGAGGACAACAAGCTAAGTATAGATGACATTTATGAGGTTAGCAAGGTTATTATGCCATTTACGAATAAAAACAAGTAGAGGAGGAAAAGAAGAAGAAGAAGAAGAAGAAGAAGAATAAGAAAAGAAGAAGAAATGTTCTCTTCTTCTTCTTTCTTATTCTTCTTCTTCTCTTCTTCTTCTCTTCCTATTCCTTCTTTTCTTCCTATTCCTGATTTTTCATCTTATATGTCATTTGTGGACTAAATAGGCTAAATTATGTCCTAAATGGGCTAAATAGGCTAAGCAAAGAGGAGGAAAAGAAGAGAAGAAGAAGAATAATAAAATAAGAAAAGAAATATAAGAAAAGAAGAAGAATAAGAAAAGAAGAAGAATGTTCTTCTTCTTTCTTCTTTTCTTATTCTTCTTCTTCTTCTTCTTCTTCTCTCCCTTCCTTCTTTTCTTTCTATTCCTTGATTTCTTCATCTTATTATGTCATTGTGGAATAAATAGGCTAAATTATGTCATAAATGGACTAAATAGGCTAAATAAGAGGAGGAAAAGAAGAAGAAGAAAGAAGAAGAGAAGAAGAATAAGAAAGAGAAGAAGATATTCTTCTTTCTTCTTTTTCTTATTCTTCTTTCTTCTTCTTCTTCTTCTTCTTCTCTTCCTATCCTTCTTTTCTTCCTATTCCTTGATTTTCTTCATCTTATTATGTCATGTTGTGACTAAAATAGGCTAAATTATGTCATAAATGGACTAAATAGGCTAAATAAGAAGAAAAATACCGTTATCACGGAGGTGAAGGACCGGTCGGGGCTGCGCCAGTGCCAGACTGAGGTGAAGGGCCGGTCGGGGTTCCACCAAGGCCAGACGGAGAAGCATCGGTTGATGCTTGTCGGGAAGCATTCTACACCAAAGATCATTTCCAATGTCTCGTTAGCATGATGCAACATAAATGTGAATACTAGTAACTAACGACCATTCAAATCAAACTCACCGTGGTCGCCGGAGCAATCTGGGGCATCGGCGGAGGGGTCTGACCGCTTTTCTCGCACATGCTCTACACATTTGGTTCTCACGAGTTAGTCATATTAGTTAGTAATGGAACAAACATTATGTGCATGATTTGGCTAATATGCAGGAGAAACGTACCACCAAGATGTCATATAGGGCCCGGTTTTGAGCATCGTTCCGGTTCCTCTCCTCCTCCAACAGCCTGGCCGTCCTCTCCTCCAGCTCCCTCTCCCTCTCCTCCGCCTGCCTTCTTGCCGCCTCCAAAAGCGTCTGCGTGTTTGCTCTCTCTTTCTCAAGAGCAGCCTGCAACACACCACTCCTCGTTAGCATTGTAATCACCGACGGACGCACACACAATGTAATGGATAGGAAAGGTATCCGAGTCTGTATAACTAACCGCCATGGCGAGCTCCGATGACCGTGCACGAGGCATTATCTCAGGATCAGAGCTACTCTGGCGCTTCTTGATCTGTGTGAGAGTCTTAGGACAACGTATCAGTCCATCACCAATGGCTATCGAGCCATGGGACCTCCCACCACCAGATATCATAACCAGCTCTGTATCAAAAGGATCCTGGCTCGGGTTAAAGTCCTCCCCTTTCCTTGCCTTCCCCTCGTCTCTGTACCTCACGAGCTTGTTGCGGGAGGAGATGTTGGTGAAGGTCTCTGGATGATCTAGGTCAGACTCCGAGAATGCCTTGGCCTTCTTGTACGGGGCACTATGGGCCATGCCATAGAGGTCGAACAGACTTGGCACGGGCTTCTTGTTGTGGTGCGACTGAGAGAGAGGAACAAAATATTAGTCAAGGGCTCAAGCTAGCATGAAGATTGAAATTGCTATCTAAATAAGGTCATTTTGGAGCTAAGTAAGGTTATTATGTCATTTTTGAGGAAAAAAAGCTAAGTTTAGGTCATTTTGGAGGTAACCAAGATTATTATGCCCATTTTGACCAAACTATACTAATTATGTCATTATTGAGCTATCCAAGGTAGTTATGCCTTTTTTTAGCTAACTAAAGCATATTTAGGCATTTTATAGAGCTATCTTAGGTTATTATGTCATTTTAGAGCTAATTATGTCATAAATTAACAAGCTAAGATTATTTTACGTCATTATTGAGCTATCAAAGGTAGTTATGCAATTTTTTAGCTAACTAAAGCATATTATGTCATTTTAGAGCTAACTATGTCATAAATGAACGAGCTAAACTAAGTTTAGGTCATTATTGAGCTATCCAAGGTAGTTATGCCATTTTTTAACTAAGTAAGCATTATTGAGCTATCCAAGGAAAAATGCTATCATGTAGAATGAAATTGCATGAATCATGAAGCAAACCACATACCCAGTGACCCCCGTACTCAAACAGGTCGGAGCTCCCTTGATGGTGTGGCACACCAACCATTTGGGCACGCTTATCCTTGGCCCTTTGGTGTTCGACTAGCCATTTGGGAGAGCACCACTCATCCACCAACGCCTCCCAACAGTCCATCCTATCCGCACACCATCTCGGGGGCACCTAAGTTAGTCAAGAGAAATTTCAGCGCTACGCCTACGAATCAAATCAAGAGAACTAAGTTCAAGGCCTGAAGAATAGGTAATTACCAGCATGTACTTCTCCTTAGTCAGAAACTTGCCACGACACTTCTTCTTCGCCCTCCTAATACCCTTCGAGGCGTAGTAGTCTCGAACGGCCTGCAGCCGAGCCTCGTGCCGTAAGTTCTTAAGTAGGCGCTTGCACTCGACTTCGACAACCGAAGCCGCAGCCTCCTGCTCTCCATCTGAAATCCTGTAGAAGGTCTGCAGTCAAACAAGACAACGCTGATTAGTAAAATCACTACGTACTGTTGATCTTTAATTCTGTAAAGGAGAAATTACCCAGAACCGACGGAACACAATGTCGGCCACCGTCTCGCACTCGACACCGGCGACCATCTCCCCCGGCGGGGCCGGGGCAGCCTCGTACAGCTCCCAGCTAAGTGCTAGCTGTGGAACCTGACCCTCACCGGGCAACGTGACCCACCCAGGGAAGTGCTGCCGGCAAAGCACACCAAGGACCTGGTTTGGCCTGCGGACACCACGGGGGTGTACCCAGCCCCTGCAGTATGTCAAGGCCAATGCATTAGATATTAATTTGAAGAAACATGAAGGCAAAAGGTTAAAAAAGAGTAAATTCACTTACTTCAACCCATTAGGCTGTATCAACCACCTCTGGTCGGGGGTCTTCGGCACGGGCGGGAGCTTTGTACCGCCACGCTGGTAGACCTTCTTGCCCTTGTCAACCATCTCGCCCTCGCTGTAGCTATCATCAGAGAAGGTGTCCTCGCTATCATCAGTAGGGCCACTAGCATCTGGAGTCTCGTGCGAAGAAGACTCCGGGACTGGAGTCTTCTGGGACGAAGACTCTGGGACCGGACTCACGTGGGGCGAAGGAGAGGCGCCCAGAGTCTGGTGGCGCGAAGGATCAGCGACCCCAGTCTGGTGGGGCGAAAGATCCACGACCCGAGTCTGGTGGCGCGAAGGAGAGGCGACCCCAGTCTGGTGGGGCGAAGGATCCGCGACCCGAGTCTGGTGGGCCGAAGAATCGACGACCGGAGGCTCATGGACCGGAGTCCGAGATGGGTCCACGTCAGACGGAGCGGTCCTGTGGTCGGGTGAATCAGCTAGGGGTGGCGGCGAGGAAGGCATAGCAGCCTTCCTACCTCTCCCGCTGCCACGTCCACCTCTAGCAGCCTTCTTCGTCCTCCCCCGACCTCTGCCGGCCGAAGAAGAAGGGCCCGCCGGTGCTGACTGCATACTGTCTAGCAGCGCTCTCCGGAGGGGCCGGGCTGGAATAATGGAAGCACCCCTCCTAGGAGCGCTCGCACGAGGCTCGGAGCGCTCTAGACCCTTGCCCACCATCCTGTCAACACCTGCAATGACAAAAAGTAAACGACATTAGTATAACATAAAAAATTTGAATAACTGACATGAATACTATGTATATAATTTAAGAGTATCATCATCATGAACATAATAAAAAATTGAATACCTGACATTACTAATATTACTCTGAATCGTCTATATATGCTCCGGGATCATTAAATGCATCATCATCATCACTATCAGTGATGAGCTCATCATCATCATTAATAAATGCATCAACATGTGGAAGGCCTCCTTTACGTAATTGTTCAAGCATTGAAAGGTCATCTGCAGCAGTAACTTCTTCTTGTTCCGGCTCTTCTTGTTCCGGCTCAGGGGTGAAGTCGGATTCACTATCGCTGTCTACTTCAATGTTCAGGGGTACAGTTGAGCGGTTCTTGAAATGTTTTTTGGAAAGACGTGTTTCTTGGAAGAATTCTCCTTCGTCATATGTGTCTTGGTCATAATCCTCTTCATTGGGGGGAGGTGGTCTAACACGTGGCGGCACTTCATAAACGACATCCCAACCACTGAGATTTGAATCACTTTGACAGGCCCACGGTAGATACAAAACTTGGGTTGCCTGTTGAGCCGTAATATAGACATCGGGAACATCCAAATGGGTGCTTTGTTTGATTTCGACTAGCCCTATATGTTCATGAGTCCTTCTAGTATCCTTCGGCTGGAACCAATAACATCTGAAGACTACGACGTTTGGTGGGTTTTCACCATAGAATTGAAGTTCATAAATTGCTTCAACTCTTCCATAATACTCAATACCTCCTTCGCCGATAGCAGAGACACAACAATTTGTAGACTTTCGGTCGGCCATAGATAGCTCTTTGCCATAGGTACGAAAGCGATACCCGTTGATGTCGTATTTGTCAAATGAACGGACCTTATAGTCAAAACCATTAGCTACTTGTCTCAATTCGGCATCCATAATCTCTGAATTAGCCTACAAGTTTAATACGAAAGGATTGTTGCATTAGTCGCAAATTAGCCAAAGAAATGAAATGGTCTAATGGAAATTACCATTTGTTTGAACCAAGAGATGAAACCGGGATAGGCGCCTCCTTGCTTTGCGAGAAGCTCATACTCTTCGATGGAATCCTTTTGTATCACTGCACCATACGAGAATATGGCGACGTATCGACTGCATCAAATATCTCGGAATAAGAGCAGTTCAAAGGAATTAGAAATTGCGAAACAATGTACGGAGATCTTACTCGATGTACGGCCGCACTTCTGTTAGGTTGTTGAAGAGATACAGCGAAATGGTCCGCCATTCTTCAACACCCAACGGTACTGGTTTCCAACCACTGGCTGGTGCGAGATCCCCTTTGAATAGGCTGAGGTTGGATTGACCCTTTTTAGGGTCGTCAGCATTGTACCGAGGCTTCGGATTATGCAAATGACGATTTTTGGCTTCGTAGTGTGCTGTCACGAAGTTTGCCGCCTCCTCAGTGATGAATGCCTCGGCCATCGATGCTTCAATTCTACGTTTGTTTTTACATTTTGCTCGAAGCGTCTTCTGCATTCTCTCAGTTGAGTAGCACCAACGATTTTGCACGGGCCCTCCCAATCTTGCCTCGGTCGGGAGATGCAAAATCAAGTGCTGCATTGGATTAAACATGCTCGGCGGAAAGATTTTCTCTAACTTGCAGATCAACTCCTGTGCCAACTGTTCCATTTCTTCGAGGAGGCCAGGCGATAGTTCTTTCGCACAAAGAACACGGAAGAAATAGCTCAGCTCTGCCAGTACTAGCCATTCATCCTCAGGGATGAAGCCACGCAACATCACCGGCATTATCCGCTCAATCCATATGTGCCAATCATGACTTTTTAGACCAAATATTTTCAATTTTTCAAGACTCGCTCCCCTCTTTAGATTTGCTGCATACCCATCGGGGAACATCAACTGCATTTTCACCCACAGAATAATTTCCCTCATAGCTGGCCTTCCAAGATTGAACCATGCCTTTGGCTTCGTGAAGTTCCGCTTTCCTTTCGGATCTTGCATGTTTTGTAACGGTCTATCACATAGCTCCTCTTGATCGACTCTAGCCTTAGGATTATCCTTTGACTTCCCCTCTATGCCGAACAATGTGCCAAAAATGGCTTCGGCGATGTTCTTTTCGGTGTGCATCACGTCGATGTTGTGTGGGCAAAGGAGGTCTTTGAAGTAAGGCAGATCCCATAAGCATGTCTGGTGAGTCCAGGCGTGTTCCTTGTTATACCCCTTGAAATACCCTGGACGCACTGGATCTGGCTCGAGAGCGTTTAACTGATCTAGGGTTTGTTGGCCTGTCAACGCAGGTGGTGCAGAGTGTTTGACAACTCTACCTTTCATGAAATTCTTCTTGTCTTTCCTGAACTTATGGTGAGGATCCAGAAACGGTCTATGCAAGTCAAAGCAACTATACTTGTGCCCTGCGGTCAGCCAACGAAACTCAAGAGCTCCCTTGCATGTGGGGCACGGGAACCTTCCATGCACACACCAGCCAACGAATAGCGCATACGCCGGCAAGTCATGCGTCGAGTACATGTACCAGGCACGCATTATGAAGTTCTGTTTGCTAAAGGCATCGTATGTCTTGAACCCATTATCCCAAGCTTCTTGCAATTCGTCCTTAAGCGGCTGCATGTACACATTCATATTCTTCCCCGGATAGTTGGGCCCTGGAATTATCAGCGTCAGGAAAATGTTCTTTCTTTGCATAATCTGTCCGGGGGGGAGATTGAGTGGAATGACAAACACGGGCCAACAACTGTATTGGGTTGCCGTCTGACCATACACACTGAACCCATCCGTGCTGACGGCGACTCGAGGATGCCTTGGATCTGCCGTTTTTTCCTTATGTAATGCATCGAAGCGCTTCCACGCTTCACCATCCGATGTGTGCACCATCATCACATTCCCATCTGCATCACGTTCGGTTCTTTTGCCCGTTTTGTGCCATGTCATATGTCTCGCCGTCTCTTTGACCATGAAAAGACGTTGAAGTCTTGGTACGATTGGCAAATAACGAAGAACATTAACGGGTATTTTGGTCTGCGTCTTCTCACCCATACCATTGTCTACCACAACATACCTGGATGACTCGCAAATGGGACAATAGTTCAAGTCCTCATACTGGTGCCTAAATAAGACACATCCTTTCTCACAGGCATGTATCTTCTCATAGGGCATCTTAAGAGCACGGAGGATTTTGTCTGACTGGTACAGGTTTGTAGGTAGCACATGGCCTTTGGGTAGAAATCGTCCGAATACTGTCATCATCGCGTCGTAGCATTCTCTACCCAAGTTGAACTGAGCCTTCAAAGCCATGATTTGTGAGATGGCATCCAGCTGACAAAGCTCAGTGTGCTCGTGGAGAGGACGTTTTGAGGACTCCAACATTTCAGTGAAGGCCTTTGCAGATTCCTCCATCTCCTCGTCCGAGTCCCGAGCATCGTCAAAGTCTTGCACCATGTCTTCCATCCCGGTACCATGCTCGTCGGTGCGACGACGAACCACCTCAGGTCTGGCACGTTGGGCAGACTCACCATGAAATGTCCAGACCGTGTAACCAGCCGTAAAACCAAACTTCTGCAGGTGTTTACTCATTTCAAGCTCGTCCCTCTTATTAAAGTTGTCGCACCGGACACAGGGGCACCAGCTTAATCTCTGGCCATTAGCAAATGCGGCTCTAACAAACTCTTTGGTTTTTGTTAACCATTCACCGGTCCAAACTTTCTGACTAGTGTAACCGGTGTACATCCACGCACGATCACTCATATTGACTTCCTACTAGACAGACAATAAATATATACATCATTAAGCAAACCATATCCATTAGTTAATGGAGTTTGTCAGTTCTCTTACATCCATGCAACCTACATGCTAATAGGTAAAGATAGGTCCTAATCCCACCCGACTATGTGTAGATTGAGTTCGTTTTCCCATGCTCTGCTCCGGATCCGACGCAAAATTTCGGCAGCACCTCCCCGCTGTTCTCCTGATACACGTCTCGGCAATAAGCAGAGAGGATGTGTACCCGGAGAACAACAGGGAGGCACTGACGAAATTCTGCATCGGATCCGGAGCAGAGCATATAGGAAAACGAACCCAATCTACACATACTCGGGCTGTCCATGGATAACATTGGACAATTCGAAAGAATCACGATTATAAATATGCAAATGCATGCATATTTATAGATGTAACCCTTTCGAACGGGAGACGCATAGTGGTTACGCATATTGATGACGGACACCTATAGCTAGCTAGTTTCATTGGCACGAAGACCGGAATAGAGCAAATGTAGGGGGGAGGAGGAGATGTCATTTGTGCTCACCAAGGAAAGCAGGGGCGGAGCTCGTCGAACGCACGGGGAGGTCGTCAAACACCACACCCTTGCAGCGACGAAACAACTGCACATTTTAAATCCACCTGATTAACACAAATATATATGATGTTTTGCATAACAAAATCGAAAAATATACGACCTAACTCATAATTCACAAATATATGACCCCGTCGGGGTCGGGGTCGGGGCAGGGTCGGGGTGTGGTGTCAGGGTGTAGGTGTCGATCAGGATGTCAGGATGTTGTATGTCGGGGTCGATCAGGGTGTCGATCAGGGTGTCGGGGTCAGGGTCAGGGTGAAATTTCATGAGAGAAGACATAAACATCAAGTGAAACAATTAACATTGTACAAAGTTGAAAACTTGCTACTACGACGAGGTAAAGTTCCTTTGCGAAATCTATAGTCTTGAAAGCGATATATAATAGCATCATCATCAACCTTTGCAAATATTTCTCGCTCAGTAATTATTTGGTCAGTAGCAACAACGATAAGCAGTACTACAGTAGCAAATACTAACATTATAGCAAGCAGATCAAAAAATGTTCAATCTACAAAATTTTAACAACAACAGCAAGGCAGTAGCAGTCAGTGTAGCACAATGCACATGCACATATTATCCTGTTTGTGAGTGAGTGAGTCTGTCCATTACCAATCCGGCTCTTCAGTGCGGCTGCGGCTGCGGCAGACGGCGTGGCGGACAGGCAGAGTCGCGGAGACCAGGGCAAGGGAGGCCGGAGCCCGGAGCAGAGCCGGCGTGCAGAGCAGTAGAGCCGCAGCCCGCAGAGGAGAGCCGGAGAGAGGGAGAGCGGCGGAGCGGCGGCGTCAGTGGCGGAGGCGCGGAGCCGGCGAGCACCGGAGGGGCAGCAGGCAGTGGGAGGGGGGGGGCGCCGTGGTGTGAGAGGGAGGGGGCCACGGTGGTGGAAGGGGGGGAGGGGGGCGCGATGGAGGGAGGGAGGGAGGGGGGGGGCGTCGGTGGAGGGAGGGAGGGGAGGGGGGCGTCGGTTAGGAGGAGGGAGGGGGCGGCGGTGAGGGGGACGGGGACGGCGGCGGGGGTGGAGGGGGGGGGCGGCGGTGGCGGGGAGGGAGGGGGCGGCGGCGGCCTGTGCGGGGAGGGGCGGCGGCGGCGGCCTGCGCGGTAGGGGCGGCGGCGGTGGTGCCTGTGCGAGGGGGGGCGGCGGCGGCGCCTGCCGGAGGGGCGGTGGCGGCGGCGGCGGCCCTGTCGCCGTGCTTGAGGCAGAGGTGGGGAGGCGGAGAAAGAGATGGAGGAGGGCGCGCGCGCGGGGGCAAATTAAACCCCCGCATTGCCGTCTGTTTTTTTTCCTCTTTGCCGTCTGCTGGCGGACGGCAAAGAATTCTTTGCCGTCCGCCAGCAGCCGGCAAAGAATTCTTTGCCGTCCGCCAGCAGACGGCAAAAGGATACCGTTAGACGGCCACCGCCGTGAAACTGTGGGCCCCTCTTACCTCTTTTGCCGTCTGCTGGCAGACGGCAAAGAAATCTTTGCCGTCTGCTGGCAGACGGCAAAGAAGTGGCCCGTGTGACCTACCCAGTGCAGTACCCCCATTGGGTCCACTTTGGACTTTGCCGTCTGCTGGCGGATGGCAAAGAACTCTTTGCCGTCTGCTGGCGGACGGCAAAGAGCTCGCAGATGGCAAAGACCCTGTTTGCCATCAGCTGGTTCTTTGCCGTCTGCTTTGAGAAGACAGACGGCAAAGAGCCTCTTTGCCATCACTGGCAGACGGCAAAGAGCTGGCAGATGGCAAAGACCCAGATTCCAGTAGTGCAAGTTCGCACCATAGACAAGACATATTCAACGCAAATATAAACTCATTCGACATCATGTCGAAGGGTTTGTGAAAGTACGCAAAGTTCACACGGATCTGAATGTGTCAGACCGCGATGACAAAGCCTCACCACGAGCAAAAGCATGAGCAACACCGGATAGCCATTGGTGTTAGGGAAGCCATGTAACTGGGTTATGACTCTAGTGCAATGGGAGTCTGTGAGATATGCCCTAGAGGCAGTAACAACCGTTATTTTGTATCTCCAGTTTGTAATGAATGTTTATGTTCCATGCTATAACTGCTATGATTCTCGAGTCTGCAATACACACGAGGCTCGGAGGGAAACTCATGTGCACGTGTGGTATATAAAACGGTAAAATGTATTCCTAGTCTTGCCTCTAAGACTGGCTCAAGTATTGCATATGATCCTATTTTCCTGATCATGGGCATGGCTATGCCAGCAATTTTTGAGGCACGATGTTGATAGAACACTTGTGTTGAATCGACCCAGATTGATGTTATGCTATGAGTTTCTATCGTTACAAGTTTATGGTTCTTAACATAGAGTAGTTAATGTTTGCATAATTCCTTAGACCATGAAGTATTGAGTTCCTTCGACTTGCTTTGTGAACTTTGGGGTTTGTTAAACGTCATCCGTAACTGGTGGCTATTACGGCGGCTTACGGGTTCACGGAAAGTATGGCAAGTAACGAGAATAGCTCAAGATTGGGATTTGCTCCTCCGACGATGGAGAGTATTCTCGGGCCCTCTCGGTGTTACGGTATCCATCATCGTCTGGCCAGACACCTTGTGATTTGATCACGGGATGCCGAAAACACGAAACGAGAAAGAGACACAAACCGGTAACGAGTTAACTTGCATAGTGGACAAATTTGTTGATCCACGGGGATGCAATAAATCTCACCTCGGGTGTTTGTGACATATCGCAAGCAACAGGAATAGCACCAGCAACTGAGGTTCACTCGAAATAATCATTCGTGTGGTATAGGGGTTAATATGGGTGTCCACGCTCCGATGTTGATCATTGATCGGAAGGGGTTCCGGTCATGTCTATACTTCACCGAACCTATAGGTCACACCTTAAGGGTCATCTATCTGCTGAATACTAGACGGGAGTCTGAGAGAAAACACCGAAAAAGTTTCGGAACACCAAAAAGTTTCGGACAGCGGAAAAGTTCCGCAGAGAGAACACCGGATGAGTTTCGGTGAAACTGAAAAGTTTGTTTTGGGTATTCCATTAAGTCAAATTGGTTTCGGGATGCCCCTGATATTCTTGGAGGGTGCCAGAATTATTCTGGAAACTTTCTGGATTTTCGGGGATAAAAACCGGAAATGTTTCGGAGCTCCGGAACCGCTTCAGATGCTTTTTCGCCAGATGAAATCACTAATCTGGAATTGTTCCAGAACGCGTTGAAAATTATTTTAGTGGGTACTAGAAATGTTCTAAGCCCACATAAATATTTTTAGTTCGTACGGACGCTGAAAAATGTCATCGGTGAAAGTGAAAGTGCTTTTTGGGAATTTTTAGGAAAGCACCTTTTGGGATTTTTCCCAAAAGGCTTCTAGAAGCCTTGGGCACTAAGGAAGCCCCTTGGGGGCCCCCCCAAGGGGTGGCCGGCCATGGAGGGTGGAGCTCCATGGGCTCCACATGCGCACTCCTTTTTGCTTTATTCTTTATGTAAAGACATAAGTGGGGGTACTTTGGTATTTGTGAATGCCAACTTTACCCCTTGGTTTTCCTATAAATAGAGGAGAGTGGGCTGCCCACAAACCTCATCCCTTGCCCTCATACACATGCCATGCATTATCTGGCTTCTCTCTCTCCCTCCCACGAAAAGAGTTTCGTAGAGCCGAAAGGCTGTCTGGGTTCCGGCAGGAACTAGTTCTGGACGGCGAACCCCTGCCGGATAGCTGACACCGTATGTGTGCACCCCCATAAGAGGTCGTAGTTTCGGTCTTTTGCCCGAGGGGCTGTTCGAGTGTCCTCCCGAGGGCTGTCCGAGTCTCCGTTCGAGTTTTGAGGGTCCTCCCGAAGGGCTGTCTGCGACATCGTCCGGGGGACTGTCCGACCGCCTCCCGAAGGGCTGTCCGGCGAGGGAGTCACATCCTCCGCGTTGGGAGGTTGTAAATCCTAGCTGCGGGGATCTGCACCAACGATCTCCACCGACTCTTCTTCCGCTGCGCTTAAGTCGGTACGGATCAGATCAACCTTGTATGCAGTCTCCATAGTGGTCCTGGGCGTGCTCGCTATACCGAAATTTTTTGTTTTCTTTCGCGTCCCCAACAGCCTGCGCCGCAGCACTTGTCCGCGCATGCCGACATCACTCCCGTGCCCACCTACGCCCTCCAAACCCTCGCCCTTTCCGGAGAAGCCCCTCGGCGGCCGCCATGACCGCGCGCACTGTGCTGCCCATGCGGCCACAGTGCGGCGTCGCTCGCCTTCTTCCTCCGCGAGCCATCCCTTCGCCCATTCAATGCTTCTACTCGCTCCCGTCGTCTTCGCCCCGCGCCACGATGGCCAGCTCGCCGTCCTTGCACCAGTGACCTAGCCACATCACCGCCGATCCAGAGAGATCGCCGAGCTCCTCCCCGCCTATATAAGCCCCGCTCGGCCTCGCCTAGCTCCTCACCCCTCTCCCTCCTCCTCAATCGCCCCCTCGGAGCAAGACGCCAAGGCTGAGAGGCCCTCTGGCCTCGAGCTTCGCCGGAGCTCCGCCGCCAGCTAGCTCCACCACCAGCCCTCTCCACCCCACCCTAGCCTTGCCCGACTACGCCCTCGAGCTCAGAGCATCCCACTGGTGCTCCTCGATCTCCTGTCCGAGTGAATCGCTGCCAAATCACCATCGCCGCCGATCACCGGTGGCACCCGTCCGCTGGAGAAGAATGGTGCGACGCCGTCCGGCCATCTCCGGAGGAGCTACGAGTACAGGGTGAACCGCCATCAAGTGCCTGATCCATCCCCGTCCTTCCCGAGCCCAACCGCCTTCCTGTCGTCGGCAATCACCCGCCGGTGAGCCCCCCTCCTCTGCTCTCTCCCTCTCTCTGTTTTAAATCGAACCGGGCCCCACCCGTCATCCAATCACCGAAGCGGTAATTGGAGGCTCTCTGGCGATTACTTCTTCGACGTGGCCCGCTCCAGGTTTTTCTGGTTTTTTTCTGATTTTTATTTATTAAGCAGATATTGACCAGAAACTTTGACCATCAATAACTTTTTACAAAGGTCCAATTGACCTGATTCTTTTGCATGGTGTTTGTATCAAAGTCCTTTATTTTTCTGACCAAGTTTGGTATTTTTCCAGTACCCACAAAATTGTTGGTGAATAAAAAGGCTTTATGTGACATTTTCCTTTGCCATTTGAAAATGTTTTCTGAAGGAGATTCTTGTGGATTTGAAGACCAGTAGTTTTCTGAACAACCCAACTAATCAAGGCAAGCCAGGACATGTTGGGGAACGGAGCATGAAATTCAAAATTTTTTCCTACGCTCACGCAAATCTACCATGGAGATGCATCGCTATGAGGGGGAGAGTGTGTCTACATACCCTTGTAGACCGTTAGCGGAAGCGTCTCACAACGCGGTTGATGTAGTCGAACAATCCTTCGAGCTCCACCGATCAAGTGTCGAACGTACGGCACCTCCAAGTTCTAACACACGTTCAGCTCGGTGACGTCCCTCGCTTCTAAATCCAGCTAGTCGTCGAGGTAGTAGATGAGTTCCGTCACACAATGGCGTGGCGACGGTGATGGTGTAAGATTCCGGCAGGGCTTCGCCTAAGCACTCCGAAAATATGACGGTGGCTCTAAACGTGGAGGGGGGCGCCGCACACGGCTTTGATCAAGTCAATTGTCTGTCTAGAGGGGCGCCCCCTCCCGTATATAAAGGAGGGAGGGCCGGCCCCTAGGGGTGGCGCACCAAGAAGGGGGGGGAGTCCTACTAGGAGTGGGACTCCCACCCCTAGTAGGACTCCTCCTACTTGGGGGGAAAGAGGAGGGAGAGAGGGAGTAGGAGAGGGGGTGCGCCCCCACCCCTAGTCCAATTCGGACCCAAGGGGGGGCTGGCGGGCAGCCCATGGCTGCCCCCCTCTCTTTTCCCGTAGGCCCACTAAGCGCCCAAACTTCCTCCCGGTAAATTCCCGTAACTCCCCGGTACTCCGAAAAATACCCGGGTCACTCGGAACCTTTCCGACGTCCGAAATATGCCTTCCAATATATCGATCTTTACCTCTCGGACATTCCGAGACTGATCGTTATGTCCATGATCTCATCCGGGACTCCGAACAACTTCGGTCACCAATCCCTAACTACTATAATACTATTACGTCATCGAACCTAAGTGTGCCGACCCTATGGTCCGGGAATGATGTAGACATGACCGAGACGACTCTCCGGTCAATAACCAACAGCGAGACCTGGATGCCCAGTTGGTTCCTACATATTCCACGAAGACCTTTATCGGTGAACCTCCTATGTCAACATACTGTTGTTCCCTTTGTCCGTCGGTATGTTACTTGCCCGAGATTCGATCGTCGGTATCCCCGATACCTAGTTCAATCTCGTACCGGCAAGTCTCTTTACTCGTTCCGTATACATCATCTTGCAACTAACTCCTTAGTCACGGTGCTTGCAAGGCTTCTGTGATGCTGTATTACCGAAGGGCCCAGAGATACCTTTCCGATAGTCGGAATGACAAATCCCAATCTCGATCCATGCCAACCCACAAACACTTTCGGAGATACCTTAGTGCACCTTTATAATCACCCAGTTACGTTGTGACGTTTGATACACCCTAAGTATCCTACGGTTTCCGGGAGTTGCATGATCTCATGGTCAGAGGAACGTGTATTTAACATAGTGAAGCAATAGCATAAAACTGAACGATCACATCTAGTGCTAACGGTTGGTCATGTCCATCACATCATTCTCCTAATGATGTGATCCCGTTTCAAATGACAACTCATGTCCATAGTCAGGAAACCTTGACCATCTTTTGATCAACGAGCTAGTCAGTAGAGGCTTACTAGGGACTTAGTATTTGTTTATTATTCACACACATGTATTTAGTTTCCGGTCAATACAATTCTAGCATGAACAATAAACTATTACATGAACGGGAAATATGATAATAATAATCACTTTATTAATTGCCTCTAGGGCATATTTCCAATAGTCTCCCACTTGCACTGAGTCAATTACATTGTAATGAATATCACACCATCGCAGTTTGGTGCTGATCATGTTTTGCTCGTGGAAGAGGTTTAGTCAACGGGTCTGCCACATTCAGATCCGTATGTACTTTGCAAATCTCTATGTCTCCATCCTTGATCAAATTCCGAATGGAGTTGAAGCGGCGCTTTATATGCTTAGTTCTCTTGTGAAACCTGGGCTCCTTTGCGATGGCAATTGCTCCAGTGTTGTGTCACACAAGATAGTCATTGGACCCGATTGCACTAGGTATGACCACCTAGATCGGATATGAACTCTTTCATCCAGACTCCTTCGTGTGCTGCTTCGGAAGCAGCTATGTATTTCCGCTTCACATGTAGATCCCGCCACAACACACTCTTCTTGGAACTGCACCAACTAACTGCACCACCATTAAGAAAAATACGTATCCAGATTGTGACTTAGAGTCATCTGGATCTGTGTCAAAACTAGCATCGACGTACCCTTTACGACGAGCTCTTTGTCACTTCCATAAACAAGAAACATTTCCTTGGTCCTTTTCAGGTACTTCAGGATATTCTTGACTGCTGTCCGTGGATCTACTCCGGATCACTTTGGTACCCTCCCCACCAAGCTTATTGCGAGGCATACATCAGGTCCGTTACAACAGCATGGCATACATATAGAGCCTATGGCTGAAGCATAGGGGATGACACTCATCTTCTCTTTATCTTCTGCCGTGGTCGGGCTTTGAGTCTTACTCAATCTCGTACCTTGCACTACAGGCAAGAACCCTTTCTTTGACTGATCCATTTTGAACTTCTTCAAATCTTGTCAAGGTACATGCTTTGTGAAAGTCCAATGAGGCGTCTTGATCTATCTCTATAGATCTTGATGCCTAATATGTAGCAGCTTCTCCGAGATCCTTCATTGAAAAACTCTTGTTCAAATACCCTTTATACTTTCCAGAAATTCATGTCATTTCCCATCAATAATATGTCATCCACATATAATATGAGAAATGCCACAGGCTCCCACTCACTTTCTTGTAAATACAAGCTTCTCCATAAGTTTGTATAAACCCAAACGCTTTGATCACTTCATCAAAGCGAGTATTCCATCTAGAGTGCTTGCCCCAGTCCATAGATGGATCGCTGGAGCTTGCATACTTTGTTAGCACCTTTTGGATCGGCAAACCCTTCTGGCTGCATCATATACAATTCTTCCTTAAGGAATCCATTAAGGAATGCCCGTTTTGACGTCCATTTGCCAGATTTCATAATCATAAAACGCGGCAATAGCTACATAATTCTGACAACTCTAAGCTCGCTACGGGTGAGAAAGTCTCATCTCGTAGTCACCTCCTTGAACTTGGTGATAACCTTTAGCAACAAGTCGAGCTTTATAGACGGTGATATTACCATCAGCGTCCGTCTTCTTCTTAAAAATCCATTTATTTTCAATAGCCCGCCGTTCATCAGGCAAGTCTACCAAGTCCACACTTTGTTCTCATACATGGATCCTATCTCGGATTTCATGGCCTCGAGCCATTTCTCGGAATCCGGGCTCGCCATAGCTTCTTCATAGTTCGAAGGTTCACACCGTTGTCCAACAACATAATCTCCAAGACTGGATTTCCGTAGCACTCTGGTGCGGAACGTGTCCTGGTTGACCTTCAAAGTTCAGTAGTAACTTGCTCTGAAGTATCATGATCAACATCATTATCTTCTTCTCCGGTCTGTGCTGGTGTCGCAAAATTTCTTTCTCCTGTGGCGTGCTACTATCCGAGGAGGTACAATTACCTCATCAAGTTTCTACTTTCCTCCCACTCACTTCTTTCGAGAGAAACTCCTTCTCTAGAAAGGATCCATTCTTAGCAACGAAACTTTGCCTTCGATCTGTGGTAGAAGGTGTACCCAATGGTTTCCTTTGGGTATCCTATGAAGACGCACTTATCCGCTCTGGGTTCGAGCTTATCTGGCTGAAGCCTTTTGACATAAGCATCGCAGCCCCAAACTTTCAAGAAACGACAGCTTAGGTTTCTTGCTAAACCACAGTTCATACGGTGTCGTCTCAATAGATTTAGACGGTGCCCTATTTAAAGTGAATGCAGTTGTCTCTAATGCATAACCCCAAACGATAGTGGCAAATCGGTAGAGACTCATAGAACGCACCATATCTAATAAAGTCGATTACGACGTTCGGACACACCATTACGCTGTGGTGTTCCAGGTGGCGTAAGCTGTGAAACAATTCCACATTTGTCTTAAGTGATTGCCAAACTCGTAACTCAATATTCTCCTCCACGATCAGATCATAAGAATTTTATTTTTTGTTACGATGGTTCTCTACTTCACTCTGAAATTCTTTGAACTTTTCAAATGTTTCAGACTTATGCTTCATTAAGTAGACATAACCATATCTACTCAAATCATCAGTGAATGTGAGAACATAACGATATCCACCGGCGCCTCAACACTCATCGGACCGCATACATCGGTATGTATTATTTCCAACAAGTCTGTTGCTCTGCTCGCTCCATTGTTCCAGAGAACGGAGTTTTTAGTCATCTTGCCAATAGGCACGGTTCGCATGTTTCAAATGATTCATAATCAAGTGATTCCAAAAGTCCATCAGCATGGAGTTTCTTCATGCGTTTTATAACCGTATGACCTAAACGGCAGTGCCACAAATATGTAGTACTATCATTATCCAAATTTGCATCTTTTTGGCATTAATATTATGGATGTGAGTATTTTCACGATCGAGATTCAACAAATAAACCATTCACAGAGGTGCATGACCATAAAAGATATTATTCATCCAAATAGAACAACCATTATTCTCTGTCTTAAATGAATAACCGTCTCGCAATAACCAAGATCCAGATATAATGTTCATGCTCAACGCAGGCACCAAACAATTATTTAGGTTTATACTAATCCCGAAGGTAGATGTAGAGGTAGCGTCCCGACGGCGATAGCTTCAACACTTGAACCGTTCCCGACGCGCATCGTCACCTCGCCCTTAGCCCAATCTTCTCTTGCTCTGCAGCTCCTGTTTCGAGTTACAAATATGAGCAACCGAACCAGTATCAAATACCCAGGTGCCTCTGCGAGCATTGGTTAAGTACACATCAATACATGTATATCAAATATCCTTTGTTGACGTTGCCAGCCTTCTTATCTGCCAGATACTTGGGGCAGTTCCGCTTCCAGTGACCAGTCCCCTTGCAGTAGAAACACTCAGTCTCGGGTTTGGGTCCAGATTGGGTTTTCTTCCCTTGAGCAGCAACTGATTTGCCGTTCTTCTTGAAGTTCCCCTTCTTTCCCTTGCCCTTCTTGAAACTAGTGCCCTTCTTTACCATCAACACTTGATGCTCTTCTTGACTTCAACCTCCGCACCTTAAGCATAGTGAAGAGCTCGGAAATTGTCTTGTTCATTCCTTGCATATTATTCATCACGAAGCCCTTTAGCTTGGTGGCAGTGATTGGAGAATTCTGTCAATAACCGAGTCATCCGAAGTTTAACTCCCAGCTGAGTCAAGCGGTTATGCAACCCAGACATCTTGTGTATATGCTCACTGACAGAACTATTCTCCTCCATCTTACAGCTGAAGAACTTATCGGAGACATCATATCTCTCGATCCGGGCATTGGCTTGAAAAACTAGTTTCAGCTCTTGGAACATCTCATATGCTCCATGGTGCTCAAAACGTCTTTGGAGCCCCGGTTCTAAGCCGTAAAGCATGGCACACTGAACTATCGAGTAGTCATCTTTCTTGGACTGCCAGACGTTCATAACATCTGCAGCTGCTCCTACAGGGGGCGCGGCACCTAGCGGTGCATCAAGGACATAAGCCTTCTGTGCAGCAATGAGGATGATCCTCAGATTACGGACCCAGTCCGCATAGTTGCTTCCATCATCTTTCAACTTAGCTTCTCCTAGGAATGCATTAAATTCAGTGAACTACAGCGCGGGCGGCCATTGATCTACAACATACAATTGCAAAGTTTAGACTATGTTCATGATTTGAAGTTCAATTTAATCAAATTACTGAAGAACTCCCACTTAGATTAACATCCCTCAAGTTGTCTATGTGTAACATGATCCACATCAAACTAAGCCAACTCCGATCATCACGTGAGGTGGATTAGTTCATCAATGGTGAACATCTTTCATGTTGATCATATCTACTATATGACTCATGTTCGACCTTTCGGTCTCTCGTGTTCCGAGGCCATATCTGCATATGCTAGGCTCGTCAAGTTTTAACCCAAGTATTCCGCATGTGTAAAACTGGCTTCACCCCCTTGTATATAAACGATTGCATCTACACCCCGATCATCACGTGATGTTTAGCAGCATCGATCTTTAGCAACGGTGCATACTGTGTGGGTGAACACTTATCTTGAAATTTAGTGAAGGGATCATCTTCTATAATGCTACCGTCGTCCTAAGCAAAATAAGATGCAAAAAGGATTAACATCACATGCATTCAATATATGTGACATGATATGGCCATCATCGTCTTGTGCTCTTGATCTCCATCACTGAAGCACCGTCGTGGCCTCCATCGTCACGGGTTGGCGCCATGATCTCCATCGTAGCGTCGTGACACCTTGATCTCCATCGTAGCGTCGTGGTCGTCTCGCCGACTATTGCTACTACTACTACTGCTAACTCATAGCGGTAAAGTAAAGCAATTACATCGTGTTGGCATTGCATACAATAAGAGACAACCATATGGCTCCTGCCGGTTGCCTGATAACTTACAAAACATGATCATCTCATACACAACTTATATACATCATGTATTGGCCACATCACATCACCGGCATACCCTGCAAAACAAGTTAGACGTCCTCTACTTTGTTGTTGCAAGTTTTACGTGGCTGCTACGGGTTTGCAAGAACCGTTCTTACCTACGCAAAACACACAACGTGGTGTAGTGATTGCTTTTTGATCTTCTAAAAGAACCCTCTTCATTGAAACCGGTTTCAACTAAGTGAGAGAAACTGACACCCCCCCCGCCAGTCACCTTTACGCAGCTATGTGCGCCAATGGTGAAACCAGTCTCGCGTAAGCGTACGCGTATGTCGGTCCGGGCCGCTTCATCTCACAACCCGCTGACCGAGTAACACTAGTAACGGCAAGCATATGTATACCCCCACGCCCACAACTCCTTTGTGTTCTACTCGTGCAAAACACATCTACGCATAGACCTGGCTCTGATACCACTGTTGGGGAACGGAGCATGAAATTCAAAAAATTTTCTACACTCACGCAAGATCTATCCATGGAGATGCATCGCTACGAGGGGGAGAGTGTGTCTACATACCCTTGTAGACCGTTAGCGGAAGCGTCTCACAACACGGTTGATGTAGTCGAACAATCCTTCGAGCTCCTCCGATCAAGTGTCGAACGTACGGCACCTCCGAGTTCTAAAACACGTTCAGCTCGGTGACGTCCCTCGCCTTCTAGATCCAGCTAGTTGTCGAGGTAGTAGATGAGTTCCGTCAGCACAACGGCGTGGCGATGGTGATGGTGTAGAGATTCCGGCAGGGCTTCGCCTAAGCACTCCGAAAATATGACGGTGGCTCTAACGGTGAGGGGGGGCGCCGCACACGGCTTTGATCAAGTCAATTGTCTGTCTAGAGGGGGCGCCCCCCCCCGTATATAAGGAGGGAGGGCCGGCCCCCTAGGGGTGGCGCACCAAGAGAGGGGGGGGAGTCCTACTATGAGTGGGACTCCCACCCCTAGTAGGACTCCTCCTACTTGGGGGAAGAGGAGGGAGAGAGGGAGTAGGAGAGGGGTGCGGCCCCCCCACCCCTAGTCCATTTGGACCCAGGGGGGGCTGGCGCAGGCAGCCCATGGCTGCCCCCCTCTCTTTTCCCGTAGGCCCACTAAGGCCAAACTTCCTCCCGGTAAATTCCCGTAACTCCCCGGTACTCCGAAAAATACCCGAGTCACTCGAACCTTTCCGACGTCCGAATATAGCCTTCCAATATATCGATCTTTACATCTCGGACATTCCGAGACTGATCGTTATGTCCATGATCTCATCCGGACTCCGAACAACTTCGGTCACCAATCACTTAACTCATAAATACTATTACGTCATCGAACCTTAAGTGTGCCGACCCTACGGGTTCGGGAATGATGTAGACATGACCGAGAACGACTCTCCGGTCAATAACCAACAGCGAGACCTGATGCCCATATTGGTTCCTACATATTCCACGAAGATCTTTATCGGTGAACCTCCTATGTCCACATACGTTGTTCCCTTTGTCCGTCGGTATGTTACTTGCCCGAGATTCGATAGTCGGTATCCCGATACCTAGTTCAATCTCGTTACCGGCAAGTCTCTTTACTCGTTCCGTAATACATCATCTTGCAACTAACTCCTTAGTCACGGTGCTTGCAAGGCTTCTGTGATGCTGTATTACCGAGAGCGCCCGAGATACCTTTCCGATAGTGGAATGACAAATCCCAATCTCGATCCATGCCAATCCCAAACACTTGAGAGTATACCTGTAGTGCACCTTTATATCACCCAGTTACGTAGTGACGTTTGATACACCCTAAGTATTCCTACGGTTTCCGGGAGTTGCATGATCTCATGGTCAGAGGAACGTGTATTTAACATAGTGAAAGCAATAGCATAAAACTGAACGATCACATGCTATGCTAACGATTGGGTCATGTCCATCACATCATTCTCCTAATGATGTGATCCCGTTTATCAAATGACAACTCATGTCCATAGTCAGGAAACCTTGACCATCTTTGGATCAACGAGCTAGTCCAGTAGAGGCTTACTAGGGACTTAGTATTTGTTTATTATTCACACACATGTATTTAGTTTCCGGTCAATACAATTCTAGCATGAACAATAAACTATTATCATGAACGGGGAAATATGATAATAATAATCCTTTATTAATTGCCTCTAGGGCATATTCCAACAGGACATCCATACTATGACGCATTTCATAGCATTGCATATTTCATATTCATTTCTTGCATTTAATTAATATGGATAATTCAAGTGAAGTATAAAAGGCCTATTGTTGACAGCTTAAATTGATGACCATGATTGCTAAGTGAAACTTAGTTGTTTGGTCAAGAGTCACCTATCCGGGCTTACCCGTGCAGCCACATTTGCTGGTATGGGACAGCCTTGACTTGGTCTGGCTTCGTGCTCTTTCAACACGGTACCGCATCTAGGGAGGTTATTTGTGTGCGTGCTGCCCTGATCAGGTAACGGGCGATAACCCTGTGAGCCCAGTTGATTTTGTGCCAGCGTCTCTTCCTTCGCTGGCCTTTTTAAGCGGTACGGATAGATCAACCCTTGTATGCAGTCTCCATAGTGGTCCCTGGCGTGCTCGCTATACCGAAATTTTTTGTTGTTCTGTTCGCGTTTCCCCAACAGCCTGCGCCGCAGCAACTTGTCCGCGATGCGACATCACTCCCGTGCCCCTGCCCTCCATGAACCCTCGCCCTTTCCGGAGAAGCCCTCGGCGGCCGCCATGACCCGCGCACTGTGCTGCCCATGCGGCCACAGTGCGGCGTCGCTCGCTTCTTCCTCGCGAGCCATCCCTTCGCCCATTCAATCTTCTACTCGCGTCCCGTCGTCTTTCGCCCCGCGCCACGATGGCCAGCTCGCCGTCCTTGCACCAGTGAACCTAGCCACATCACCGCCGATCCAGAGAGATCGCCGAGCTCCTCCCCCGCCTATATACAGCCCCGCTCGGCCTTCGCCTAGCTCCTCACCCCTCTCCCTCCTCCTCAATCGCCCCCTCGGAGCAAGACGCCAAGGCTGAGAGGCCCTCTGGCCTCGAGCTTCGCCGGAGCTCCGCCGCCAGCTGAGCTCCACCACCAGCCCTCTCCACCCACCCTAGCCTTGCCCGACTACGCCCTCGAGCTCAGAGCACTCCCACTGGTGCTCCTCGATCTCCTGTCCGAGTGAATCGCTGCCATAATCACCATCGCCGCCGATCACCGTGGCACCACTTCCGCTGGAGAAGAATGGTGCGACGCCGTCCGGCCATCTCCGGAGGAGCTACGAGTACAGGGTGAACCGCCATCAAGTGCCTGATCATCCCCGTCCTTCCCGACCCAACCGCCTCCTGTCGTCGGCAATCACCCCGCCGGTGAGCCCCCCTCCTCTGCTCTCTCCCTCTCTCTGTTTTTAAATCGAACCGGGCCCCACCCGTCATCCAATCACCGAAGCGGTAATGGAGGCTCTCTGGCGATACTCTTCGACGTGGCCCGCTCCAGGTTTTTCTGGTTTTTTTCTGATTTTTTATTTATTAGCAGATATTGACCAGAAACTTTGACCATCAATAACTTTTTACAAAGGTCCAATTGACCTGATTCTTTTGCATGGTGTTTGTATCAAAGTCCTTTATTTTTCTGACCAAGTTTGGTATTTTTCCAGTACCCACAAAATTGTTGGTGAATAAAAAGGCTTTATGTGACATTTTCCTTTGCCATTTGAAAATGTTTTTCTGAAGGAGATTCTGTGGATTTGAAGACCAGTAGTTTCTGACAACCCAACTAATCAAGGCAAGCCAGGACATGTTGGGGAACGGAGCATGAAATTCAAAATTTTTTCCTACGCTCACGCAATATCTACCATGGAGATGCTCGCTATGAGGGGGAGAGTGTGTCTACATACCCTTGTAGACCGTTAGCGGAAGCGTCTCACAACGCGGTTGATGTAGTCGAACAATCCTTCGAGCTCCACCGATCAAGTGTCGAACGTACGGCACCTCCAAGTTCTAACACACGTTCAGCTCGGTGACGTCCCTCGCTTCTAATCCAGCTAGTCGTCGAGGTAGTAGATGAGTTCCGTCCACAATGGCGTGGCGACGGTGATGGTGTAAGATTCCGGCAGGGCTTCGCCTAAGCACTCCGAAAATATGACGTGTGCTCTAACGTGGAGGGGGGCCCGCACACGGCTTTGATCAAGTCAATTGTCTGTCTAGAGGGGCGCCCCTCCCGTATATAAAGGAGGGAGGGCCGGCCCCTAGGGGTGGCGCACCAAGAAGGGGGGGGAGTCCTACTAGGAGTGGGACTCCCACCCCTAGTAGGACTCCTCCTACTTGGGGGAAAGAGGAGGGAGAGAGGGAGTAGGAGAGGGGGTGCGCCCCCACCCCTAGTCCAATTCGGACCCAAGGGGGGGCTGGGCGGGCAGCCCATGGCTGCCCCCCTCTCTTTTCCCGTAGGCCCACTAAGCGCCCAAACTTTCCTCCCGGTAAATTCCCGTAACTCCCCGGTACTCCGAAAAATACCCGAGGTCACTCGGAACCTTTCCGACGTCCGAAATACTGCCTTCCAATATATCGATCTTTACCTCTCGGACATTCCGAGACTGATCGTTATGTCCATGATCTCATCCGGGACTCCGAACAACTTCGGTCACCAATCTAACTACTATAATACTATTACGTCATCGAACCTAAGTGTGCCGACCCTATGGTCCGGGAATGATGTAGACATGACCGAGACGACTCTCCGGTCAATAACCAACAGCGAGACCTGGATGCCCAGTTGGTTTCCTACATATTCCACGAAGACCTTTATTCGGTGAACCTCCTATGTCAACATACTGTTGTTCCCTTTGTCCGTCGGTATGTTACTTGCCCGAGATTCGATCGTCGGTATCCCCGATACCTAGTTCAATCTCGTACCGGCAAGTCTCTTTACTCGTTCCGTATACATCATCTTGCAACTAACTCCTTAGTCACGGTGCTTGCAAGGCTTCTGTGATGCTGTATTACCGAAGGCCCAGAGATACCTTTCCATAGTCGGAATGACAAATCCCAATCTCGATCCATGCCAACCCACAACACTTTCGGAGATACCTTAGTGCACCTTTATAATCACCCAGTTACGTTGTGACGTTTGATACACCCTAAGTATCCTACGGTTTCCGGGAGTTGCATGATCTCATGGTCAGAGGAACGTGTATTTAACAGTGAAGCAATAGCATAAAACTGAACGATCACATGCTAGTGCTAACGGTTGGTGTCATGTCCATCACATCATTCCCTAATGATGTGATCCCGTTTCAAATGACAACTCATGTCCATAGTCAGGAAACCTTGACCATCTTTTGATCAACGAGCTAGTCAAGTAGAGGCTTACTAGGGACTTAGTATTTGTTTATTTTCACACACATGTATTTAGTTTCCGGTCAATACAATTCTAGCATGACAATAAACTATTACTGAACGGGGAAATATGATAATAATAATCACTTTATTATTGCCTCTAGGGCATATTTCCAATAGTCTCCCACTTGCACTAGAGTCAATTACATTGTAATGAATATCACACCATCGCAGTTTGGTGCTGATCATGTTTTGCTCGTGGAAGAGGTTTAGTCAACGGTCTGCCACATTCAGATCCGTATGTACTTTGCAAATCTCTATGTCTCCATCCTTGATCAAATTCCGAATGGAGTTGAAGCGGCGCTTTATATGCTTAGTTCTCTTGTGAAACCTGGGCTCCTTTGCGATGGCAATTGCTCCAGTGTGTGTCACACAAGATAGTCATTGGACCCGATTGCACTAGGTATGACCACCTAGATCGGATTTGAACTCTTTCATCCAGACTCCTTCGTGTGCTGCTTCGGAAGCAGCTATGTATTTCCGCTTCACATGTAGATCCCGCCACAACACACTCTTCTTGGAACTGCACCAACTAACTGCACCACCATTAAGAAAAATACGTATCCAGATTGTGACTTAGAGTCATCTGGATCTGTGTCAAAACTAGCATCGACGTACCCCTTTACGACGAGCTCTTTGTCACTTCCATAAACAAGAAACATTTCCTTGGTCCTTTTCAGGTACTTCAGGATTTCTTACTGCTGTCCGTGGATCTACTCCGGATCACTTTGGTACCCTCCCCACCAAGCTATTGCGAGGCATACATCAGGTCCGTTACACAGCATGGCATACATATAGAGCCTATGGCTGAAGCATAGGGGATGACACTCATCTTCTCTTTATCTTCTGCCGTGGTCGGGCTTGAGTCTTACTCAATCTCGTACCTTGCACTACAGGCAAGAACCCTTTCTTTGACTGATCCATTTTGAACTTCTTCAAATCTTGTCAAGGTACATGCTTTGTGAAAGTCCAATGAGGCGTCTTGATCTATCTCTATAGATCTTGATGCCTAATATGTAGCAGCTTCTCCGAGATCCTCATTGAAAAACTCTTGTTCAAATACCCTTTATATTTTCCAGAAATTCTATGTCATTTCCCATCAATAATATGTCATCCACATATAATATGAGAAATGCCACAGGCTCCCACTCACTTTCTTGTAAATACAAGCTTCTCCATAAGTTTGTATAAACCCAACGCTTTGATCACTTCATCAAAGCGAGTATTCCACTACGAGTGCTTGCCCCAGTCCATAGATGGATCGCTGGAGCTTGCATACTTGTTAGCACCTTTTGGATCGGCAAACCCTTCTGGCTGCATCATATACAATTCTTCCTTAAGGAATCCATTAAGGAATGCCCGTTTTGACGTCCATTTGCCAGATTTCATAATCATAAAACGCGGCAATAGCTAACATAATTCTGACAAACTATAAGCATCGCTACGGGTGAGAAAGTCTCATCTGTAGTCACCTCCTTGAACTTGGTGATAACCTTTAGCAACAAGTCGAGCTTTATAGACGGTGATATTACCATCAGCTGTCCGTCTTCTTCTTAAAAATCCATTTATTTTCAATAGCCCGCCGTTCATCAGGCAATGTCTACCAAGTCCACACTTTGTTCTCATACATGGATCCTATCTCGGATTTCATGGCCTCGAGCCATTTCTCGGAATCCGGGCTCGCCATAGCTTCTTCAAGTTCGAAGGTTCACACGTTGTCCACAACATAATCTCCAAGACTGGATTTCCGTAGCACTCTGGTGCGGAACGTGTCCTGGTTGACCTTCAAAGTTCAGTAGTAACTTGCTCTGAAGTATCATGATCAACATCATTATCTTCTTCTCCGTCTGTGCTGGTGTCGCAGAAATTTCTTCCTGTGGCGTGCTACTATCCGAGGAGGTACAATTACCTCATCAAGTTTCTACTTTCCTCCCACTCACTTCTTTCGAGAGAAACTCCTCTCTAGAAGGATCCATTCTTAGCAACGAAACTTTGCCTTCGATCTGTGGTAGAGGTGTACCCAATGGTTTCCTTTGGGTATCCTATGAAGACGCACTTATCCGCTCTGGGTTCGAGCTTATCTGGCTGAAGCCTTTTGACATAAGCATCGCAGCCCCAAACTTTCAAGAAACGACAGCTTAGGTTTCTTGCTAAACCACAGTTCATACGTTGTCGTCTCAATAGATTTAGACGGTGCCCTATTTAAAGTGAATGCAGTTGTCTCTAATGCATAACCCCAAACGATAGTGGCAAATCGGTAGAGACTCATAGAACGCACCATATCTAATAAAGTCGATTACGACGTTCGGACACACCATTACGCTGTGGTGTTCCAGGTGGCGTAAGCTGTGAAACAATTCCACATTTGTCTTAAGTGTTGCCAAACTCGTAACTCAATATTCTCCTCCACGATCAGATCAAAGAATTTTTATTTCTTTGTTACGATGGTTCTCTACTTCACTCTGAAATTCTTTGAACTTTTCAAATGTTTCAGACTTATGCTTCATTAAGTAGACATAACCATATCTACTCAAATCATCAGTGAATGTGAGAACATAACGATATCCACCGGCGCCTCAACACTCATCGGACCGCATACATCGGTATGTATTATTTCCAACAAGTCTGTTGCTCGCTCGCCCATTGTTCCAGAGAACGAGTTTTTATCATCTTGCCAATAAGGCACGTTCGCATGTTTCAAATGATTCATAATCAAGTGATTCAAAAGTCCATCAGCATGGGTTTCTCATGCGTTTTATAACGCTATGACCTAAACGGCAGTGCCACAAATATGTAGTACTATCATTATCCAAATTTGCATCTTTGGCATTAATATTATGGATGTGAGTATTTTCACGATCGAGATTCAACAAATAAACCATTCACAGAGGTGCATACCATAAAAGATATTATTCATCCAAATAGAACAACCATTATTCTCTGTCTTAAATGAATAACCGTCTCGCAATAACCAAGATCCAGATATAATGTTCATGCTCAACGCAGGCACCAAAACAATTATTTAGGTTTATACTAATCCCGAAGGTAGATGTAGAGGTAGCGTCCCGACGGCGATAGCTTCAACACTTGAACCGTTCCCGACGCGCATCGTCACCTCGCCCTTAGCCCATCTTCTCTTGCTCTGCAGCTCCTGTTTCGAGTTACAAATATGAGCCACCGAACCAGTATCAAATACCCAGGTGCCTCTGCGAGCATTGGTTAAGTACACATCAATACCATGTATATCAAATACCCTTTGTTGACGTTGCCAGCCTTCTTATCTGCCAGATACTTGGGGCAGTTCCGCTTCCGGACCAGTCCCCTTGCAGTAGAAACCACTCAGTCTCGGGTTTGGGTCCAGATTGGGTTTCTTCCCTTGAGCAGCAACTGATTTGCCGTTCTTCTTGAAGTTCCCCTTCTTTCCCTTGCCCTTCTTAAACTAGTGCCCTTCTTTACCATCAACACTTGATGCTCTTCTTGCTTCAACCTCCGCACCTTAAGCATAGTGAAGAGCTCGGAAATTGTCTTGTTCATTCCTTGCATATTATTCATCACGAAGCCCTTTAGCTTGGTGGCAGTGATTGGAGAATTCTGTCAATACCGAGTCATCCGGAAGTTTAACTCCCAGCTGAGTCAAGCGGTTATGCAACCCAGACATCTTGTGTATATGCTCACTGACAGAACTATTCTCCCCATCTTACAGCTGAAGAACTTATCGGAGACATCATATCTCTCGATCCGGGCATTGGCTTAAAAACTAGTTTCAGCTCTTGGAACATCCATATGCTCCATGTGCTCAAAACGTCTTTGGAGCCCCGGTTCTAAGCCGTAAAGCATGGCACACTGAACTATCGAGTAGTCATCTTTCTTGGACTGCAGACTTCATAACATCTGCAGCTTGCTCCTACAGGGGGCGCGGCACCTAGCGGTGCATCAAGGACATAAGCCTTCTGTGCAGCAATGAGGATGATCCTCAGATTACGGACCCAGTCCGCATAGTTGCTTCCATCATCTTTCAACTTAGCTTCTCTAGGATGCATTAAAATTCATGTGAACTACAGCGCGGGCGGCCATTGATCTACAACATACAATTGCAAAGTTTAGACATGTTCATGATAATTGAAGTTCAATTTAATCAAATTACTGAAGAACTCCCACTTAGATTAACATCCTCAAGTTGTCTATGTGTAACATGATCCACATCAAACTAAGCCAACTCCGATCATCACGTGAGGTGGATTAGTTCATCAATGGTGAACATCTTTCATGTTGATCATATCTACTAATGACTCATGTTCGACCTTTCGGTCTCTCGTGTTCCGAGGCCATATCTGCATATGCTAGGCTCGTCAAGTTTTAACCCAAGTATTCCGCATGTGTAAAACTGGCTTCACCCCCTTGTATATAAACGATTGCATCTACACCCCTATCATCACGTGATGTTTAGCAGCATCGATCTTTAGCAACGGTGCATACTGTGGGGTGAACACTTATCTGAAATTTAGTGAAGGGATCATCTTCTATAATGCTACCGTCGTCCTAAGCAAAATAAGATGCAAAAAGGATTAACATCACATGCACTTCAATATATGTGACATGATATGGCCATCATCGTCTTGTGCTCTTGATCTCCATCACTGAAGCACCGTCGTGGCCTCCATCGTCACGGGTTGGCGCCATGATCTCATCGTAGCGTCGTGACACCTTGATCTCCATCGTAGCGTCGTGGTCTGTCTCGCCGACTATTGCTACTACTACTACTGCTAACTCTAGCGGTAAAGTAAAGCAATTACATCGTGTTGGATTGCATACAATAAAGAGACAACCATATGGCTCCTGCCCGGTTGCCTGATAACTTACAAAACATGATCATCTCATACACAACTTATATCACATCATGTATTGGCCACATCACATCACCGGCTACCTGCAGTCTGCTGGCAGACGGCAAAGAAGTGGCCCGTGTGACCTACCCAGTGCAGTACCCCCATGGGGTCCACTTTGGACTTTGCCGTCTGCTGGCGGATGGCAAAGAACTCTTTGCCGGCTGCTGGCGGACGGCAAAGAGCTCGCAGATGGCAAAGACCCTGTTTGCCATCAGCTGGTTCTTTGCCGTCTGCTTTGAGAAGACAGACGGCAAAGAGCCTCTTTGCCATCAGCTGGCAGACGGCAAAGAGCTGGCAGATGGCAAAGACCCAGATTCCAGTAGTGCAAGTTCGCACCATAAGACAAGACATATTCAACGCAAATATAAACTCATTCGACATCATGTCCGAAGAGGGTTTAGTGAAAGTACGCAAAGTTCACACGGATCTGAATGTGTCAGACCCGATGACAAAGCCTCTACCACGAGCAAAGCATGAGCAACACCGGATAGCCATTGGTGTTAGGAAGCCATGTAACTGGGTTATGACTCTAGTGCAAGTGGGAGTCTGTAGGAGATATGCCCTAGAGGCAGTAACAACCGTTATTTTGTATCTCCAAGTTTGTAATGAGTGTTATGTTCCATGCTATAACTGCTATGATTCTCGAGTCTGCAATAACACGAGGCTCGGAGGGAAACTCCATGTGCACGTGTGGTATAATAAACGGTAAAATGTATTCCTAGTCTTGCCTCTAAGACTGGCTCAAGTATTGCATGATGATCCTATTTTCCTGATCATGGGCAGGCTATGCCAGCAATTTTGAGGGCACGATGTTGATAGAACACTTGTGTTGAATCGACCCAGATTGATGTTATGCTATGAGTTTCTATCGTTACAAGTTTATGGTTCTTAACATAGAGATAGTTAATGTTTGCATAATTCCTTAGACCATGAGAGTATTGAGTTCCTTCGTACTTGCTTTGTGAACTTTGGGGTTTGTTAAACGTCATCCGTAACTGGGTGGCTATTACGGCGGCTTACGGGTTCACGGAAAAGTATGGCAAGTAACGAGATAGCTCAAGATTGGGATTTGCTCCTCCGACGATGGAGAGATATTCTCGGGCCCTCTCGGTGTTACGGTATCCATCATCGTCTGGCCAGACACCTTGTGATTTGATCACTGGGATGCCGAAAACACAGAAACGAGAAAAGAGAACAAAACCGGTAACGAGGTAACTTGCATAGTGGACAAATTTGTTGATCCACGGGGATGCAATAAATCTCACCTCGGGTGTTTGTGACATATCGCGAAGCAACAGGTATAGCACACAGCAACTGGAGGTTCACTCGAATAATCATTCGTGTGGGTATAGGGGTTAATATGGGTGTCCACGGCTCCGATGTTGATCATTGATCGGAAGGGGTTCCGGGTCATGTCTATACTTCACCGAACCTATAGGGTCACACGCTTAAGGGTCATCTATCTGCTGAATACTAGACAGGGAGTCTGAGAGAAAATCACCGAAAAAGTTTCGGACACCAAAAAAGTTTCGGACAGCGGAAAAGTTCCGCAGAGAGAACACCGGATGAGTTTCGGTGAAACTGAAAAGTTGTTTTGGGGTATTCCATTAAGTCAAATTTGTTTCGGGATGCCCCTGATAATTCTTGGAGGGTGCCAGAATTATTCTGGAAACTTTCTGGAATTTTCGGGGATAAAAACCGGAAATGTTTCGGAGCTGCCGGAACCGCTTCAGATGCTTTTTCGCAGATGAAATCACTAATCTGGAATTGTTCCAGAACGCGTTGAAAATTATTTTAGTGGGTACTAGAAATGTTCTAAGCCCACATAAATATTTTTAGTTCGTACGGACGCTGAAAAATGTCATCGTGAATAGTGAAAGTGCTTTTTGGGAATTTTTATGGAAAGCACCTTTTGGGAATTTTCCCAAAAGGCTTCTAGAAGCCTTGGGCACTAAGGAAGCCCCCTTGGGGGGCCCCCCCAAGGGGTGGCCGGCCATGGAGGGTGGAGCTCCATGGAGCTCCACATGGCACTCCTTTTTGCTTTATTCTTTATGTAAATGACATAAAGTGGGGGTACTTTTGGTATTTGTGAATGCCAACTTTACCCCTTGGTTTTCCTATAAATAGAGGAGAGTGGGCTGCCCACAAACCTCATCCCTTGCCCTCATACACATGCCATGCATTATCTGGCTTCTTCTCTCCCTCCCACGAAAAGAGTTTCGTAGAGCCGAAAGGCTGTCTGGGTTCCGGCAGGAACTAGTTCTGGACGGCGAAGCCCTGCCGGATAGCTGACACCGTATGTGTGCAACCCCATAGAGAGGTCGTAGTTTCGGTCTTTTGCCCGAGGGGCTGTTCGAGTGTCCTCCCGAAGGGCTGTCCGAGTCTCCGTTCGAGTTTTGAGGGTCCTCCCGAAGGGCTGTCTGCGACATCGTCCGGGGGACTGTCCGACCGCCTCCCGAAGGGCTGTCCGGCGAGGGAGTACATCCTCGCGGTTGGGAGGTTGTAAATCCTAGCTGCGGGGATCTGCACCAACGATCTCCACCGACTCTTCTTCCGCTGCGCTTAAAGTCGGTACGGATCAGATCAAACCTTGTATGCAGTCTCCATAGTGGTCCTGGGCGTGCTCGCTATACCGAAATTTTTTGTTTTCTGTCGCGTTCCCCAACAGCCTGCGCCGCAGCAGCTTGTCCGCGCATGCCGACATCACTCCCGTGCGCCACCTAGCCCCTCCAGAACCCTCGCCCTTTCCGGAGAAGCCCTCGGCGGCCGCCATGACCGCGCGCACTGTGCTGCCCATGCGGCCACAGTGCGGCGTCGCTCGACTTCTTCCTCGCGAGCCATCCCTTCGCCCATTCAATGCTTCTACTCGCTCCCGTCGCTTCGCCCCGCGCCACGATGGCCAGCTCGCCGTCCTTGCACCAGTGACCTAGCCACATCACCGCCGATCCAGAGAGATCGCCGAGCTCCTCCCCCGCCTATATAAAGCCCCGCTCGGCCTCGCCTAGCTCCTCACCCCTCTCCCTCCTCCTCAATCGCCCCCTCGGAGCAAGAGCCAAGGCTGAGAGGCCCTCTGGCCTCGAGCTTCGCCGGAGCTCCGCCGCCAGCTGAGCTCCACCACCAGCCCTCTCCACCCCACCCTAGCCTTGCCCGACTACGCCCTCGAGCTCAGAGCACTCCACTGGTGCTCCTCGATCTCCTGTCCGAGTGAATCGCTGCCAGAATCACCATCGCCGCCGATCACCGTGGCACCCGTCCGCTGGAGAAGAATGGTGCGACGCCGTCCGGCCATCTCCGGAGGAGCTACGAGTACAGGGTGAACCGCCATCAAGTGCCTGATCCATCCCCGTCCTTCCCGAGCCCAACCGCCGTCGCTGTCGTCGGCAATCACCGCCGGTGAGCCGCCCCTCCCTCTGCTCTCTCCCTCTCTCTGTTTTAAATCGAACCGGGCCCCACCCGTCATCCAATCACCGAAGCGGTAAGTGGAGGCTTCTCGGGCGATTACGTCTTCGACGTGGCCCGCTCCAGGTTTTTCTGGTTTTTTTCTGATTTTTATTTATTAAGCAGAATTGACCAGAAACTTTGACCATCAATAACTTTTTACAGAAAGGTCCAATTGACCTGATTCTTTTTGCATGGTGTTTGTATCAAAGTCCTTTATTTTCTGACCAAGTTTGGTATTTTTCCAGTACCCACAAAATTGTTGGTGAATAAAAAGGCTTTATGTGACATTTTCCTTTGCCATTTGAAAATGTTTTCTGAAGGAGATTCTTGTGGATTTGAAGACCAGTAGTTTCTGAACAACCCAACTAATCAAGGCAAGCCAGGACATGTTGGGGAACGGAGCATGAAATTCAAAAATTTTCCTACGCTCACGCAAGATCTATCCATGGAGATGCATCGCTATGAGGGGGAGAGTGTGTCTACATACCCTTGTAGACCGTTAGCGGAAGCGTCTCACAACGCGGTTGATGTAGTCGAACAATCCTTCGAGCTCCACCGATCAAGTGTCGAACGTACGGCACCTCCAAGTTCTAACACACGTTCAGCTCGGTGACGTCCCTCGCCTTCTAAATCCAGCTAGTCGTCGAGGTAGTAGATGAGTTCCGTCAGCACAATGGCGTGGCGACGGTGATGGTGTAGAGATTCCGGCAGGGCTTCGCCTAAGCACTCCGAAAATATGACGGTGGCTCTAAACGGTGGAGGGGGGCGCCGCACACGGCTTTGATCAAGTCAATTGTCTGTCTAGAGGGGGCGCCCCCTCCCGTATATAAAGGAGGGAGGGCCGGCCCCCTAGGGGTGGCGCACCAAGAGAGGGGGGGGAGTCCTACTAGGAGTGGGACTCCCACCCCTAGTAGGACTCCTCCTACTTGGGGGGAAAGAGGAGGGAGAGAGGGAGTAGGAGAGGGGGTGCGGCCCCCCCACCCCTAGTCCAATTCGGACCCAAGGGGGGGCTGGCGCAGGCAGCCCATGGCTGCCCCCCTCTCTTTTCCCGTAGGCCCACTAAGGCCCAAAACTTCCTCCCGGTAAATTCCCGTAACTCCCCGGTACTCCGAAAAATACCCGAGTCACTCGGAACCTTTCCGACGTCCGAATATAGCCTTCCAATATATCGATCTTTACCTCTCGGACATTCCGAGACTGATCGTTATGTCCATGATCTCATCCGGGACTCCGAACAACTTCGGTCACCAATCACTTAACTCATATAATACTATTACGTCATCGAACCTTAAGTGTGCCGACCCTATGGGTCCGGGAATGATGTAGACATGACCGAGACGACTCTCCGGTCAATAACCAACAGCGAGACCTGGATGCCCAGATTGGTTCCTACATATTCCACGAAGACCTTTATCGGTGAACCTCCTATGTCAACATACGTTGTTCCCTTTGTCCGTCGGTATGTTACTTGCCCGAGATTCGATCGTCGGTATCCCGATACCTAGTTCAATCTCGTTACCGGCAAGTCTCTTTACTCGTTCCGTAATACATCATCTTGCAACTAACTCCTTAGTCACGGTGCTTGCAAGGCTTCTGTGATGCTGTATTACCGAGAGGGCCCAGAGATACCTTTCCGATAGTCGGAATGACAAATCCCAATCTCGATCCATGCCAACTCCACAAACACTTTCGGAGATACCTGTAGTGCACCTTTATAATCACCCAGTTACGTTGTGACGTTTGATACACCCTAAGTATTCCTACGGTTTCCGGGAGTTGCATGATCTCATGGTCAGAGGAACGTGTATTTAACATAGTGAAAGCAATAGCATAAAACTGAACGATCACATGCTATGCTAACGGTTGGGTCATGTCCATCACATCATTCTCCTAATGATGTGATCCCGTTATCAAATGACAACTCATGTCCATAGTCAGGAAACCTTGACCATCTTTTGATCAACGAGCTAGTCAAGTAGAGGCTTACTAGGGACTTAGTATTTGTTTATTATTCACACACATGTATTTAGTTTCCGGTCAATACAATTCTAGCATGAACAATAAACTATTATCATGAACGGGGAAATATGATAATAATAATCACTTTATTAATTGCCTCTAGGGCATATTTCCAATAGTCTCCCACTTGCACTAGAGTCAATTACATTGTAATGAATATCACACCCATCGCAGTTTGGTGCTGATCATGTTTTGCTCGTGGAAGAGGTTTAGTCAACGGGTCTGCCACATTCAGATCCGTATGTACTTTGCAAATCTCTATGTCTCCATCCTTGATCAAATTCCGAATGGAGTTGAAGCGGCGCTTTATATGCTTAGTTCTCTTGTGAAACCTGGGCTCCTTTGCGATGGCAATTGCTCCAGTGTTGTCACACAAGATAGTCATTGGACCCGATGCACTAGGTATGACACCTAGATCGGATATGAACTCTTTCATCCAGACTCCTTCGTGTGCTGCTTCGGAAGCAGCTATGTATTCCGCTTCACATGTAGATCCCGCCACAACACTCTTCTTGGAACTGCACCAACTAACTGCACCACCATTAAGAATAAATACGTATCCAGATTGTGACTTAGAGTCATCTGGATCTGTGTCAAAACTAGCATCGACGTAACCCTTTACGACGAGCTCTTTGTCACTTCCATAAACAAGAAACATTTCCTTGGTCCTTTTCAGGTACTTCAGGATATTCTTGACTGCTGTCCGGTGATCTACTCCTGGATCACTTTGGTACCTCCCCACCAAGCTTATTGCGAGGCATACATCAGGTCCGGTACACAGCATGGCATACATAATAGAGCCTATGGCTGAAGCATAGGGGATGACACTCATCTTCTCTTTATCTTCTGCCGTGGTCGGGCTTTGAGTCTTACTCAATCTCGTACCTTGCACTACAGGCAAGAACCCTTTCTTTGACTGATCCATTTTGAACTTCTTCAAAATCTTGTCAAGGTACATGCTTTGTGAAAGTCCAATGAGGCGTCTTGATCTATCTCTATAGATCTTGATGCCTAATATGTAAGCAGCTTCTCCGAGATCCTTCATTGAAAAACTCTTGTTCAAATAACCCTTTATACTTTCCAGAAATTCTATGTCATTTCCCATCAATAATATGTCATCCACATATAATATGAGAAATGCCACAGAGCTCCCACTCACTTTCTTGTAAATACAAGCTTCTCCATAAGTTTGTATAAACCCAAACGCTTTGATCACTTCATCAAAGCGAGTATTCCAGCTCCGAGATGCTTGCACCAGTCCATAGATGGATCGCTGGAGCTTGCATACTTTGTTAGCACCTTTTGGATCGGCAAAACCTTCTGGCTGCATCATATACAATTCTTCCTTAAGGAATCCATTAAGGAATGCCGTTTTGACGTCCATTTGCCAGATTTCATAATCATAAAACGCGGCAATAGCTAACATAATTCTGACAGACTTAAGCATCGCTACGGGTGAGAAAGTCTCATCGTAGTCAACTCCTTGAACTTGGTGATAACCTTTAGCAACAAGTCGAGCTTTATAGACGGTGATATTACCATCAGCGTCCGTCTTCTTCTTAAAAATCCATTTATTTTCAATAGCCCGCCGTTCATCAGGCAAGTCTACCAAAGTCCACACTTTGTTCTCATACATGGATCCTATCTCGGATTTCATGGCCTCGAGCCATTTCTCGGAATCCGGGCTCGCCATAGCTTCTTCATAGTTCGAAGGTTCACCGTTGTCCAACAACATAATCTCCAAGACTGGATTTCCGTAGCACTCTGGTGCGGAACGTGTCCTGGTTGACCTTCAAAGTTCAGTAGTAACTTGCTCTGAAGTATCATGATCAACATCATTATCTTCTTCTCCGGTCTGTGCTGGTGTCGCAGAAATTTCTTCCTGTGGCGTGCTACTATCCGGAGGAGGTACAATTACCTCATCAAGTTCTACTTTCCTCCCACTCACTTCTTTCGAGAGAAACTCCTTCTCTAGAAAGGATCCATTCTTAGCAACGAAAACTTTGCCTTCGGATCTGTGGTAGAAGGTGTACCCAATGGTTTCCTTTGGGTATCCTATGAAGACGCACTTATCCGCTCTGGGTTCGAGCTTATCTGGCTGAAGCCTTTTGACATAAGCATCGCAGCCCCAAACTTTCAGAAACGACAGCTTAGGTTTCTTGCTAAACCACAGTTCATACGGTGTCGTCTCAATAGATTTAGACGGTGCCCTATTTAAAGTGAATGCAGTTGTCTCTAATGCATAACCCCAAAACGATAGTGGCAAATCGGTAAGAGACATCATAGAACGCACCATATCTAATAAAGTACGATTACGACGTTCGGACACACCATTACGCTGTGGTGTTCCAGGTGGCGTAAGCTGTGAAACAATTCCACATTGTCTTAAGTGATTGCCAAACTCGTAACTCAAATATTCTCCTCCACGATCAGATCATAAGAATTTTATTTTCTTGTTACGATGGTTCTCTACTTCACTCTGAAATTCTTTGAACTTTTCAAATGTTTCAGACTTATGCTTCATTAAGTAGACATAACCATATCTACTCAAATCATCAGTGAATGTGAGAACATAACGATATCCACCGCGCGCCTCAACACTCATCGGACCGCATACATCGGTATGTATTATTTCCAACAAGTCTGTTGCTCGCTCCATTGTTCCAGAGAACGGAGTTTTAGTCATCTTGCCAATAAGGCACGGTTCGCATGTTTCAAATGATTCATAATCAAGTGATTCCAAAAGTCCATCAGCATGGAGTTTCTTCATGCGTTTTATACCGATATGACCTAAACGGCAGTGCCACAAATATGTAGTACTATCATTATCAAATTTGCATCTTTTGGCATTAATATTATGGATGTGAGTATTTTCACGATCGAGATTCAACAAGAATAAACCATTCACAAGAGGTGCATGACCATAAAAGATATTATTCATCCAAATAGAACAACCATTATTCTCTGTCTTAAATGAATAACCGTCTCGCAATAAACAAGATCCAGATATAATGTTCATGCTCAACGCAGGCACCCAATAACAATTATTTAGGTTTATAACTAATCCCGAAGGTAGATGTAGAGGTAGCGTCCCGACGGCGATAGCTTCAACACTTGAACCGTTCCCGACGCGCATCGTCACCTCGCCCTTAGCCAATCTTCTCTTGCTCTGCAGCTCCTGTTTCGAGTTACAAATATGAGCAACCGAACCAGTATCAAATACCCAGGTGCCTCTGCGAGCATTGGTTAAGTACACATCAATAACATGTATATCAAATATACCTTTGTTGACGTTGCCAGCCTTCTTATCTGCCAGATACTTGGGGCAGTTCCGCTTCCAGTGACCAGTCCCCTTGCAGTAGAAACACTCAGTCTCGGGTTTGGGTCCAGACTTGGGTTTCTTCCCTTGAGCAGCAACTGATTTGCCGTTCTTCTTGAAGTTCCCCTTCTTTCCCTTGCCCTTCTTGAAACTAGTGCCCTTCTTTACCATCAACACTTGATGCTCTTTCTTGACTTCAACCTCCGCAGCCTTAAGCATAGTGAAGAGCTCGGAAATTGTCTTGTTCATTCCTTGCATATTATTCATCACGAAGCCCTTATAGCTTGGTGGCAGTGATTGGAGAATTCTGTCAATAACCGAGTCATCCGGAAGTTTAACTCCCAGCTGAGTCAAGCGGTTATGCAACCCAGACATCTTGAGTATATGCTCACTGACAGAACTATTCTCCTCCATCTTACAGCTGAAGAACTTATCGGAGACATCATATCTCTCGATCCGGGCATTGGCTTGAAAAACTAGTTTCAGCTCTTGGAACATCTCATATGCTCCATGGTGCTCAAAACGTCTTTGGAGCCCCGGTTCTAAGCCGTAAAGCATGGCACACTGAACTATCGAGTAGTCATCTTTCTTGGACTGCCAGACGTTCATAACATCTGCAGCTGCTCCTACAGGGGGCGCGGCACCTAGCGGTGCATCAAGGACATAAGCCTTCTGTGCAGCAATGAGGATGATCCTCAGATTACGGACCCAGTCCGCATAGTTGCTTCCATCATCTTTCAACTTAGCTTTCTCTAGGAATGCATTAAAATTCAGTGGAACTACAGCGCGGGCGGCCATTGATCTACAACATACAATTGCAAAGTTTAGACTATGTTCATGATAATTGAAGTTCAATTTAATCAAATTACTGAAGAACTCCCACTTAGATTAACATCCCTCAAGTTGTCTATGTGTAACATGATCCACATCAAACTAAGCCAACTCCGATCATCACGTGAGGTGGATTAGTTCATCAATGGTGAACATCTTTCATGTTGATCATATCTACTATATGACTCATGTTCGACCTTTCGGTCTCTCGTGTTCCGAGGCCATATCTGCATATGCTAGGCTCGTCAAGTTTTAACCCAAGTATTCCGCATGTGTAAAACTGGCTTACACCCGTTGTATATGAACGATTGCATCTAACACACCCGATCATCACGTGATGTTTAGCAGCATCGATCTTTAGCAACGGTGCATACTGTGGGGTGAACACTTATCTTGAAATTTAGTGAAGGGATCATCTTATAATGCTACCGTCGTCCTAAGCAAAATAAGATGCATAAAAGGATTAACATCACATGCAATTCAATATATGTGACATGATATGGCCATCATCGTCTTGTGCTCTTGATCTCCATCACTGAAGCACCGTCGTGGCCTCCATCGTCACGGGGTTGGCGCCATGATCTCCATCGTAGCGTCGTGACACCTTGATCTCCATCGTAGCGTCGTGGTCGTCTCGCCGACTATTGCTACTACTACTACTGCTAACTCATAGCGGTAAAGTAAAGCAATTACATCGTGTTGGCATTGCATACAATAAAGAGACAACCATATGGCTCCTGCCGGTTGCCTGATAACTTACAAAACATGATCATCTCATACAACAACTTATATCACATCATGTATTGGCCACATCACATCACCGGCATACCCTGCAAAAACAAGTTAGACGTCCTCTACTTTGTTGTTGCAAGTTTTACGTGGCTGCTACGGGTTTGCAAGAACCGTTCTTACCTACGCAAAACCACAACGTGGTGTAGTGATTGCTTTTTGATCTTCTAAAAGAACCCTCTTCATTGAAACCGGTTCAACTAAAGTGAGAGAAACTGACACCCGCCAGTCACCTTTACGCAGCTATGTGCGCCAATGGTGAAACCAGTCTCGCGTAAGCGTACGCGTAATGTCGGTCCGGGCCGCTTCATCTCACAATACCGCTGACCGAGTAACAACTAGTAACGGCAAGCAATATGTATACACCCACGCCCACAACTCCTTTGTGTTCTACTCGTGCAAAACACATCTACGCATAGACCTGGCTCTGATACCACTGTTGGGGAACGGAGCATGAAATTCAAAAAATTTTCTACACTCACGCAAGATCTATCCATGGAGATGCATCGCTACGAGGGGGAGAGTGTGTCTACATACCCTTGTAGACCGTTAGCGGAAGCGTCTCACAACACGGTTGATGTAGTCGAACAATCCTTCGAGCTCCTCCGATCAAGTGTCGAACGTACGGCACCTCCGAGTTCTAAAACACGTTCAGCTCGGTGACGTCCCTCGCCTTCTAGATCCAGCTAGTTGTCGAGGTAGTAGATGAGTTCCGTCAGCACAACGGCGTGGCGATGGTGATGGTGTAGAGATTCCGGCAGGGCTTCGCCTAAGCACTCCGAAAATATGACGGTGGCTCTAAACGGTGGAGGGGGGGCGCCGCACACGGCTTTGATCAAGTCAATTGTCTGTCTAGAGGGGGCGCCCCCCTCCCGTATATAAAGGAGGGAGGGCCGGCCCCCTAGGGGTGGCGCACCAAGAGAGGGGGGGGAGTCCTACTAGGAGTGGGACTCCCACCCCTAGTAGGACTCCTCCTACTTGGGGGGAAAGAGGAGGGAGAGAGGGAGTAGGAGAGGGGGTGCGGCCCCCCCACCCCTAGTCCAATTTGGACCCAAGGGGGGGCTGGCGCAGGCAGCCCATGGCTGCCCCCCTCTCTTTTCCCGTAGGCCCACTAAGGCCCAAAACTTCCTCCCGGTAAATTCCCGTAACTCCCCGGTACTCCGAAAAATACCCGAGTCACTCGGAACCTTTCCGACGTCCGAATATAGCCTTCCAATATATCGATCTTTACATCTCGGACATTCCGAGACTGATCGTTATGTCCATGATCTCATCCGGGACTCCGAACAACTTCGGTCACCAATCACTTAACTCATATAATACTATTACGTCATCGAACCTTAAGTGTGCCGACCCTACGGGTTCGGGAATGATGTAGACATGACCGAGACGACTCTCCGGTCAATAACCAACAGCGAGACCTGGATGCCCATATTGGTTCCTACATATTCCACGAAGATCTTTATCGGTGAACCTCCTATGTCAACATACGTTGTTCCCTTTGTCCGTCGGTATGTTACTTGCCCGAGATTCGATAGTCGGTATCCCGATACCTAGTTCAATCTCGTTACCGGCAAGTCTCTTTACTCGTTCCGTAATACATCATCTTGCAACTAACTCCTTAGTCACGGTGCTTGCAAGGCTTCTGTGATGCTGTATTACCGAGAGCGCCCAGAGATACCTTTCCGATAGTCGGAATGACAAATCCCAATCTCGATCCATGCCAACTCCACAAACACTTTCGGAGATACCTGTAGTGCACCTTTATAATCACCCAGTTACGTAGTGACGTTTGATACACCCTAAGTATTCCTACGGTTTCCGGGAGTTGCATGATCTCATGGTCAGAGGAACGTGTATTTAACATAGTGAAAGCAATAGCATAAAACTGAACGATCACATGCTATGCTAACGATTGGGTCATGTCCATCACATCATTCTCCTAATGATGTGATCCCGTTATCAAATGACAACTCATGTCCATAGTCAGGAAACCTTGACCATCTTTTGATCAACGAGCTAGTCAAGTAGAGGCTTACTAGGGACTTAGTATTTGTTTATTATTCACACACATGTATTTAGTTTCCGGTCAATACAATTCTAGCATGAACAATAAACTATTATCATGAACGGGGAAATATGATAATAATAATCACTTTATTAATTGCCTCTAGGGCATATTTCCAACAGGACATCCATACTATGACGCATTTCATAGCATTGCATATTTCATATTCATTTCTTGCATTTAATTAATATGGATAATTCAAGTGAAGTATTTAAAGGCCTATTGTTGACAGCTTAAATTGATGACCATGATTGCTAAGTGAAACTTAGTTGGTTGGTCAAGAGTCACCTATCCGGGCTTACCCGTGCAGCCACATTTGCTGGTATGGGACAGCCTTGACTTGGTCTGGCTTCGTGCTCTTTCACCGGTACCGCCATCTAGGGAGGGTTATGTGTGCGTGCTGCCCTGATCAGGTAGACGGCGATAACCCTGTGAGCCCAGTTGAGTTTTGTGCCAGCGTCCCCGTTTGGGACAGTTTAGTTAGGCCACGACGGTGGCAGGTGTCACGAGGTGACACGGGGCCACCCAAGGCTTGACTCCGAGGGAGTGTGGTTGCCGGTGGTACGATGGGAGAGTCATGGGTCAGGCAGGTTTCGTTGGAGCAACGCTGGTCCACCCGGATGGGATCACGAGGTCAGGTGCTCCATGGTGTGGGTAAAGTGCGCAACCTCTGCAGAGTGTAAAATCTATTCGAATAGCCGCGTCCACGGTATTGGACAGCCCGTCCAGACCTCTCTAGGTGATCAACCGTAATAATCATAGTAATGATGGAAGAACTTGTCTTATGAGTGGAAGTACTCGTTGTCATCAAGTATTCCGAGGCTTGTGAGACAACCTGGAGATGAGTAAGTTGGTGACAGTAAGCGAATCACTTAAGTTTTAACATGCTCATTGCCATGCTATTACTTGCTGCATATTTGGTTGTCATGTGCTTGCGGGTACATTCAAAGTACTCACCTGGCGTATCATGCCAGATGCAGTAGAAGACTGAGATGGAGTTCGCGAGGTCCATGTTGCGATGTCTAGGATGTGTCCACAGCAGTGTCCCTGTGTATGGAGTTTCTATCATGTTCCGCTACGTAGTAGTCTTCCGCTGTAGTATTCCACAGTAATACCGAGGCCCTGATATGTTAGATAAATAATGTAGATATTGTCATAGCACTAGATGTGCTTTTGGCCTCGATGATCATGTAACATATGAGCTTGTACTCGACTATTATCAATAAAAGTTCAGCTATGTTCTGTTCCAAGTGGTTGTGTGTTTCCAGAAGACATGATCTCTGGGTTGGAAACACTGGTAAACCGGTTCTCTGAGCCGGGGTGCCAGATTTTGGCTATTTAGATACCACCCCCTTACACACATATATTAGGGACACATGCAGGTGGGCGAGGTTTTCCGACCCTTGCTCGTGCCTTTTTGTCCGAAACACCTATCTTTTGCGCCTGCTTGGTCTACAACTTTGACCGGTCTCGAGAGGGGATAGACCATGGTGACTTCCTCTTAGTTTGTGTTAGGGTAGGTCATATTGACATGTCAAACAAAGATTGAGAACCAGTCTTCAAAAGATTCCCCCCGTCACCTCGAAGTGCGGGACTCACACTCTACGTCCGGAACCTTCGTGTCAGATAGTCTTGTTTGTGAAGCAAGTGCCACATCAAAGTTGTGTATTGCACATTTAGACATCACACCAACGTAATATATATATATATATATATATATATATATATATATATATATATATATATATATATATATAATATATATGTATATACACACACATATATATATATATATATATATATATATATATATATATATATTAGGGACACATGCGGGTGGGGGTCATTTTTCGACCCTCCCTCGTGCGAATGAGGCGCCGATCCGTGGGGCCTTCTTGCCCTACGGCTTTGTCCGGGCTCAAGAGGGCGTAGACCAGGGTGAATTCCCCTTGGTTTTTGTTAGGGTAGGTCATATTGACATGTCCAACCATAACCTATCTTCACAAGATTCCCTCTCGTTGCCTTGAAGTGCGTGACTCGCACTCTAAGTCCGGATCTGTAACACCCCAAAGATTTAATCATGTTTTTACTAAATAAAAATTTGGCCAGAAATAAAATTTTGAATTATACTCGGTCTTTATTTAATTTCAGAACCTTTTCTGTTTTCTGATTTCAAAATTCTTCCCTCCATATAGAAATTTTTGGTAATAATATTTTGGTTTCGGTAGTTTTCTCAAAACATTTCATTTATACTTTAATAACAGTAGGAATTAATTTCATAATAAAATTTGCCTCAAAATAATTATTTTAATAGAATTTTCAATTTTTTAATTGCCTCTGTTGCACTAAAACTATTTTAAATAAATCTTCTAAAATTCCACAAAAATTATGGGAGGTCATATGATGCCTATAAATCACGTTTATGCAAAAACCTAACTTGGTCTTTTGAAAATTTTGAGTGAAACAACCTCCTTTCAATTCTGTCAATTTCTTAGGTTATAACTACAACCCCTATTTTCCTTGCTCAATTAATTCTTAAATTTTTCGCACTTATAGTCCTTCCAACCAAACCCTTAAGTCCAAAATTTTAGCTCCATTGGAATCTGTTTAGTTCACCAAATATTCCCCTGTAGTTTCTGTCCAGAAACAAAATTCTTCAAAACTTGCACTGGCAAGTTTTGCATTCTGTCAAACCAACCCTACCATCCAATATATCATCTAAAGAGACACTACCCTACCAAGTATCACTTCCAACAAAATCATCTAGATAGATCTATCATTTTGCCAAACACATTGGGTGCATGGCAGAATTCTTCAACCCCTTTGAACTACATTGGGCACTTGATGTTCTGATCCAACCACCATGTCCAGTAGCTCCATAACAGTGTGAATCATTGTCATGCCAAAATTCCAAATTCAAATAAATTCTTTTGGCCACTGTGGCAATTCATCGAACGCCTAGAGTGCATGCACAGAGCACGAGCAGAGTGCTCGTTTGGCAGGCTCGGCCATGCCCTTGCGCCGTTTCCCTGATGCCTCCCCTACTCGCCCGAATCCTCCCCTAGATCACCTGATCACCCTCGATCCCCACCGACACCTCCCCTTGGCCGCTTGCGCCGGCCACCGCCATCCCCGGCGACCAAGACCACCGCCCGACGAACCCAATTCCGCCACGTCTCTGTCGGTGCCGTCCCGTCTTAATGGCCAACGGCCGCGCCTATCCGCAGCTCGCCAGCGCCCCACCGACCACCTACCGGCCTCGCTGACCCTGGCCGCCGCCCATACCCACCTTTCCGGCACCATCAATGGCCGCCGCTGTCGTTGCTTCACCGGGAAGCCACGGGAACCGACGTTCCCGTGCTATATAAGGCCGTTCCCAGCTTCCCTCGATCGCTAGCACCTCACCTCCTTTCCTCTGTGAGCCCCCCCCAAGCACCCAATGACCCAGACAAGGTCGTCTTCTTCCCCTCCCGCCGCCATAGCCGTGACCAAACCCCTGTTAAGTTCATCACCACCAGAGCCTCCCCCGCCACGATTTCTTCTCCGATAGCCTCCACGCAACCCCGCGGATGCGTTCCACTCCTTAATTTTGCTCAGGAGCAACCAGAGGCAAAAGCCCTGTTTCGATCACCGCCGCCGTCCGCCGGAGTTCAAACTGCCGGCGCTACAGTCTTCTCCCCCGTCCAAAGAGCACACCCGGAGATGCGCGAGTCCATCCTGAGCACGAGCATGTGCTCGGTGCCCGGAATGGCACCACCAATCGCCGCCGGCAGAAGCTCCTTGCTCCCGCACGGTTGACCATGGACGGAGTCAAACCCGACGCGTGGGCCCCGCTTGTCGGTGACTCACCTTTTTTGCTGGAGGCGCACTCCAAAGTTGGCGTTTTCCCTCGCAGGGAAGCGTACCGGCTCAGATGCGCCTCCCTCGCCTCCAACCACCGTGGGCTTGGCCCAGTGGCACCATTCGTCTACGCAGCGCTCAGGGCGCATCCCTGCTTCTCTTTTTTTTTCTTTTTCAGCGTATTTTCAGAAAATTCTACTGTGGCCTTATCTAATCCAAATTTAATGATTCAAATTTCCGCTGACTCCTAAAATCATGATCTATTTATCCAGCTTAGGTGAACATTTTTCCTAAAAAGTATCTCCACTGGATCAATTAAATAGTACTTTTAATCATTTAATTCCATCTTAGAATTGCTCTAAGTAAATCATATTAACTCCAAATGAATTGATTCTTTTTCTGTTATTTTTTATTTTTCATATAGTATATTTTAGTATTTATTTCAAAAATATTTGAAACACTTTCTTGCACTGTTTTGGTTTTATGTGGTAATTTCAATATTTCTGAAAATAGGAAATGGAGGGGAGATAAATAATTCAAACTTTTGGAATGCACCCAATATTTCTGCATGCTCAAGGCAAGCATCTTGAACACTTGATATGGTGAAAGCATGGTGAATTATTTGCTAGAATAATTTGAACATGACTGTGTTGAATTCAAATTAAATTTGCATGTTGCTAGATGAGCATGCATGGTCATGTATATTTTCTCTTGCATGCATGTAGGATTGGCGTGTTTCTCCGTACCATGCATCGTGTGCTTGTCGTGACTAACTTGCAGGAGCAGGCATAAGAGAAACACCGTTACCGGTAGAAGGGTGATCACGTTGGAGCGTGATCATGCCTTGTTTGATATGCTTGTTGGAGCATGCAAGGGTTGTGGCCCTGTTGGTATTACTGTTGAAAGAGTACTTTGTTGTGCTAACCGTTGCAGGAAACTTAAGCCTCCTGAGTCGACCGTAGATCGAGTCTTGTTCCGGTAACCCCCATACTTGATACGTGCTGCCACTTGTCCCTGCCACAGGTGGGGTATGGTTTAGTAAGTTGTTAACCCCTTTCCATGCACACACCGTACAGAGGGCCACAATGAGGGTTTCCAGGGCCATGGACTAAATCCTGTCATCGGGTCAGGGGGCATGGGTGTTACCGGCTGTAGCCGAGAGGGAGTGTCCCCTTGGAATCCGCGTGTATTAATAGTGATCCCATGCAGGACGGTGGTCTCTCCGTCTTAGAGATTTTCTTGAACGATGCTTTGGGTGATTCCTGGCATCCAAAAAGTTAATCTGGTGTGTGCTGGTCAGGTGTGTTTTCAACCCAAAGACCATAATGGGAATTAGTCAGTGTCACGGTACTGACTAAAGAAATCCTTTACTTGTGGGTAAAGAGTACACCCTCTGCAGAGTTTAAACCTATTCGAATAGCCGTGTCCGTGGTTAAGGACTACAGTCTGGGTTGGTCAAGTGTCGGTCTTAGGGTCGGTCTTCGGAGGAAAATAATTAAATTGGGCCTGAACTATTTTGCAGGATATTGTTATCATCACTAACACTGTCGTGGTTATTTTGAATACTATTACTGTGAATATTTCTATGGTTATGCATATTATTGAGGACTAACCCGTTTCTCTTATTTTATATTTCCTGAGTGTCTCAGGGGCTGGCTAGACTACCCCGGGCACTCAACTTTATTTTCAAGACCTCTCGTGGCATCCCTCGAGTTTTCAGGCGGTCCCGCCACTACTCTTGTGGACACCCGATTGGCATTTCTCTTCAAGCCCGACCGTGGCGTCACTTGATACCCGACTGGCATTTCTTTTCAAGACCTCTCGTGGCATCGCCTGAGTTCTCGGATGGTCGTGTCTCGTCCGATTTCTCCTTTAGACACCCGTTTGGCATTTCTCTTCAAGACCTACCGTGGTGTCATTTTAGACATCCGACCGGTATTTCCATTATTTTATTTTCCTTTAACTTTCCTTGTTTATCACTAATATTTTTATATATATCCAGTTATTTGCACATGCAAATATGTTATTATGCCATGATTTAATTCCTGACAGCATGCCTTTAAGTCCATCATGAGCATACGCTTATAATTTTTAATTCAACTTGATCACATAATATCTGCTGCATTCGGTATATCATCTGTTCATGATATTTGCGAGTACATTCAAACGTACTCACAGGCTTGTCCCTGGCTATTTACTTGGCCAGGTGAGGATTTCTTCGAGGAGTACCACCGCGACGTCCGTGCGGAGCCTAGGATTAGCGGCCACGCGGATAGGAGTTATCCGGGTCAGCTGTTCCTGTGGGAATGGAGCCCCATCGACGTTGGAGAACCACGAGTCATTTTCGTCATCCACCACCGGAATCGCTGTTGTATCATTAGACCTTTATGGTCCTGTATCCAATTCTTGTAATAGCTTGGTAATCTGTAACAAGGACGTGTCCACCAGTAACAGTAATCCTGGGCTGGTGGTAACATGAGGGGTTAAATTTCTGGGATATGTTGTGTCCCCGAAATCCGGCCCCGACAGGATCCTTCATGCCGGGTTGTCCTGTTTGTGGAGCAAGTGTGACATCATAATTGTGTATTGGACATTTAAACATCACACCACTCTTTTATACATATATTAGGGCCACATGCAGGTGGGGTGGTTTTTTGACCGTCCCTTGCGCGTTTTTCAATGATGCACCGATCTGTGGGGCCCGCTTGGTCGAAGGCTTTGACCGGCCTCGAGAGGGGGTAGACCATGGTGAATTCCTCTTTGTTTGTGTTAGTGTAGGTCATATTGATGTGTCAAAACAAGTTTGAGCACATGTATTCACAAGATTCCGTCCCGTCGCTTCGAAGTGCGGGACTCGCACTCTAAGTCTGGAACCTTCGTGCCGGATAGTCTTGTTTGTGAAGCAAGTGCCAGATCAAAGTTTTGCATTGGATATTTAAACATCACACTACCATTTTATAAATTTATTAGGGCCACATGCAAGTGGGGGTAGTTTTCTGACCCTCCCTCGCATGGTTTTCTTTGATGCACTAATCCGTGGGGCCCGCTTGGTGTATGGCTTCGACCGGCCTTGAGAGGGGTTAGACCAAGGTGACTTCCTCTTGGTTTGTGTTAGGGTAGGTCTTATTGACATGTCAAACCAAAATTGAGTGCATGTCTTCATAGAGATTAACTTCCGTTGCCTCAAAGTGCGGGACTCACACTCTTAGTTTGGAACCTTCTTGCCAAAAATTCCTGTTTGTGAAGCAAGTACCACATCAAACTTTTTATTTGATATTTAAACATCAAACCACAATTTTATACATATATTAGGGCCACATGTAGGTGGGGGTGTTTTTCCGACCCTCCCTCATGCTGTTTTAGATGATGCGCCGATCCGTGGGGCCCGCTTGGTCTATGGCTTTGAGCAACCTCGAGAGGGGGTAGATGCTACTCACAATGGAGTTGTTGGATTTTCCCGAAGAGGAAGTGTGAAGTAGCACAGCAGCAGAAATTATTTCCCACAGTTAAGAACCAAGCTTTATCGAACCAGTCTGAGTCACTAAGCTACCAACTTTAGCAGCACCTGCACACAAACAAATAAATTGCTTGCACCCAACAAAGGCAAGGGAGTTTTTGTATTGATTGGAAGATAGACCCTTGGGGCCATAGGTTCACTGGTGGCTTCTCTCTCAAAAGCAAGTAGTGGTGGAATAAATTACTGTTGGGCAATTGACAGAAAAGCACATAGTTATGACTTGGATCATTCATGGCATAATCTCACATAGGCATTATGTTCGTGATAAGTAGACCATTAATCCAACTACATCTACTACTATTACTCCACCCAAAGACCGCTATCCAGCGTGCAACTCATTGTATTAAGTTTGCAAGAAACAGAGTAACACAATAGGCAAGATGACATAATGTAGACAGAACAAAACCTAGCAATAAGATCAAGCCCCATCATTTTATCCTTAGTAGCAACAATACAATACGTGTCTTTGTCCTTTTTGTCACTGGATAAGATCACCGCAAGATTGAACCCACTACTATGCACCACTCCATATAAAGACCTACTCATATATCTTGGCCAAAGAAGACTCATAGATCAGAAAGCATACATAGCTATAAAATTACACAAGAAAGAGAGCTCAAATGATTCAATATAAATCAATGAACAATCTGATCATAAATCCATAATTCATCGGATCCCAACAAACACACCACAAGAATTAGATCGGATGGATCTCTAAAGAGATCATTGTATTGAAGATCAAAAGAAAGAGAGAGAGAGAGAGAGAGAGCGAGAGAGAGAGAGCCATCTAGCTACTGCTATGGACCCATAGGTCTTGAAAAAACTACTCACACATCATCATGGAGGCAGCAAGGTTGATGAAGATGGCCTCCCCAATGATTCCCCCTCCGGCAGAGTGCCAGAAAAGGGCTCCAAATGGGATCGCTTCAGAACAGAGACTTGCGGCACTGATAAAATTGTTTCGGGTCTCGCTCCAAGGGTTTCAGAATATGTGGGAATTTATAGCGCTGGAATTAGGTCAAAACAAGCAATAGGGGGCCCACATGTCAGGGTGGCACCCCCCAATGCACGCCCCCTGGATTGTGGGGCCCCTGTGTGTCTTCTGGCCTTCCCCCAAAGCTTCTAGTTTCTCTTATTGTCTAGAAAAAATCGTCAAAAAGTTCTTTCATGTTTGGACTTCCACAGGTATGGTTTTTTGCGAAACAAAAAAAAGCAAAAAAACAGGAACTGGCACTGGGCACTAAATTAATAGGTTAATCCAAAAAATAATATAAAATTACATATAAAGCATATAAAAATGATAATATAATAGCATTTAACAATAAAAAATTATAGATACTTTTGAGACGTATCAGCTTCCCCAAGCTTAATTCTGGCTTATCCTCGAGTAGCTAAATGATAAACAAAAGAATTTTTTATGTTGAATGCTACCTAACATGTTCTTGATCAAGTGATGTAATTGTGGTATGAATATTGAGATATGAATGATTCAAGGAAATAGTCTATCAATTTGATATTAAAAGAACAATACACAAATATGCAAGTAAACAATCATTGCCTTTTGAAATAAAGGTATTAAAGAACGCGATCCCTACACACTAATTATGATAAGCATGGCATGCTTAGTCTTCCTGGCATAGAGATACCGTATCATGAACAAACCCTAGTGCCAAACCAGGAAATTAAATTATACCTTTTTTTGCTTCAGCTATTTCTCAACTTTTACGCAATACTTGGGCATGAGCCTTGGTCCTAGCACTTTGGATGGCACAGAGAATGATGATGTGGGTTTACAAGGGAAGACAAAAAAAAGGAGAAAGTCTCACATCAACGTGGCTGATCATTAGGCAATGGAGAGGCCTTACAATTGATGTCAATGTGAGGAGTAGGGATTGCCATGCAATGGATGCACTAGAGCTATAAGTGTATGAAAGCTCTCTCTAAATGCAACTAAGTGGGTGTGCATCCAACTTGCTTGATCATGAAGACTTCGAGCATTTGAGGAAGCTCGTCATCGGAATATACAAGCCAAGTTCTATAATGTGAAATTCCCACTAGCATAATCATGAAGTATATGAAAACTCTCTATATGAAGTACATGGTGCAACTTTGAAGCACAAGTGTGGCAAAATGATAATAGTGTGTCCCCTCTCTCTTTTTCTATATTTTTTCTTTCTTTTTTTTCTTTTTCTCTATTTCTTTTTTCTTTTTCTCTTTTTTTCTTTTTCTTCCTAATAGGTAGGGACACACTCTAATAATGATGATCATCACACTTTTATTTACTTACAACTCAAAACTAAAAATGATGACTACATATGAATGCCTCTGGCAGTGTACCAGGATGTGCAATGATCTAGCATAACATGTATAACAATGATGAAAGGTGGCTTTGCCACAAATATCATGTCAGCTCTATATGATCATGCAAAGCAAAATGACAATGAATGCTTGATAACCCACAAGTATAGGGGATCGCAACAGTTTTCGAGGGTAGAGTATTCAACCCAAATTTATTGATTCGACATAAGGGGAGCCAAAGAGTACTTGGAAGTATTAGCAGTTGAGTTATCAATTCAACCACACCTGGAGAATAAATATCTGTAGCAAGTGATTTGTAGCAAGATAATATGATAGTTTGATAGCAAGTAACCAAAGTAGCAGTAGTAACAGTAATGGTAACAGTAGTAGATTTGTAGCAAGTGTAATGGTAACAGCAGCAATAGTAACTTAGCAAGTATCAATAAGTGAAAACTCGTAGGCACTGGATCGGTGATGTTGGGTATGTATTGGATGATATCGATCATGTATCAGTTATAACATAGGGCGACACAGAACTAGCTCCAGTTCATCAATACAATGTAGGCATGTATTCCGTAAATAGTCATACGTGCTTATGGAAAAGAACTTTAATGACATCTTTTGTCCTACCCTCCCGTGGCAGCGGGGTCCATAAGGAAACTAAGGGATATTAAGGCCTCCTTTTAATAGAGAACCGGAACAAAGCATTAACACATAGTGAATACATGAACTCCTCAAACTACGGTAATCACAGGAAAGAATCCCAGTTATTGTCATCCTGGGGTATGCGGATCATAACTCATAGCAGGTGCATACAACTTGCAAGATCAGATCTAAAACACAAATGTATTGGTGAAAACATAAACGGTTCAGATTTGAGATCATGGCACTCGGGCCCTAGTGACAAGCATTAAGCATAGCAAAGTCATAGCAACATCAATCTCAGTACATAGTGGACACTAGGGATCAAGCCCTAACAAAACTAACTCGATTACATGATCAATCTCATCCAACCCCTACACTGACCAGCGAGCCTACGAAGGAATTACTCACTCCCGGTGAGGAGCATCATGGAATTGGTGATGAAGAGAGGTTGGTGATGATGAAGATCGAAGATTCCCCTCTCCGGAGCACCAAACGGACTCCAGATTTGGCCTCCCGATGAAGAACAGGAGGTGGCGGTGGCTCCGTCTCATGAAACGTGATAATTCTTCCTCTCTGATTTTTTTTTCTCCACGGATGTGAATTTATACAATTGGAATTGGGCTGATATGGGCCACCAGGGGCCCACACAACACCAGGGCGCGCCCCAGGGGGGCGTGCCCAGGTGCTGTGTGTGCACCCTGGTGCCCCTCTTCTATTGTTCTTTGCTCCATAACTCCTTATTTATTCAGTAAAAATTCCTTGAAAAGTTTCAGCTCATTCAGAGAACTTTGATTTCTGCACAAAAACAACACGATGGCAATTCTGCTAAAAACAACGTCAGTCCGGGTTAGTCATCCAAATCATGCAAATTAGAGTCCAAAACAAGAGCAAAAGTGTTTGGAAAAGTAGATACGATGGAGATGTATCAACTCCCCCAAGCTTAACTCAATGCTTGTCCTCAAGCAATTCAGTTGGCAAACTGACAGTGATAAAGAAAAAACTTTTGCAAACTCTTTTTGTTCTTGTGCTTATGATTGCATTCAAATAGCATCCAAGTTTTCAGCAAAGATTATAACTAACCACATTCATGATAACTCTTAGAAACCATATTCTTTCATATACATGGCATAATCAATTAGCGAGCAATAATAAGGTATCTCAGATGCCAACACTTTGTCAAAACAATCATGATATAATATGACAATGATGGTATCTCGCTAGCCCTTTCTGAGACCGCAAAACATAAATGCAGAGCACCTCCAAAGTTCAAGCAGCGACTAAACATTGTAATTCATGGCAACAAAGATCCAGTCATGATGCATTCAACGATTAACCACACACAATGCATGAGAATGACAATAGTGCTCTCCAGTCTGGTGCTTATTTTGAAGGTGATGACTCAACAATAAAAGTAAATAGATAGGCCCTTCGCAGAGGGAAGCATGGATTTGCAGAGGTGCCAGAGCTCAAAGTTTTAAAAACAGAGATAAAATTTAATTTTGGGTGGCATGCCCTTCCTGTCAATGTTACGACCGAGATATTTCAATATCTTCCATGCTAAACAAATTAGTGGTGGCTCCCAAGCGATAAAAGTAAAGTTTGCTTTCTCTTCACCTTATCGTAGTCCGAGGCAGATTTGGAAATTGTTTGCCCTTCATTCCACTTACAGCTCATAAGAGTTTGTTTGAATAATTGCAAGTTTATTTGGGACTGGGAATCCCGATTACCGCCCTTTTCTCGTGCGATGACAAGTGAATAAACACTCATCTGAGAATAACTCACTTAGCATAGAAGATATCGATTTCCCCTTGTCGCTCCATGAGCAGTCCATGCACACAAAACAAATATTCATTTGAATAGTTTAGAGGTGGCACATGCAAATTTACTTGGGACGGCAGGGTAATACCGCATATAGGTAGATATGGTGGACTCATCTGGAACAACTTAGGCTCATGGATTTTGATGCACAAGCAGAATTCCCGCTTAGTACAGGTGAAGGCTAGCAATAAGGTTGGGAAGCGACCAGCCAGAGAGCGATTATGGTCATGAACATACAGTATGCATAATCAACATTGAGTACTAGCATGAGTAGGATATGAGCACCATGAACATAAATATCATAGAGGCTATGTTGGTTTTGATTCAACTACATGCATAAACATGTGCCAAGTCAAGCCACCTGAAACATTCAGAGGAGGATACCATACCATCATACCACATCACAATCATTTTAACTGCATGTTGACAACCAATGTAAATCATTATCAACCCCCTAGCTACTTAAGCATGGCATGAACAACTGTAATCTCTAATTGTCATCACAAACATGTTTGATCATAATATGCTGAATCATGGACACCGATCTAAACACATTCATAAAGACAAGAACATGTTGAGTTCATACCCGCTTTTCCTCACCACGGTCACTCCACCAAATCATCGTCATTATTGCCTTTCACTTGCACAACCGAATGGTATGAAAATAATAATAGTGCAAGGGTACCATGGACTAAGCTAGAATCTGCAACAATTTATTCAAAGGAGAAGAAAAGGTAAAATGGGCTCTTTGATAGATAATCAATAATGCATATGAGACCCACTCAACAATGTCATCGTGGTCTTCTCCTTATAAGAACTCAACCAAAAGAAAAGAAATTCAGAGAAACACACTGAAATATTTTTGGAGTTTTTGGTTTTTCTTGAAGAAGGCAATTCAAAGAGATAAAAACAAAAACGAGAAAAACTATTTACATGGGAAAGCTCCCAACAAGCAAAAGAAGAACATAGAAATCTTTTTGGGTTTTTGAATTTTAAAGGCTACCACTAAATAAACTAGAAAGCAAAAACCAAAAAGAAGCTAACTAATTTTTTTGGATTGTCTTTAAAGTTTTTCAAACACACAATAAAACTAGCATGGATAATACAATGAAAAATTATGAGCACGGACACCTAGAGTGAAATACATAAGCATGAATAGAATGTCAGTGGGAAATACGTACTCCCCCAAGCTTAGGCTCCTAGCCTAGCTTGGTTTACTGCCAACCGAAGAATCCATCTGGTCCCGGCGGGAACTCCTCAGGAGGTGGGATCTGAGCATCCAAACCCTGTGGCCCCTGCGCGGCTGCGGCCATCGCCGCTCGGTAGGTAACAATATCTTACGGCATAACAGTATATCCGTTCCTGGCATGAACATCAAACAAGGCAGGTGCGGGCAATGGAATAATATCCATAGTGTCCTCATTATAAACCAAGTTATACCGGATGCGGTCAGAGTCATCCAAATCAGAAAGAAAGTGATGGTGCTTCATGGACTCAAAGTCTAAACGAACCTTAGCTAAGAGGGGATCATGCGGACGTATATTAACATAAAAGTGGCTCGCTAAGCGAGTGGCATAGATACCCCCATAAATCGCACCTCTGGACCTATTAGTGTGCAAGCGGCGTGCAATGATAGCTCCTAAGCTGAAAGTGTTATCACCAAAAAGTGCATGGCGTAGGATAGCAAAATCAGGTGCACCAAGGTAGCTTGCAGCCTTCCTGGCAGTCAAGCACTTCCCTATGAATAAAGCAAAGTAATGCATAGCGGGGAAATGTAAACTAGTGGATTTAGCTACCGACACTCCTCTTGTTTCTCCCACCGTTAAGGTGTGGAGAAACTCCTCGAACTTAGCTCATTGAGGCTCTCTCAAATCCCCATCAGTAGGGATCAAGCATATCTCACAAAACTGCTCAAGCGACATCTGGTGGGTTTCACCATACATCCTGAAGCTCACTTCAGGGGGGTTGTTCCCACTCAAATAATAGAAACTTTGCACAAAGCAATTAGTGAGGATTTGGTATTAATCACACTCATCTGCGATAAAGGCGTTTAGCCCGGCGTTGGTGATGAACTGCACGAACTCATGGTGGAAACCGGCTTCATCCATGAAGGGTACATGTGGCCATTCACACGATTGAACTTCCGCATCACGGGGTAAGTTGAGGTCATCGTCGAAAGACTCTCCCCGAATCCCCATGGCATTCTTCTTAGAGGAGCTCCTCCTGAACAAGTTCATCTTTATCTTGAACAAATTTCTGAAAAAATTTAGTCCACAAAAAGATGTAAATAAAACTTCACAATATTGATAGCAACTACTCATACAAGTGCCTAGAGGCCATATCAAGCATTCAAACTACTTAGCACTCAAAGAATTCAACTTGCAAGCTCATTTTCTGTAGCACCAAGAGTAGGTAAATATGTAAAATATAAACCACTAAAACAAAAACTAATTGGAGCATTGGAGGAGTCACATACCAAGGAGCAATTCCTCAAAACAGTTTTGAAAACGGAGTTCCAAGCAAAGAGATCGAAAATCACAGCAAGATGAGCTCAAACACGAGCAAGAACTGGGCACGATTTTTTTCTGAGGTAGGAGAAGGAGTTGGCTGGAAGGAATAAGTGAGGGGGCCCCTGTGGGGCCCACACAACACCTGGGCGCACCCTGGTGCTGTGTGGCCACCCAGGTTGCCCTCTCACACTAGTTTTTATGTCAGAAATTCTAATATATTCCATAAAAAATCATGTAAATTTTTTAAGACATTTTGAGCACTTTCATTTCTGGACATTTTTTATTGCACGGAGAATTCAGGAAACAGGAAAAGCATGGCATTTATTATGTTTAACTAATAAAGAACAGAGAAAATAAGTTGGGTACAGAAAGTTGTGCTTGCTAAATTCATCAACCTCATGTCTCTCAAAAAGAACTCATTAATACGTTTGATCAAGTCTTATTAACAATCCCTTTTCGATTAACATGAAACCAAAGAATTTTTGCGAAAACACTATGGTACCTCAATGGGGACAGGCATGTCCCCTACCATAATTATTTCATATTTCTTTTTGACAGTAGGAATAGGTAGTTGAAAACTTCCAATAGTGATAGTGGGAGATTTTCTGATAACATTAATACCATTCACTTGAAGTTGTTTCCTCGGAAAATGCACCGTGTGTTCATTACCATTAACATGAAAAGTGACTTTCCTTTTGTTGCAATCAATAACAACCCCTTAAGTGTTCAAGAAAGGTCTTCCAAGAATAATTGACAAGTTATCATCTTCGGCCATATCATGTATAACAAAGTCGGTTAAGATAGTAACATTTGCAACCACAACGGGCACATCCTCACAAATACCAACAGTAATGGCTGTTGACTTGTCAGCCATCTTCAAAGAAATCTCAGTGGGAGTGAGTTTGTTCAAATCTAGTCTTTTATGTAAAGAGAAAGGCATAGCACTAACTCCAGCTCCCAAATCACATAAAGCAGTTCTAACATAATTTCTCTTAATGGAACAAGGTATAGTAGGTATACCGGGTCTCCCAATTTCTTAGGAACACCATCCTCAAAAGAATAATTAGCAAGCATGGTAGAAATTTCTGCCTCAGGAATTTTTCTTTTGTTTGTAACAATTTCTTTCATATATTTTGCATAAGAAGGCATTTTCAACATATCAATCAAGCGAGTACGTAAAACAACAGGTCTAAGTATTTCAACAAAGCGATCAAAATCCTCCTCGTCCTTACTCTTGGAAGGCTTAGGAGGGAAAGGCATGGGCTTCTGAACCCATGGTTCTCTTTCCTTACCATGCTTTCTAGCAACGAAGTCTTTTTTCTCATACCTTTTGTTCTTAGGTTGTGGGTTATCAAGATCCTTAGCAGGTTCAATATCAATATCATTATTTGGTTCTCCCACATTCTCTAGCTGAGCATCTGCAAGAATCTCATTAGTAACATCAGGTGTATGTTCATCACCTGATCGGGTTTCAGCATCAGAAATAGAAATATCAGGATTAACATCAGGAGGTTTTTCTACCTTTGGTTCACTAGAAACCTGCAAAGTTCTATCATTTTTCTTTTTCTTCTTCTTTTTAGAAGAACGAGGAGTATCAACATCAGCTCTTTGAGAGTCTTGTTCAACTCTCTTGGGGTGTCCCTCGGGATAAAGAGGATTCTGGGTCATCCAACCAGCCCTAGTCATAACTCTAACAGCATGATCATTCATATTTCTATTCATTTCAATAAGCAAATCATTTTGAGACTTAGCATTTTGTTCTAACTGAGTTTGAACCATAGAAGCATGCTTACTAACTCCCTTAACATCATTGACAATTCTAAATAGCAAGTCACTGAAGCGATCAATAGCATGGGCATTATGTTCTAACTGTTTCATAACATGATCATTGAAATAATTTTGCTTGCCAATATAATTATCAAACTCTAGATAACACTGACAAGGAGTTTTACCAAAAGGAACATCATTTTCATCAAACTTTAATAAAGAATTTACCTCTACCACCTGTGGTGGTGGTGGTGGTGCATTGAGCCCATGTATTTCTTCAGTAGGTGGTAAAATTTTAACATCTTCAGCTTTAATACCTTTTTCCTTCATGCACTTCTTTGCTTCTTGCATATCTTCGGGACTGAGAAATAGAATACCTCTCTTCTTCAGAATGGGTTCAGGCGGTGGTTCAGGAAGTGTCCAATCATTATCATTCTTCAATATATTCATTAATAATTCTTCTGCTTGAGTAATAGTTCTTTCCCTGAAAACACAACCAGCACAACTGTCTAGGTAGTCCCTAGAAGCATCATTAATACCATTATAGAAGATATCAAGGATTTAATTTTTCTTCAAAGGATGATCTGGTAAAGCATTAAGTAACTAGAGAAGCCTCCCCCAAGCTTGTGGGAGACTCTCTTCTTCAACCTGCACAAACTTAAATATTTCCTGCAAGGCGGCTTGTTTCTTATGAGCAGGGAAATATGTTTCAGAGAAGTAATAAATCATATCCTGGGGACTACGCACACAACCAGGAGCAAGAGTATTGTACCAAGCTTTAGCATCTCCCTTTAGTGAAAAAGGGAACAACTTAAGAATATAGTAATAGTGAATCTTTTCCTCATGAGTAAACAAAGTAGCAATATCATTCAACTTAGTAAGATGTTCCACAACAGTTTCAGATTCAGTACCACAGAAAGGATCAGACTCAACCAAAGTAATCAACTCAGGATCAACAGACAATTCATAGTCCTTATCAGTAATAAAGATGGGAGAGGTAGCAAACTTAGGATCACACCTCATCCTCTCCCTCAAAGATTTTTCTTTTATCACAACAATCACAGCTAAAGCCTCTTCTCTAGGATTGCAATTGAGAATAGCTAAAGAAGATTCTTTATCTAAGCATTTTTCATCAGGTATTTCAGCTCTAGCAATAGGATGAAGCAATAAAGGCATATCAAGATCCTCAAGAGTTTCAGCACTCTTGGCTTTCTCAAACTCTCAAACCTTAGCAAGTTGTTCCTCAAGAAATTCACCAAGTGGCCCAGTAGTATCAAGCATAGTACTAGCATCATCAATAGTATCATTCAAAGCAGTAGTAGCATCATTCATATTCATAGCAGAAGTAGCTTCATCAATAACATGTGACATAGCAGAATTCATAGTAGGTGGTGGTGTTGCAAGCTTAGTAAAAACAGACGGTGAATCAAGTGCAGAGCTAGATGGCAGTTCCTTACCTGTCCTCGTAGTTGAGGGGAAGATTTTAGTTCTGTCATCCTTAAGATTCTTCATAGTGGCAAACAGATATAAAACCCAAGTGACTTCACAAATATTGCTATGCTCCCCGGCAACGGTGCCAGAAAAAGGTCTTGATAACCCAAAAGTATAGGGGATCGCAACCATTTTTGAGGGTAGAGTATTCAACCCAAATTTATTGATTCGACACAAGGGGAGCCAAAGAGTACTTGGAAGTATTAGCAGTTGAGTTGTCAATTCAACCACACCTGGAGACTAAATATCCGTAGCAAGTGTTTAGTAGCAAGATAATATGATAGTTTGATAGCAAGTAACCAAAGTAGCAGTAGTAACAGTAACGGTAATAGTAGCAGATTTGCAGCAAGTGTAACGATAACAGCAGCAATAGTAACTTAGCTAGTATCACTATGTGAAAACTCATAGGCACTGGATCAGTGATGTTGGGTATGTGTTGGATGATATCGATCATGTATCAGTTATAACCTAGGGCGACACAGAACTAGCTCCAATTCATCAATACAATGTAGGCATGTATTCTGTAAATAGTCATACAAGCTTATGGAAAAGAACTTGCATGACATCTTTTGTCCTACCCTCCCATGGTAGCGGGGTCCATAAGGAAACTAAGGGATATTAAGGCCTCCTTTTAAAAGAGAAACGAAACAAAGCATTAACACATAGTGAATACATGAACTCCTCAAACTACGGTAATCAACAGAAAGAATCCCAATTATTGTCACCCTGGGGTATGCGGATCATAACTCATAGCAGGTGCATACAACTTGCAAGATCGGATCTAAAACACAAATGTATTGGTGAAAACATAAATGGTTCAGATCTGAGATCATGGCACTCGGGCCCTAGTGACAAGCATTAAGCATAGCAAAGTCATAGCAACATCAATCTCTGAACATAGTGGACACTTGGGATCAAGCCCTAACAAAACTAAGTCGATTACATGATCAATCTCATCCAACCCCTACACCGACCAGCAAGCCTACGAAGGAATTACTAACTCTCGGTGAGGAGCATCATGGAATTGGTGATGAAGAGAGGTTGGTGATGACGAAGATCGAAGATTCCCCTCTCCGGATCCCCAAACGGACTCCAGATCTGGCCTCCCGATGAAGAACAGGAGGTTGCGGTGGCTCCTCCTCATGAAACACGATAATTCTTCCTCTCTGATTTTTTTCTCAGCGGATGTGAATTTATACAATTGGAATTGGGCTAATATGGGCCACCAGGGGCCCACACAACACCGGGGCGCGCCCCAGGGGGGCATGCCCAGGTGCTGTGTGTGCACCCTGGTGCCCCTCTTCTGTTGTTCTTTGGTCCATAATTCCTTATTTTTTTAATAAAAATTCCTTGAAAAGTTTCAGCTCATTCGGAGAACTTTGATTTCTGCACAAAAACAACACCATGGCAATTCTGCTGAAAACAGCGTTAGTCTAGGTTAGTCTCATTCAAATCATGCAAATTAGAGTCCAAAACAGGAGCAAAAGTGTTTGGAAAAGTAGATACAATGGAGACGTATCAATGCTCAAGTCATATGATAAATAGTAACAATGGAAGTTGCATGGCAATATATCTTGGAATGGCTATGGAAATGCCATAATAGGTAGGTATGGTGGCTATTTTGAGGAAGGTAATATGAGGCTTATGTGTGAGAGAGCGTATCGTCTCATGGGGTTGGATGCACCTGCGAAGTTTGCACCATGTCTCAAGGTGAGAGTGGGAATGCACGGTACCGAAGAGGCTTGCAAAATATGGATAGGTGGAAGTGCTTTATAGACCAAAAATATCACATTAAACATAAAGAACTGAAGTACTTATTGCGAAATCCTTAGTAGACCTTGAAGCAAAGCATAACTCGCATGCCCCTAGGGAGGAGATTGGTAGGAGTTAACCATCATGCGCCCCCAATCCAAACACACAAAGGATGTCAATCATGGATAAATTATACTCCGACTTCCTCGCTAATGCCAGCGGCCACCACTTTCATGGATAAAGACTCCCAAACTTTAACACCCATATTAATACTAAACTTTGATCATTTTACCAACACACCCACATATTACTCCCTTAATATCACAAAACTATTACAAGGAATTAAACTTATCATATTCAATGATCTACAAGTTCATGCTAGTTTTTATTATACCACCATTATATACCTATTATTTTTGGACCAACCATATAATTCATGCAAATTACCACTTCCTATTCAACTCTCAAAAAGATTTAAGTGAAGCAAGAGACTGCAAGTAATTTCTACAAAACATATCACCGTTCTCAAAAAATATAATTGAAGTACAAGAGCAATTGCCTCAACTCAAAAAGATATATGTGAAGAACAAATGAGCATTTTATAAATATAGGCTGAATGTGTGTCTCTCATAATAGGTGTGATTAGGAAACAATGACTGTGCAAACTAGGAAACAAACCAAACAAAAGCAAAAAGACGCTCCAAGCAAAACACATATCATGTGAAGAATAAAAATATAGCTCCAAGTAGGACTACCGATAGATTTGAAGACGGAAGAGGGGATGCCATATGGGGCATCCCCAAGCTTGAACGCTTGAGCCTTCCTTAGATATTACCTTGGGGTGCCTTGGGCATCCCCAAGCTTAGATTCTTGCTGCTCCCTATTCTCCTTCTATGATCATCTCACCCAAAAGTTGAAATTTCATTCACACAAAACTTAACGGAACTCGTGAGATGGGTTCGAATAAAATAAATCATTCATTCATGTACTGTCAAGGAAAGATTCATAATAATTCCCAAATAATGTCTACTATATTCTATCAATTTCACAATTTATATCCCCCAATGTAAGCCATGGAAACTCCAAAACAAGTAAACTAAGAAAATAGAACAGAATCTGTCAAAAATAGAACAGTACATAAAGACTAAATTTATAATCATAATTATATATCTCCAAAAATTAGGAAAATGTAAGAAATTTGTAGCCCAATACTATGTAAACATTTCAACAATTAATCATGTTCTAGTAAAAAATGAAAATTCAAATACTGAACGTAAATGTTTCTGTTACTGCACAGAATCAAATCAACAAGCATTCACATCACCCCAAAGGTCTTACTTGACACAAAGATCAAAATAAAAGATAAAAACACAATTACTACAGTAGCAATAATCATGTTGACTCACAAAATAGAAGGTAAAAACTGAGATAACTATTGGGTTGCCTCCCAACAAGCGCTATTGTTTAATGCGCCTAGCTAGGCATAAAGCAATCTATCTAGTTTTATCATCTTTTAGTGATAGATCATACGTAGCTCTCATAATAGATTCAAAAGGAGGCTTAATTATCTTTCTAGGGAAATGTTCCATACCTTTCTTTAGTGGAAGTTGGAACCTTATGTTGCCTTCCTTCATATCAATAATGGCACCTATAGTTCTCAAAAAGGGTCTCCCAAGTATAATAAGACAAGTAGGATTGCATTCAATGTCAAGAACAATAAAGTCCATGGGCACATAATTTCTATTAGCAGTTATAAGCACATCATTCACTCTACCCATAGGCTTTTTAATAGTAGAATTCGCTAGGTGCAAATTTAAGGAGCATTCACTCATATTAGTAAAACCGAGAACATCTTACAATGCTTTTGGCATAGTGTAGGATCGAAAGTATGTCTAGAGGGGGGGGGGGTGATTAGACTACTTGACCAAATAAAAATCTAGCCTTTTCCCAATTTTAAGTCTTGGCAGATTTTAGCAACTAGGCACAAGTCAAGTAAACAACCTACACATGCAATTCTAAGAGTATAGCAGCAGAATGTAAAACAATTGCATATGAAGGTAAAGGGAGAGGTTTGAGGGAGCAAACGCAATGTTGACACGGAGATTTTTGGCGTGGTTCTGATAGGTGGTGCTATCGTACATCCACATTGATGGAGACTTCAACCCACGAAGGGTGATGGTTGCGCGAGTCCACGGAGGGCTCCACCCACGAAGGGTCCACGAAGAAGCAACCATGTCTATCCCACCATGGCCGTCGCCCACGAAGGACTTGCCTCACTCGGGTAGATCTTCACGAAGTAGGCGATCTCCTTGCCCTTACAAACTCCTTGGTTCAACTCCACAATCTTGACGGAGGCTCCCAAGTGACACCTAACCAATCTAGGAGACACCACACTCCAAGAGGTAACAGATGGTGTGATGATAATGAACTCCTTGCTCTTGTGCTTCAAATGATAGTCTCCCCAACACTCAACTCTCTCTCACAGGATTTGGATTTGGTGGAAAGAAGATTTGAGTGGAAAGCAACTTGGGGAAGGCTAGAGATCAAGATTTATGTGGTAGGAATGGAGTATCTTGACCTCAACACAAGTGTAGGTGGTTCTCTCTCAGAAAATGTATGTTGGAAGTGTAGACATGTTCTGATGGCTTTCTCTTCGAATGAAGAGAGGGTGGAGGGGTATATATAGCCTCCACACAAAAACTAACCATTACACACAATTTACCAAACTCGGTGGGACCGAATCATGAAACTCGGTCGGACCGATTTAGTTCAAAATGTGAACGTTAGGATTTTCGGTGGGACCGATATGTCAAGTCGGTGGGACCGATTTCATTAGGGTTAGGGCATAACGTAATCTCGGTGAGACCGATTACACAAACTCGGTGAGACCGATTTTGGTAATAGACTAACCAGAGAGTTGGTCAGGCAAACTCGGTGGGACCGATTCGCTCATCTCGGTTGGGCCGAAACGTTACGAAAGGGAAACAGAGAGTTTGCATTGCAATCTCAGTGGGACCAATCGCTCATCTCGGTTTAACCAAAACGTTACGAAGGGAAACAGAGAGATTACAATCCCATCTCGATGAGACCGAGATCCCTATTGGTGAGACCGAAAAGACTAGGGTTTCTGGCAGTGGCTATGTTAAGAGAACTCGGTGGCGCCGGATAGAAAGTTTCGGTGGGGCCGAGTTTGACTTTTGGTTTGGGACATATGTGGATATGAGAAAGTAGCTGAGGGTTTTGGAGCATATCACTAAGCATCTTGAGCAAGAAACTCATTAAGCAACACCTCATCCCTTCTTAATAGTATTGGCTTTTCCTATGGACTCAATGTGATCTTTGGATCACTAAAAATGAAAATGTAGAGTCTTCTGCTTTGAGCTTGAGCCAATCCTTTTGTCCTTAGCATTTTGAAGGGTCCACTTTCTAATCCATGCCATGCCAATCATTGAGCTTTCCTGAAATATTTATCTTGAAATAGCATCAGCTCAATGAGCTATATGTTGTTAGGAATTACCAAAACCACCCAGGGATAGTTGCACTTTCAATCTCCCCCTTTTTGGTAATTGATGACAAATTATAGATCAAAGCTTCAACAAAAGATAATAAGATTTAAAAAACATCGTCGCTTTGAGAAGTATGTGATAAGCAAGAGCTCCCCCTAAATTTGTGCATTATTTAAAATTTGCTTTTGAATGCAAATGCACAATCGATTAGGATCATGGGTTACTCTTCCATGTCACATACATCTTGGTGGAGCGCTCAAAATGATAGAAATTAAAAGCATGCACTCCTCACCAAGCAAGTGAATGATCGTGTAAGGATATAAGAGATAATATCATCCAACAATCATTAAGGGTAGTATATGATCAAACACATGATCAAACACGTATAAGTATCTCACATAAGCACACAATCAAGAAGTTCAACCAAAATAGCAAGAGAGATGAAAAGCAACACTCTCTCTCGAAGCCTATGATCTATACATTTTTCTCCCCCTTTGGCAACAAGTTACCAAAAAGTTCAAAAAAAAATATAGTGCTAAACGTCTCTCAGGCTTGATCTTCAGGAGGTGGTGTAGAGAGAAATCCAAGGACGAAGGCATCTGTTGATGTAGCTGGAGCTGGTGGAGTGGCTGCTGGAGGTGGCACTGGAGCTGTAGCTGCTGGTGCTGATGCTGTAGCTCGAGTATCTGTCACTAGCACTGCAGTAGATCTGTGCCCTCTAGGCACTCGCTCAAATGCTTCAGTGGTTGCCTTGCCCTTCTTCTCTTCTGCTTCCTCCTGAAGCTGCTCAACTGTGGTTTGGATCTCAGTTACCTTGACATCAAGATCATAGAATTTCTGCTCGATGATCCTCTCCAAGCTCTCTTGGTTTTGAGTCAGGGTGGCCAAGCCCTTCTCAATCCTCAAGGTGGATTGGATCAGATATGCTAGCTGATCTTGCTTGCTCTTCAGGAAAACTTGAGATGCCTCTGCAACACTTGGCATCTTGGCAGCTTTCTCAGCTTTAGCTTTGGCTTTCTTCTCCTGTGCTTGAGCTGATGATGGTTCATTCTCATCCATCACGACTGTGTTGTCTTCAAATTCAGGGTATATGGCCAGGTGCTCCTTATCCAATAGATATTTGCCTGTCCCCATCTTGGAGTTGATGAGCTCCTGAATTTGTGGGGCATATCCATAGCTTCTCTTCTGATCAACTGCTGTCCTTTTGATTGTCTCTACAATCAGACTCATGACTTTGAACTTTTGAGGAATATCAAATATATGCAGCAAGTTGATAGCATGTCCTCTGATCATCTTGTGATCACCTGACTTGGGTAGCAATGTGTGTCTTAGGATCCAGTTGATGGTAGGCAGACCAGACAACAAGTAGTGGACAAATCCAAACTTACGAGTTTCCAAAGCATCATATGGGATCTCTCTGTACATGTGTGCCATAGTGTTGTGGTCTTTCTTCTTCTCCGCATAAACATCCAAGTCATCCTTATGTTCTTCTGGGGCATTGATCAACTGAGCCCATTCTTCAACAGTGGATTGGTACCTTGTACCTTCAGACATCCAAACTATCCTTCCATCTGGATAGAAGTGGGCAGTGGAGTAAAACTGCATGATCAGCTCATCATTCCACTTGGTGAGCTTCTGGGCAACAAATGTATCAACTCCACATGCCTTGAAGCTGTCATATACTCCTGGATAGTGATCTTCATTCTCCTTGATGTACGCCTAGTCAACCCATCTCATGTCACAGACAATGGGCTTCTTGTCAAGCAAAATTGTCTCATAAAAGTCTTGCTATTCCTTATTGTGAAACCTGTAGTCAACAGCAGTTCTCCTCCTGACAGCATATGGATCAGACTGTCTCCATAATCTCAGTCCTGAATCCTTCCTGATCTTCATATTTTTCCGCAACAGGCTGTGCATCATTGTGGTCAGGGATCTTGGGCTTGAGCTTCCTTAGCACTTGGGCTTCATCATCTTCTTCTTCAACTTGAGGCACTGGGGCCTTGTTCTTTTCTGCAGCTGGAATGTTTCTAGTGCTTCTCTTTGGTGCAGACTTCTGATCTAGACCTTTGGGAGCAGACTTGGGCTTAGATGGAGCAGCCCCTGATCTGATTGCATCTCCCATGAGCTTCTGAGCTTTGGGTGCTGGTGCAGCATCCTCTCCTTCTTCCTCTTCATCTGATGGATCTTGCATCATGGAGCGCTTTCCAATGACTCTTGCTATGGTTTTCTTAACCCTCTCTTTCCTTTTCTTCCCTTCTCCAACTTCTTCAGTTGTTGATTTTGAAGCTGCAACGGTTGAGGCTCTGGCTTTTGACATAGGAACTCTTTTTGCTGGAACCTTAATCTTCATTCCTGGCTTACTTGCAACAGCTGTGCCATACTCCTTTTTCAGCACCTTTTTCCTAGAAGTGGCTTCATCCTCAACAGCCACATAATCTTCATCTTCAGAATCTGAGGTTTTCTTCTTCCTTGTCCTGGTAGCTGCCTTTGGCAAGTTACTAGGTGTGCTCCTGCTGCCTTCATCGTAGCTGCTGGTGGGACTAGTGCCCTCACTCATCTGAATCTGCTCTTCAGACTTATTCTGACTGTCACTTTGATCAGACATCTTCAGGCAAACTATCAGCAGACCCTGTGAATAGGTTGTAGATGAGTTAGAGTAGATGAGCATCACAAAGACAGAGGTTTTGCAAAACATTTGAGTCAAAAAGCTTAGTTTTAGTTTTCTACAGAACTGATCTAGGAGCTACCGAATTGACAGACTCGGTGATACCGAAGCAACACTTGGAACCTAAACTAGTGAACTCGGTAGGGCCGAGTCACAGTTCGGTGGCACCGAGATTGCTAGGGTTTCACAGAATCTTGAACTTTGTCACACCGATTTGCACGTTTCGGTCAGACCGAAAAGCACATGTGCAATGGCCAAGGCCAAATCGGTGAGACCGATTTCTACAGTTCGGTCGGTCCGAGATGAGTTCTGTGGAGAGCTAACCCTAAAATTTTCGAATCAAACTAGACCTAAGGAAGTTTTAGCTGGATGGATCAATCTCAATCATGGCAAGAAACATGGCATTGTCCTTGTGCTAGGAATCGGAGTGAAAAAGACAGCACAAGGGGTCGAACACTTACCCTAGAGCGGCGAGTGTTCGCTACGGTGGCAATGGCGGAGCATATTTCCGTTGACGGCGGCAGAGACCAGCGGCGGGAGGTCGCTGGCGGCGAGAAGACGATCCGGAGACCTAAAGAGGCAGAGCAGGTTACGCGCGGGAGAAAGGTTTCGGAAAAATTTCCAAAATCTGACCCGTCAGTATATATAACCTGACCCTGTCGGTGTGACCGAGTGGAACAACTCGGTGGCACCGAGATGCAAAACTGCAGGCAGTTACTGCAACTCGGTGTGACCAAAAGGTTCTAATCGGTTGCACCGAGATTAAAAACCTAGATCAACTAAGTGATCTTGGTAGGACCGAAAAGGATGAATCGGTCAGACCGAAATGCATAAAGAGGTTTTGGAAGTTTAAGTCTATGACGAATCAAGGACTCCGAGTGCTCCTCACACAGAGTGGTTTGAATCTGACTTGATCAAACTTTGTGATGTAGCATGAATAGAGTTTGAGACGAGGAAAGCATAGATAGCTAGAGGGAGTTCTTAGGCATTCTTGTCCATCCATTTGGCAAAAAGAAACCAAACAATCAAAGCAACAAATGGATGTCCTTGAATGAGAAAAATATGCATCCAACATGCTCACACAATTAAAATGGCAAATGAAATATGTGACAAAGCATGCACAAACAGTCTAGCATCTATCAAGCAATTGGCGATGACTAGGTCATCTATATATGAGTATATTGACTTAGGAGTCAAATGAGAACATTTGATCATAGGTCATACTCATCGTTTAAGCACAAGTGGGGTTACCACTTTTACATAAAGCATTGTTGTGCTCACACCATTGGAGTTGCTTTAGCTCAATTCTTTAGAGTAAAGCTCCCCCTAGATGTGATATCCCCCCTAAGAGGGATGAACTAACCTTGGGTTTTGTCGATGATGACTTCATGTAGGTGTTGATGATGTGGATGCTCAATGTTGATGTAGATCATTCGGAGCAATCCATTGGAGTGAGTTGCACTTTCAATACCTACACGGGTTAGTCCCACAAGGAACAAGCTAGGATATCCATAGACATAGAGTGATGTATACACAAGATGATGTCCATGAAAGCATTAGGTTGCCTTGTCCCTTGTCTTACCAACAAGAGGGTTTGTGACTCCTTGAACTAGTGCAAGATATGGAAGTTGTTTGCACTTGTCCTCGCCAAAATGATAAGAGTGAAGTATGTTGGCGGAGTCACCCTCAAGAACTCTCTAGTTCTTCTTCTTCGGGATCCACACCATCTTGATGGGAATCCTTGGAGTTGTAGTCATACTTGATGAAGTACAACTTGATGTAGTCTTGGGAACCCACTTGACCAAGGCCTTGGGTGCTTCTTCAAATGCATCCATCTCCTCTTGAAGCTTGTCCTTGCCTTTTTGCTTGTGGTCTGGTGGTGGAAGATCATCTTGAGCTTGTGTTCCTTTGAAAGAAGTAGGATCATACTTCTCTTGTTGAGGAACAAACTTCGTCTTGGGGTATTGATCTTCTTCTCACTCAACTCCATTGGCATTGAACTTTCGTTCAAAACCAACACCTTGATTCTTCCGGTGTCTTCCTTGCTTGCGTACAATTTCCTCAAACTGCTTACTTCCAGCAAGGCTCTTGTAAACACCTTTCTATATAATTCCCTTTAATAAGCTATTTTCTTGCTCAAGTGTAACTTGGCTAAGAGAGTCATCAGTGGAATCAAGAGAACTACTAGAAGCAACAACATTGGATTTAGCATGATTGTTGTTACTACTAGATGAAGAATCTTTCTTGTTCTTGTTGCTAGATTTGACTTGTGTCATGTAAGTAGACAAGAGTAAATGCTTGGCAATGTAAGAAGAACTTTTCTTGCGAAGATCATCATTGATTGCCTTTAAAAACTCATGTTCTTGCTCAAGGTTGAGCTTTTCAAAGCGTAGCTTATCATGAGTCTTTAAAAGTTCTCGATGATCTTCCAAGGTAGTTTCATGAGCTAACTTAAGAGTGTTTAGTTCTTTAGTTAGACGCTCAATCTCCTTCTTATCATCGTCATTCGTTTTATCTTGATTAGCATGATTAATAGCAAGTTCATCATAGTTTTCATAACTAGAGTTGTCAACGAGTAAATCCATCTCCTAGCAAATCATCTTCATCACTACTGAAATCAACATACTCGGGGTGTGTTACCTTTGGACCTTTAGTCATGAAGCGTCTCCCAATTCCTTCATTTGGTGAGTCAAATATGTCGTAGGAGTTGGTTGTCACAAGTGCTAGTCCGGCAACACCTTCATCTTGAGTATATTCAGAGTCGGAGTGATGACTTCTTTCGGAGTGATGGTCGGAGTCAGAACCGAATACCCATTCACCAACATGAGCTTCATGTCTTCTTTTTGTGTAGCTCCTTGATGACTTGTCCTTCCTTTCCGAATCCTTGCTTCTCCGAGAGGGTCTTCGTTCATAACGATCATCTCTACTTCTTCTTTCTCTTGGTGGTGACTCTTCTCTTCTACTCCTTCTTTTGGGAGAATCTTCTCTTCTTTTGTAGGGAGCCGTAGAATCATTGGAGTAGTGTCCGGGTCTTCCACAATTGTAGCAATTTCTTTCGCAACTTGAAGGTCTCTTGTCATTGTAGGATCTTGACTTGGAGCTTCTTTCCTTGCTCCTACTCTTGTAGAATTTGTTGAAGTTCTTCACCATTAGACTCAATTCTTCATTGAAGGTTTGCTTCTCACTTGATGATGTGGGAGCTTCACATGAGGCTTTGTAAGCACCACTTGACTTGTTGTGGAGCTCTTCCTTATCCTTGAGTGACATCTCATGAGCAACAATTCTTCCAATGACTTCCGTTGGCTTGAGATCTTTGTAATTGGGCATCATTTGGATCAATGTGCACACAGTATCATATTTTCCATCCAAGGCCCTTAAGATCTTCTTGATGATGAATCTATCGGTCATCTCTTCACTTCCTAAACCGGCAATCTCATTTGTGATGAGAGCAAGCCTAGAGTACATTTCAGCGACGCCTTCACCATCCTTCATTTTGAACTTGTCAAGTTGACTTTGAAGCACATCCAATTTGGATTCCTTGACGGAGTCGGTACCTTCGTGCATATCAATCAAAGTATCCCAAATTTCCTTTGCATTCTCAAGACGGCTGATTTTGTTGAATTCTTCGGGGCACAATCCGTTGAAGAGAATATCACAAGCTTGAGCATTGTATTGCAGCATCTTCAACTCTTCCGTGGTAGCTTCACGGTTTGGTTCTCTCCCATCGAAGAATTCACCTTGCAATCCAATACACACAATAGCCCAAACGGCGGGGTTATGTCCAAGAATATGCATTTTCATCTTATGCTTCCAACTAGCAAAATTTGTACCATCAAAGTAAGGACCTCTACGGTGGTAATTTCCCTCGCTAGACGCCATACTCTCCTAGGTTGTGAAACCAAGGCTATGATCACCAAAAGCTATGGAAATCAAATCAAATGGAGACCAAAGCTTTGATACCACTTGTAGGATCGAAAGTATGTCTAGAGGGGGGGTGATTAGACTACTTGACCAAATAAAAATCTAGCCTTTTACCAATTTTAAGTCTTGGCAGATTTTAGCAACTAGGCACAAGTCAAGTAAACAACCTACACATGCAATTCTAAGAGTATAGCAGCGGAATGTAAAACAATTGCATATGAAGGTAAAGGAAGAGGTTTGAGGGAGCAAATGCAATGTTGACACGGAGATTTTTGGCGTGGTTCCAATAGGTGGTGCTATCGTACATCCACGTTGATGGAGACTTCAACCCACGAAGGGTAACGGTTGCGCGAGTCCACGGAGGGCTCCACCCACGAAGGGTCCACGAAGAAGCAACCTTGTCTATCCCACCATGGCCGTCGCCCACGAAGGACTTGCCTCACTCTGGTAGATCTTCACGAAGTAGGCGATCTCCTTGCCCTTACAAACTCCTTGGTTCAACTCCACAATCTTGACGGAGGCTCCCAAGTGACACCTAACCAATCTAGGAGACACCACTCTCCAAGAGGTAACAAATGGTGTGATGATAATGAACTCCTTGCTCTTGTGCTTCAAATGATAGTCTCCCCAACACTCAACTCTCTCTCACAGGATTTGGATTTGGTGGAAAGAAGATTTGAGTGGAAAGCAACTTGGGGAAGGCTAGAGATCAAGATTTATGTGGTAGGAATGGAGTATCTTGACCTCAACACAAGTGTAGGTGGTTCTCTCTCAGAAAATGTATGTTGGAAGTGTAGACATGTTCTGATGGCTTTCTCTTCGAATGAAGAGAGGGTGGAGGGGTATATATAGCCTCCACACAAAAACTAACCATTACACACAATTTACCAAACTCGGTGGGACCGAATCATGAAACTCGGTCGGACCGATTTAGTTCAAAATGTGAACGTTAGGATTTTCGGTGGGACCGATATGTCAAGTCGGTGGGACCGATTTCATTAGGGTTAGGGCATAACGTAATCTCGGTGAGACCGATTACACAAACTCGGTGAGACCGATTTTGGTAATAGACTAACCAGAGAGTTGGTCAGGCAAACTCGGTGGGACCGATTCGCTCATCTCGGTTGGGCCGAAACGTTACGAAAGGGAAACAGAGAGTTTGCATTGCAATCTCAGTGGGACCGATCGCTCATCTCGGTTTGACCGAAACGTTACGAAGGGAAACAGAGAGATTACAATCCCATCTCGATGAGACCGAGATCCCTATCGGTGAGACCGAAAAGACTAGGGTTTCTGGCAGTGGCTATGTCAAGAGAACTCGGTGGCGCCGGATAGAAAGTTTTGGTGGGGCCGAGTTTGACTTTTGGTTTGGGACATATGTGGATATGAGAAAGTAGCTGAGGGTTTTGGAGCATATCACTAAGCATCTTGAGCAAGAAACTCATTAAGCAACACCTCATCCCCTCTTAATAGTATTGGCTTTTCCTATGGACTCAATGTGATCTTTGGATCACTAAAAATGAAAATGTAGAGTCTTGTGCTTTGAGCTTGAGCCAATTTTTTTGTCCTTAGCATTTTGAAGGGTCCACTTTCTAATCCATGCCATGCCAATCATTGAGCTTTCCTGAAATATTTATCTTGAAATAGCATCAGCTCAATGAGCTATATGTTGTTAGGAAATACCAAAACCACCCAGGGATAGTTGCACTTTCAATCTCCCCCTTTTTGGTAATTGATGACAACATATAGATCAAAGCTTCAACAAAAGATAATAAGATTTAAAAAACATTGTCGCTTTGGGAAGTATGTGATAAGCAAGAGCTCCCCCTAAATTTGTGCATTATTTAAAATTTGCTTTTGAATGCAAATGCACAATCGATTAGGATCATGGGTTACTCTTCCATGTCACATACATCTTGGTGGAGCGCTCAAAATGATAGAAATTAAAAGCATGCACTCCTCACCAAGCCAGTGAATGATCGTGTAAGGATATAAGAGATAATATCATCCAACAAGCATTAAGGGTAGTATATGATCAATAACATGATCAAACAAGTATAAGTATCTCACATAAGCACACAATCAAGAAGTTCAACCAAAATAGCAAGAGAGATGAAAAGCAACACTCTCTCTCGAAGCCTATGATCTATACATTTTTCTCCCCCTTTGGCAACAAGTTACCAAAAAGTTCAAAAAAAAATATAGTGCTAAACGTCTCTCAGGCTTGATCTTCGGGAGGTGGTGTAGAGAGAAATCCAAGGACGAAGGCATCTGTTGATGTAGCTGGAGCTGGTGGAGTGGCTGCTGGAGGTGGCACTGGAGCTGTAGCATCTCCAAGATTCATTCCCATAAATGTACCACCTATAGCAGAATCTAGAAGGTTTCTGGAAACAAAGTTTAGTCCATCATAGATATTTTGCACTATCATACAAAGACTCAATCCATGCGTGGGACAAATTTTTAGCATAAGTTTCATTCTTTCCCAAGATTAGGCAACATGTTCTTGATCAAGCTGCTTGAAATTCATAATTTGATTCCTCAAAGATATAATTTTTGCATTAGGAAAATATTTGCCAATAAAAGCATTTTTACACATTGCCCAAGAATCAATACTATTTTTGGTAAAGATGAAAACCATGCCTTAACTCTATCTCATAGAGAAAAGGGAAATAGCTTCAGTTTAACAATATCATTATCCACATATTTAATCTTTTCATATCACATAATTTAATGAAGGTATTAAGATGGGAAGCAACATCTTCATTATAATTTCCAGAAAATTGTTCTTTCATAACAAGATTTAGCAAGGAAGCTTTAATATCATAAGACTCCACACTAGTGGTGGGAGGAACAATTGGAGTACTCATGAAATCATTATTATTAATAGTTGAGAAATCATAAAGCTTGGTATTTTTAGGAGTAGACATAGTGGCAACAAAAGCAGAAATAGCCACACAAGATTTTTTTGGTTTTTTAGAAATTTTTGGAGAACAAAGAAGAAGGCAAAAGGCAAAAGGGCAAGAAAATAAAACAAGCAAACATAAAGTGCTTATGCAAAGGTACCTGATTTGGTAGATGATGACTCCCCAACAACGGCGCTAAAAATTCTTATACTACTCACGATGGACTTGTTGGATTTCCCCAAAGAAGGCAAAATTCTTATGCTAAAAATTCTTATACTACTCACGGTGAAGTAGCATAGTAGCAGAAAGTATTTCCCTCAGATAAGAACCAAGGTTTATCGAACCAGTAGGAGTCACTAAGCTACCAACTTTAGCAGCACCTGCACACAAACAAATAAATTGCGTGCACCCAACAAAGGCAAGGGGGTTGTCTATCCTCTTGTTCTCGCCAGGTACAAGATTAATAACAAGTGGTGATAGATCAAAGCAACAAGAAAGTGAAAGCGAAATTTGTAGGTGTTTTTGTATTGATTGGAAGATAGACCCTTGGGGCCATAGGTTCACTAGTGGCTTCTCTCTCGAAAGCAAGTAGTGGTGGAATAAATTACTACTGGGCAATTGACAGAAAAGCGCATAGTTATGACTTGGATCATTCATGGCATAATCTCACATATGCGTTATGTCTGTGATAAGTAGACCATTAATCCAACTGCATCTACCAGTATTACTCCACCCAAAGACCACTATCCAGCATGCATTTCACGGTATTAAGTTTGAAAGAAACAGAGTAACGCAATAAGCAAAATGACTTAATGTAGATAGAAGAAAACCTAGCAATAAGATCAACCCCCATCGTTTTATCATTAGCAGCAACAATACAATATGTGCCTTTGTACTTTTTAGTCAGTGGACAAGATCACCACAAGATTGAACCCACTACTATGCACCACTCCCTCTGAAGACCTCTCATCTATCTTGGCCAAACAAGACTCATAGGTCGGAAAGCATACATAGCTATCAAATTACACAAGAAACAGATCTTAAAAGACTCAATATAATTCAATGAACAATCTGATCATAAATCCACAAATCATCATATCCCAACAAACACACCACAAGAACTACATCGGATGGATCTGCAAAGAGATCATTATGTTGAAGATCAAAAGAAAGAGAGAGAAAGCCATCTAGCTACTGCTATGGACCCATATGTCCTGAAAAAACTACTCACACATCATCATGGAGGCAGCAAGGTTGATGAAGATGGCCTCATCAATGATCACCTCTCTGGTAGAGTGCCAAAAAAGGGCTCCAGATGGGATCGCTTTAGAACAGAGACTTGCGGCGGTGATAAAATTGTTTCAGGTCTCGCTCTGAGGGTTTCAGACCATGTGGGAATTTATAGCGCTGGAATTGTATATTGCATATTTAAACATCACACCACCCATTTATACATATATTAGGGCCACATGCAGGTGGGGTGTTTTTTTGGCCCACCTGTGCGGTTTCACACGATGCACCGATCCATGGGGCCCGCTTGGTCTATGGCCTATACCAGCCTCAAGAGGGGGTAGAGCATGGTGACTTCATCTTGGTTTGTGTTAGGGTAGGTCATATTGACATGTCAAACCAAGTTTGAGCACTTGTCTTCACAAGATTCCATCCCGTCGCCTCGAAGTTCGGGACTCGCACTCTATGTCCAGAACATTCGTGCCAGATAGTCATGTTTGTGAAGCAGGTGCCACATCAAAGTTGTGTATTGGATATTTAAATAGCACACCACCCTTTTATATGTATATTATGGCCACATGCAGGTGGGGGTTGTTTTCTGACCCTCCCTCGCTTGGTTTTCAATGATGCACCGATACATGGGGCCTGCTTGGTCGACGGCTTTGACCGACCTTGAGAGGGGGTAGACCATGGTAATTCCTCTTGTTTTGTGTTAGGGTAGGTCATACTGACATGCTAAACCAAGATTAAGCACATGTATTCACAAGATTCCCTCCCGTCACCTCAAAGTGTGGGATACGCACTCTAAGTTTGGAACCTTTGGTCTGAATAGTCCTGTTTGTGCCACATCAATGTTTTTTATTGGATATTTAAACATCACACCACTATTTTATACATATAGTAGGGCCACATGCATGTGGGGGTGTTATACGTGTCAAACGTATCTATAATTTTTAATTGTTTCATGCTATTATCATACCACTTTTAGATACTTTTTATAGCAATTATTATTTTTCTAGTCTAACCTATTAATCCAGTGCCAAAGCGAGTTGCTATTTTTTGCATGTTTTTGGTTTTATAGAAAATTTATATGTCTGGACCACAAAATACACCGGAAATTTTTGATGATTTTTTCGGAGGAAGAAGACTCCAGAAAGCACGTGCACCTGCCGGGGCGCCACCCTGGGGGGAAACATGGTGGGGCCGTCTGGCGCCCTCCAGCACTTCCTTTTGCCCATCTTCGGCCTATAAATAAAGTAATTCCCAAAACCCTTCGTACCAATTTTACGTGATTTTTTCCGCGCCGCAAGTTCCTGCTCCGGGGAGTTCTAGTCTGGGGGCCTATTCTAACATGCTGTCGGAGGGGGAATCCATCACCGTAGCTATCTTCATCAACCTTGCTGCCACCATGTCCATGTGTGAGTAGTTTCCTTAGGGCCATGGGTCCATAGCAGTAGGTAGATGGCATCCTCTCTCCCTTGTGCTTCAATACAACATTCCCGTGAGCTGCCTAGCATAATCGGGATCAATATGATGTAATCGGTGTTGTGTTTGGTGGGATATGATGAATTGTCACTTTATGATCAGATTTGTTCCTGAATTTAATTGAATCTCTTATGGTTTCTTTGCTGCATAATTAATAGTCATATATGCTTTCCGATCTATGTGTTGTTCTTTGGCCAAGTTTGATGGGTAGATCAATAGAGGAAGTGGTGTATGATAGTGGATTCAGTACTGAAGTGTTCTATATCCTAGTGATAAGAAGGGACAAGACATGTATTGTATTGTTACTACTAAGGATAAAACGATGGTTTCTTTATCACACTTGGATGATAGTTTTACTATGTACATTATGTCATCCTGCTTATTCCAATACTCTATTTGCTATGAAGTTAACACCTCAAGATGCATGCTGGATAGTGGTCTTTGGGGTGGAGTATTAGTTGTAGATGCAGTTGGATTAATGGTCTACATATCGCGGACGTAATGCCCAACTGTAATTTGTTCACCACAACACATCTGTCTTGCTTGGAGAGATGCCTCTAGTGATGCTATGGCCCCAGGTCTATTTTCTCATTACCGCAATCAATTATTATTACTTTGTTTTCTTATTGTACCAGTTTATTTATTGCATCTATTTATCACTTCTTACCATACCATACAATTTACCCTTGTAACTAACAAGACAAGAAGACTAACAACCTTCTTGAATCATTGGGGGCAAGTTTGTTCACATGATATGTGTTATTCTTGGAGCATCTTTTGCTTTTGTTTGCTTTACTTGCTGGTTATTACAATCATCATATTCTGGTCACACATTCCTAGGAGAGACACACTTGGGTCATGAATTTAAAGAATGCTCTATGCACTTCACTTATATCTTTTGAGTTGTGGTATTTATAGAATCGCTCTTTTACTTCACTTATATATGTTAGAGCACGACAGACAAGCATGCTTTTATAGAAAATATTAGGACCCTCTTTCTTCACTTATATCTTTTTAGAGAGCTGAATAACAATTGGTTATTTGCTTAGATTATATGTTGGTACAAAAAATAATAGGTATACATTGGTGGTATAAATAAAAACTTCCATGAACTTGCAGATCACTGAACCTGATAACTGGATTCCTTGCAATTGTTTTGAGATAGTGTGTGAGTAATTGATGAATGTGTCGACAAAAGAACTTGAGTAGAGTAGTGGGAAGATGTCGTAAGGTCATGCAAGTCAACACTTTTTCTTCATAAAACTCGAACCGGTTGTAAGGGGTCTAAGTTGAAGGACGAAGTAAGTAACTGCCCATGTTGAATGGGTCGGGATGCGCAACGGGCTTCGGCTCACCAAACATGCCCTAAGAGTAATTGGTTTCATGATAATAGTCATGTATACTATGATGTACTAGTAGAGTGTTGGTGTGCTGGTTGCGATCTTACATGCACTTCCACATATCCATATTTCACTAGCCTCGGCAATATCATGCATTGCTAACTCTCACCTCGAGATTTGGCGCATCCTTCACTAATACATACAAACCATTGGGAGAACTTTCTCCTGTTCTCCTACCCATAAGACATCTATCTTCCTCAGAAAAGCCACCATACTTACCTATAATGGCATTTCCATAGCCATTCCTAGATATATAGTGTGACACCCCTACCTCGACCGTGCACTAATCATACACATAAACATGCACAATCAAGATCAGAGACTCACGGGAAGATATCACAGCACAACTCTAGGCACAAATTTTAAAACAAATCTTTATATTACATGCCAGGGGTCTCGAGGACCCAAATACATAAGTCAGCGGAAGCAAATATATCTGAGTACAGACATAACTAAACAAGTTTGCCCTAAGAAGGCTAGCAAAACAATGACACTAGATCGAAAAGGCGCAGGCCTCTTGCCTGGGGCCTCTGAACTACTCCTGGTCGTCGGTCTCCACGTAGTAGAGGGCACCGTCGTGGAACTCCGGCTCCTGGGCTCCATTGTCTGATCGCAGCAACCGGGTAGGGGGGAAAGGTAGCAAAGCAATTATGAGTACTCATCCAAAGTACTCGCAAGACTTACATCAGATCTGTGCTAATTATGCATCAGTATCAAGGGAAGGGTAAGACTGTGGACTAGACCGCAGAATGCCAGAGTATAGGGGAGAAAAGCCTATCCTAACGAAGACTAGCATCTTGCAGCAATCCTGTAGCATCAGAAGAGCATAGAATGAAATAGTAAATAGCATCAGTTATATATCAGCAATGCCCAGAGATCCTTCCCCGACTACCCTGTGAGAAAGCAACCTCGAAGCATTATCACAGTTTAGTAACATCAAGTATCCGTTCTAGTTGTAGTAGATCGGGATACCACACTGAGCGTCCTGTTACCGTGGACACGGCTATTCGAATAGATTAACTTCCTTGCAGGGGTGCACAACTGTACCTAACATGCTCGATTACCTTTGGCCGGACACACTTTCTTGAGTAATGCTCGGCCTCGGATGATCGACATGCTGTAGTCCTAACTAGGCTCTCCAGAGAGGTCAGCACACCGGTCTACATCCTAAGTGTGAAGGGGTCATGGACCTATCGCCCTAAGAAATTCTACGCGTTGCGTATGCGGTCGGGACCAAGCCCACCTCTGACAACGCAGATGGCAGTATCCGCTCACCCGGGTGTGCGCTGCACAATTGTGACGTCTGACAGAGCTTTCCGTAGAATGTACGTTGCCGAGGGCCCATACCATAATCCCGCGTGGTGGTTAGCGCATAAAGGCCAGAGGCCAACTCAGATCAAATATCCAAACCCGTTAATTATGTTTAGTAGCTCGCAGAGACGATCAGGGTTCATGTCGCCCCGTCTCGGTAATCCGCGGCCCAGGGACCAGGCCCACCTCTCTCCTAGCTGGTCTCCGCCTGACCCGTCGAGCCGCCACCATATTTCTCGCGAGTACCCTTTCAGTTGACTTGACTTGTATCATTATCTCACGGGTACCCTTGGGGTCGACCCGTCTTGTGAAAGGGAAAATGTAACAACTCAGGTCCATACCGTCAAGGTGAGATCCGAGGAATCACCCTCGATGGACCCACTCTTGATACATTGCACGACAGAGACATCATCGAGAATGATCTATAAGGCATCACCCTCGGAAAGGTCACTCTTGAGGTGCTTCACCATAGAGTCGTCATCGAGAGTGATATATGAGGAATCACCATCGGTAGTATCACACTTGTTGCGGCTCTGCAGAGTCATACAGTTGTATGGGCCTGATACGTCTCCAATGTATCTATTATTTTTGCTTGTTCCATGCTATGATATTATTATTCTTGGATGTTTTTATTATCATTTTACACCTTTTTATATCATTTTTGGGGACTAACCTATTAACTTAGTGCCAAGTGCTAGTTCTTGTTTTCTGCCCTGTTTTTGTTTCGCAGGAAATCAATATCAGATAAGATCAAATCATCCCGAAACTTTTTGAGGATTTTTTATTGAAGATAAGGATCAGCAGAAGATGTTGGAGGGCCCCACACAACACCAGGGCGCGCCCCAGGGTTTGGTAGCAAATGATTTTTTATTTTTTATTTTTCTTTCTTAGTTTCTATTTTGCAATTTAGTTTGGTAGCAAATGATTTTGTTAAATAGGTAGTTGTGCCACATAATTACTTTACAATATTTAGCACTTCCATAAAATGGTTTGGTGATCATTTGAATTCACTAGAATTTTGATTAAATGCAAATGCTTTAAATAGGTTGTTTCTAGTACTGTATTGGGTTGATAGTTTCCAAATGAGCCAACATATGAGGTTGTTTTCCTCAACACAGATTATCTAGGGATTATTTACTAAATGATGAACTATTTTCCTGTCTTAGTTGTGCAACTTTTAATTTCACTTAAAGTTTGAATCTTGATTTGTAGTGGAATTCCAAATGAGATAAGATCTTAATGACTATTAGTAGGTTGATGAAAATGACTTGGCAATAATTAGAGGGGGCTTATAGTGGCCTAATTGCAAGGGTGTTGCAACTCTCCTCCTCTAAAAGAAATTCTCATCCCGAGAATTAGGAGGTAGTGTAAGGGGTAAAAGTTTGGGTTTTGTATTCTAACGGGTCTTCTTGTTCTTGTTGCCCTTCTTGATGAAGTTGATCCTTTTCGTTGATGTCTTCATTCCTCTGCTTCAGTGCGTCATGACAAAGTTGTCATTCTTCCTTCAGGGTCTTCATCATACTTACGGCTAAGGTAGGAGGGGAAACTCTTATAGGGACGGATGTCTAGAAGGATTGGCCTCCGGTAATTATCTGAAGGGATGAAGGTATAAAGTATCTCTCGAATTGAAACTTAAGAAAAACATCGAGAGCAGAGTAAGAAGGTACAATAAGAGGTTTCAAGCGGGCAGGCAATCATTCAATGCCTAATCACAAGGTGCAAGGGGTTCAGAGCAATGAGAATAAATATTGCATCTGATACCGGAATAGAACTTGTGAGGGAAGGTGGCTCGTGAATGCATACGAAGCCAAATGCCAAGGGAAATCTTGGATGGAAGGTTCACGGAGTTGTTTTCATGAACTTTATGATCAAGAGATCTTTCGGAGAGGGTTCAAATGATTGACATGCTCACGTCAGAACGATAATTGATTACATGGTTAACTGGGAGTTGCAGTCAAAGTACTTTTGAAAGGTAAGGCAGACTGCACCAGAACATATTTGGGAACTCGAGCATTTCTGAATCATTAGGATGATTAGAATCGAATCGATCAACATTCATACCACTATGTTGAATAAGAAGAGTGGGTGGCATCTTGTGTGATCACGGTATAAGGTTCGTTAGAGAATAGTTGTTAGCTATGTTGGCAACAACGTCGGTACCAAGGGCGGAGGATAGAGAGAACTATTTTTTTGCTCATTAAGACGAGGCGAACCAATAGGCAAAGTTCTCGTCGATCGATGGTTATCGAAATGTCAACAACCATAGTGATAGGGTCTTATTGACAGAGTTATACACCGAGGTGGTTTTCATAAGTAGAGAATTATTACTGCTTAGATCATATAAATTATTTGAAAGGTTAAACATACCAATGGAAAGGAAAGTGTGTTTATACACAAGAATTGGGAGTACATCCTTTCCCAAGGACAAGCAGAGCATGATATGCATGACGGGATAGCAAGTAGATAACCATTTAGGTAAAGGGCGAGGAAATTCATGACATTACCCATACAACGGTGTTTGGATAACTGACCAAGAAACATTAAGCATGCCATACCAATGTTCTTGTTGATATTTGGAGTACCACAGCCAGGCTTGGGGGTAGCAATGATATGGTGTTTAAGCAAGATCTGGGTCTGAAGATCAAGAGAAATGCACAAGGATCAGTTTCAAGAATAGGAAGAAACTTAAGGCAAAACCAAAACATGTCTGAGTTTGTGTTGAGAGAAGGCAAGGATGTTGTTGATGACAACACAAATTATCGAGGGCAAGAATGGTATTTCTATTCATGAATTCAATTCACATCTCGGAAGAAGTCAAAATGTTGACGGTGATCACGACACATTTTGTTGAGAGATTTCAAGATGGTGCAATCGAACAACGACGGCATCAAGCAAAAGAATGGTGAAGTGGAAAGTTATGGGAATAACAGATAAGATGCAAGCTCAGAATCGGAGTTGCTTTTCAAGACAACAACATGAGGTTGGAAAGTCGACGTAAGCTTTGCTCATGCTCTGAAGAATTCATGCACCAAAGAAGGACGAGGTAGCACGGTCAAAGGCAACATAATAAGGATGTAGTTGGTAGGCCAGGAATGACAAGATTGAGTATAGATTTGCCATCAACAAATTACTAGGAGTAATGAACCATGGGGTGAATTTGATTCACTTATCGATGTTCTCGGTTGACAAACAACCCAGAACCTGTGGGATGACTAAATCGGTGAAAAGTATTACTCTAGCAAGAATTCATAAGAGGTTGTGCAATGGCATGATTTTCTCGAGATACCAGAGGGTAATACTCCAAGGCCGAACAGAATAGAAGCTGAACTGGATCATCGATCTGCAGAAAGCGAATACTTTAACCTTGTCAAAAAAAATAGATGAGGCACAAGAATGGGATTATCAAATGAGGTCAGCATGGTCGAAACCATAACTGCATGGAATCAAGTTAAGGATACCGGAAGAATTATACAAATGAATAAATATTTTACAAGAAGCTTCCGTGATGGTCTACATCATTTACATGGGCATGAACATAGAGTTCAAGGTCGACTCCCACTTCTTTAATGCATAACCTTCCATTTACATCTCGCTTTCAATGAAGTTGTAGTGTTGAATTTTTTTATCTGGCGTAACACCAGTAGAGTATGCCCCATTGAAGTTTCCGGGTTCACACAGATTAGGGAAGGCATAGGTTCAACCCATCGGGGCATCTTAGGAATATATACCACAAACTTCAGGAGTAAATAACTCAAGCTCGGAAGTAGAGCATGGTTGACAAAAGCAGAGGATACAATTTACCAAAGGCATTATGTAGCGAGGGAAGAACTCACAAGGTTATTGAATATGAAGGACACTGTTGGATAATAATCCTTCAAAGGATCTGGCCACAATGGATCTGATGTGAGTATCGGTACTCAACCAGAAGAGGAAAGAATGCAAAGGCATCGGATCTTAGAAACATATGAATAATCCGAAGCTTAATTACAAAGGAATTATGATTTCCAGATCGGAGGATCAGAAGCAGATACTCTGATCAAAGATTCGTAAGTAGAATAGACTTAGAGACACAACCGATCAAAACTTGAATAGTCAAGATCCAACTCATATCCGTAATGACATCTGAGCCAGAAGGATAATTTCCGGGGATCAACTGATGATTGCGAGCATTCACACACATGTTGAATGAATAGGATCATAATGACAATCACAGAGGATTTTAACGAAGATTGTCGAACACCTGGATTTCATCACAAGTGTAAGTAGGTGACAGGGAATTTCAACGGCAGTAGGACATATTGGCTTCTTGGAAAATCGGAGAGTATTTCAGGGGATCTTGTGATAACAAGAGCATCTAGGGATGAATGTATGAACGACAAGTGTAGGTGGTTAACCTCAAGGATTTATCGATGGTAGAGAATTGCAAAGGTAGTGGATAAAAAGGTGTCGGGAAAACATCAAAGACTACCTTCAGAATCTTCTGGTGAATCAAGCGATCATCTGGAATGAGGGGCTCTCTGGGAGAAAATGGTTATGAGAACCTAAAGTTAGAGTTACTAAAATCTTTAACCTGGAAAGAAGAGAGATCAGAATCCCAGAGTAAAGCAGCAGAATAAAAGATCCTAATCCCATCCATTTGCGATGTGGGCCGGTAAGCCACACAACACCGTTAGTAAAATAGTTTTTCAAAGACTAGACTCAACTTCGACCAAGGAGTTGGAAAGTGGCATCCTACAGGCAATCGGCTCTGATACCCCTGCTCGACCGTGCACTAATCATACACACAAACATGCACGATCAAGATCAGAGACTCATGGGAAGATATCACAGCACAACTCTAGACACAAATTTAAACACAAATCTTTAAATTACATGCCAAGGGCCTCAAGGACATGAATACATAAGTCATGGGAAGCAAATATATCTGAGTACAGACATAATTAAACAAGTTTGCCTGAAGAAGGCTAGCAAAACAACGACACTAGATCAAAAAGGCGTAGGCCTCCTGCCTGGGGCCTCCGAACTACTCTTGGTCGTCGGTCTCCACATAGTAGAGGGCACCGTCATGGAACTCCAGCTCCTGGGCTCCGTTGTCTGATCGCAACAACTGGGTAGGGGGGAAAAAGGTAGCAAATCAACTGTGAGTACTCATCCAAAGTACTCGCAAGACTTACATCAGATCTATGCTAATTATGCATCAGTATCAAGGGAAGGGTATGACTATGGAATAGACTGCAGAATGCCAGAGTATAGGGGAGAAAAGCCTATCCTAACGAAGACTAGCATCTTGCAGCAATCTTGCAGCATCAGAAGAGCATAGAATAAAATAGTATACAGCATCAGTTACATATCAGCAATGCCCAGAGGTCCTTCCCCAACTACCGTGCTAGAAAGCGACCTCGGAGCATTATCACATTTTAGTAACATCAAGTATCTGTTCTAGTTGTAGTAGATCAGGATACCACACTGAGCATCCTGTTACCGTGGACACGGCTAGTCGAATAGATAAACTTCCCAGCAGGGGTGCACAACTATACCCAAAACGCTCAATTACCTTTGGCCGGACACACTTTCCTGGGTAGTGTCCAGCCTCGGATGATCGACATGCCATAGTCCTAACTAGGCTCTCCTGAGAGGTCAGCACGCCCGTCTACATCCTAAGTGCGAAGGGGTCATGGACCTATCGTCCTACGCACTTCTGCGCGTTGCGTACGCGGCCGGGACCAAGCCCACCTCTGACTACGCAAATAGCAGTATCCGCTCACCCGGGCGTGCTCGGCACAATTGTGACGTCTGACAGAGGTTTCGGTAGAATGTACAACGCCGAGGGACCATACCATAATCCCGCGTGGTGGTTAGCGCGTAAAGGCCAGAGGCCAACTCAGATCAAATATCCAAACCCGTTAATCGTGTTTAGTAGCTCGCGAAGACGATTAGGGTTCCTGTCACCCCGTCTCGGTAATCCGCGGCCCAGGGACCAGTCCCACCTCTCTCCTAGGTGGTCTCCGCCTGACCCATCTAGCCGCCACCGTATTTCTCATGAGTACCATTGGGCCCGACTCGACTTGTATCATTATCTCGCGGGTACCCTTGGGGTCGACCCGTCTTGTGAAAGGGAAAATGTAACAACTCAGGTCCATACCGTCGTGGTGAGATATGAGGAATCACCCTCGGTGGATCCACTCTTGATACAATGCACGGCAGAGACATCATCGAGAATGATCTATAAGGCATCACCCTCGGAAAGGTTACTCTTGAGGTGCTTCGCCACAGAGTCATCATCGAGAGTGATATATGAGGAATCACCCTCGGTAGCATCACACTTGTTACGGCTCTGCAGAGTTGTATAGTTGCATGGGCCTAAGGGGGGTCTCTGGTCTCGGTACACCAACTCACTGGCTCAGTCCATCCGGACAACAAGCATGGCAACACGGCCAAGGGTGTATGGTCACTGATGGGACTAGCACTTCTATACTAAGCATTTGGGATACAGCTAATTATCAACAGTGGTTACAAAATCAGGCTATGCATGAGAATAGGAGCTATAATAGCAAGAACAGAAGCAATTCTAATGCAAGAATAAGAGAGAATGGAAATGGGCGATATCAAAATGATCAAGGGGGGTTTGCTTGCCTGGAAGCTCTACAGTGGAAGAGGGGTCGTCGGTGGCGTAGTAGTCCTTAGGGGCCACGTCAGTGTCGGGATCTACCGGAGAAGAAGAGGGGGAAGAAACAGATAAATACAAGCATCCAAATGCAATCACAATGCATGTCATGACTAAATGATATGCAGGAGCGATATAAAGCATCTCTATATATTTCAGATGATTTAGGAATTTATTAGGAATTATTTTCCTGAAGGTATGCACTATTCATTCTTCAAAAACAGGCCAAAAGTTCCATGTTCACCCTCTTAGAGGGTTCCAAGATGAATGCAAATAACATATTCGGATTTGTCAAATTTTTTTGATCATTTTTCATATATAAAACTTTTTCATCCGACCTACGGTTATTTTTCTATGAATTTTTGAAGTTTTAATCAATTTTTGGACTTTCTGAATTTTTGCCAAGTCCGAGAATCACTCAGTTTTAAACATCACTTATCATTTTTCAGAAGGCTATAACTATTGTTCTGTCCATCCTATGATTTTGTGCTTTATATCAATTTTGAGCATTTTTCTCTGATCTACATGATAGTATCATTTGCATCCATGTTAGAGTTGATTTCCTTGATGAAATCATTGCGTCACAAGTGCCTCATGATGTTGACTACTGAAACTGTTAAAATTTGCAATATTTGCTTGATGATTGCCATTGATCTATAACTTCTATGGAGATGCTTCCCATATATGATTTGCACTACAACAAGAGTACTATCATGCCATGCCCTCTAATGGCATGAAAAGTTTCCGTAGCATGCTCCTATCTTGCTCTAAAGTAGCTATGGTAATATATCTATTTGCTGTTAACAGCACATCGCATCTTGTAATTTTCATAGTATTTAATCCATGCATCATATGGATTTTGTCCAATAGGGTTAAATGAAGCTTGTTATGTATATTTTCTGTACATATCATTTTCACTCATCTTTAAAAATGATTTGCTGGCAGTTTGGTTGCCGTCAAGAGTGGTGGTCAATAAAGCAGCAGCAACACTTAGCGACAACAGAGCAAAAGCAGAGCGGGGCAAAGCAGGGAAGCAGCTGGATGAGCGCGGGAGCAGTGGTTGGCAGCGGCATGGCGCGGGCGTGCGCACGTGCTAGGGAACACGGGCACGGGCGCGGCCAAAGGCAGGCGCGGACGTGCAGGGGATGGCCATGGGCGGCAGATGGCGGAAGCAGAGGGGCGCGGGCATGGGAGCTGAGCTCCGGGTCATGGTGGCCGAGGCGAGCGGCAAGCGGGGTCGCGGCAAAGCATGACTGATGTGCTGGTTGGGTGGCGGCGGGCGCATGCGGGGCGGCCAAGGCATGCACGTGGTGGCCAGGGTGCGGGGCGCGGCGTGGCGAGCACGAGCTCCCACCGAGCTCCGGGCGCATGGTGGTGGTGGCCTACGGCAACGGGAGCAAGGAGAAAAGTGGGGGAATGGGCGTGGCTCACCGAGAGGAGGCTGGTAGCGAGCTCGGGGCGGTCGGGGTAGCGTCAGAGAGGCAGGACGCCACGGTGGTCGCGGCGATGCAGACGGAAAGAAGAGGTCGATGTCGAGCTGCGGGGCTGGTCCGGCTGGTCCTGGTGTTCGAGGAGGATGAAGATGAGGGCGGCGGTCCTCCAGGGCACGTTGGCATGGTGAGGGAGGAACGGTGGACATACGAACGTCAGCGACGCGGCGACCACAGCGTCAGGTGGAGCTCCAAATCGAGGAGGAGCTCGAGGGAGGAAGGGGGAAGTGGTCAGGGGGAATGCCCCGGGGTGGTTGAGGTCTCCTTATCCTCTCACGAGGGCTAGGGACGGCCGGTGCGTGGAGCCCCAGCGCCCATGGCGCATGAGAGCACGACACCGGGGCCGGAGTAGGTGGAGGAGGAAGAGGGGCTCGGGTGGACCACGCATGGCCACTGTAGCAGGTGGGCTGCAGTGCCAGGTAGCTTTCCTTTTCTTTCTTTATATATTTTTTATTTTTTATTTTTCTTTGTTAGTTTCTATTTTGCAATTTAGTTTGGTAGCAAATGATTTTTGTTAAATAGCTAGTTGTGCCACATAATTACTTTACAATATTTAGCACTGCCATAAAAAGGTTTGGTGATCATTTGAATTGACTAGAATTTTGATTAAATGCAAATGCTTTAAATAGGTTGTTTCTAGTACTGTATTGGGTTGATAGTTTCCAAATGAGCCAACATATGAGGTTGTTTTCCTCAACATAAATTATCTAGGGATTATTTACTAAATGATGAACTATTTTCCTGTCTTAGCTGTGCAACTTTTAATTTCACTTAAAGTTTGAATCTTGATTTGTAGTGGAATTCCAAATGAGATAAGTTCTTAATGACTATTAGTAGGTTGATGACAATGACTTGGCAATAATTAGAGGGGGCTTACAGTGGCCTAATTGCAGGGGTGTTACATATTGCCATGCAACTTCCATTGTTACATTACATTACATGAATTGATGTGTTCTTCATCATCATTTGCTTTGCATGATCGTATAAGGTGACATGATACATTTGTGGCATGACCACTATTCTTCATTGTTTTACATGGTACACTAGATCATCGCACATCCTGGTACACTACCAGAGGCATTCATTTGTATTCATCTTATTTATGATTTTTGAGTTATGAGTAAATAAAAGTGTGATGTTTTCTAGGGTGTGCCCCCTACCAGTGAGGAAATAAAAAAAGGAAAAAAAGAGAAAAGGAGAAAAAAAAGCCAAAGAGCAAAAAAGAAAAGAAAAAAGAAAGAAAAAAAGTACGAGACAATAAAGAGAGAGTGGGCACACTACTATCCTTTATACACACCTGTGCTTGAATGTAGCACCATGCATTTCATATAGAGAATTCTCATATACTTCATGATTATACTCATCGGTACTTTATGTTATAGATCTTGGCTTGCATATTCCAATGACGAGCTTCCTCAAACCCTCCAGGTCTTCATGAGCAAGCAAGTTGGATGCATACCCCTCTAGTTCACTTGGAGAGCTTTCATACAATTATAGCTCTAGTGCATGCATTGCATGCCAATCCCTACTCCTTGCACTAACATTGATTATAAGGCCTCTCCATTGCCTAATGATCAACCAAGTTGGTGTGAGAATTTCTTACATTTTTTACTTCCTATAAAACCCCCATCATTATTTTATTTTTCTGTTGATAAGTGCAAAGATCAAAGCTTGTGTGTTGGGTATCGCGTGGGTACTAAGTAGTTGAAAAGGGACATTCATGTGATTAGTTACTTGACTGAAGCTCTAGGTCATGTTATGATAAGATGTTTTGATACGATAAAACCTTGAGCATCTCTAGCGATGACATTTGACGACTTCTAGTGTTGATGGGTATGACATGGAAGCATTGATCCATGAAAAGCAGGAGTAATTTTATTTACATATTTTGATATTACTTGCTTTTTAACAACTATAGATAATTCCTTCAATCGCTTTTATCTTGAGTTCACAACACTTTACATCATTTGAATAAGATTATGCTAGGTAGAATTCAACATCAAAAATTATTTTGTTCCATCATCTACCTACTCAAGGATGAGCAGAGATTAAGCTTGGGGATGCTGATATGTCTCAAACGTATCTAGAATTTTTGATTGTTTCATGCAATTATCATACCACTTTCAGATAGTTTTATAGCAATTTATATTAGTTTTCTAGACTAACCTACTAATCCAGTGCCCAGAGCCAGTTGTTGTTTTCTACATGTTTTTGGTTTTACAGAAAATCGATATCTCCGGACCTCAAAATACCCCATGGATTTTTCATGATATTTTTTTACGGAAGAAGAATCCAGAAAACACCGAAACCTGCCGAGGGGCCACCTAGGGGCCCCACGTGACCGGGGGGTTGCGTGGTGGGGCTATCTGGCACCCTCCAGCACCGCCTTTCACCCATCTTTGGCCTATAAATTCCATATTTCGTGAAACCCTCAGTACCAATTTTACGTGATTTATTTCGCCATCGCAAGTTCCTGTTTCGGGGAGATCCAATCTGCAGGCCTGTTCTGGCGTGCTGTCGGAGGGGGAATCCATCACCAGAGCCATCTTCATTAACCTTGCTGCCATCATGTCCATGTGTGAGTAGTTTCCTCAAGACCTAGGGTCCATTATCAGTAGCTAGATGGCATCCTCTCTCCCTTGTGCTTTAATACAACATTCCCATTAGCTTCCTCACATGATCGGGATTAATATGATGTAATCGGTGTTGTGTTTGTTGGGATATGATGAATTGTCACTTTATGATCAGATTTGTTCATGAATTTTACTGAAACTCTTATGGTTTCTTTGCTGCATTTTATTAATAGTCATGAATTTTATTAATAGTCAGATATGGTTTCTGATCTATGTGTTGTTCTTTGGCCAAGTTTGATGCGTAGATCAATAGAGGAAGTGGTGTATGACGGTGGGTTCAATCTTTTAGTGTTCTATATCCTAGTGACAAGAAGGGACACGACATGTATTGTATTGCATTGCATTGTATTGTATTGTATTGTTGCTAGTAAGCATAAAATGATGGTTTCTTTATCACACTTGAATGATAGTTTTACCATCTACATTATGTCATCATGCTTATTGCAATACTTTGCTTGCTATGAACTTAATACCTCGAGATGCATGCTGGATAACAGCTTTTGGGGTGGAGTATTAGTTGTAGATGAAGTTGGAATGATGATCTACATATCACAGACATCATGCCTATGTTGAATTATGCCATGAAAAATCATGATCATAAATATAAATATTGCAATTTAACCGCTGCCCTACTGTAATTTGTTCACCACAACACATCTATGTTGCATGGAGAGATGCCTCTAGTGATGCTATGGCCATAGATATATTTTCCCATTAGTGCAATCAATTATTATTACTTTGTTTTCCTGTTGTACTCTTTTATTTATTGCATCTATTTATCACTTCCTAACATACCGTACAATTTACCCTTGTAACTAACAAGACAAGAAGATTGACAACCTTCTTGAATCATTGGGGGCAAGTTTGTTTTGTGCGTTGTGTGCAGGTACTGATCATTAGTCATTACGGAGATAATTCCTACTAGTTCGATAAACCTTAGTTCTCAATCGATGGAAATAATTATTGCTAGGTTACAACACCCTCACATTTGGGGGTTACCCAACCCACTAGTAGAAAAACCCCTTACAGGATTTTCATAACAGCAGCGTGCGGGCCAATGCAAATGCTGCAACTATTTTGGCAAAGTAGTAGCTGCGTTCGACAATTCATCAAATGCTGCTAATCCTGAAGTACTTGCAGCATTTGCCCTGCGCGAACGCTACTAGTGTTAGGTGCCCATATGATTCCCCGGCTGAAATTATTTGCCACGTTCCATGTCTATCGAACGTCGCAGGAAACATGGGTTGTACCAGCATTCACTATACATATGCACCTCACTGTAGTTTACTTGATTGGACGGCACTCAGGCCCTAGTTTTGGCAGCGTGCCAATTCTCCACACGCTGCAAGATTTTAAATATTTAGCAGCGTTTGATGTGTCCCACACGCCTCTAATATGTATGCATAGGGCCGGGGACGTACTTGTCCTCACTCCCGATTGAGCTATGCATGTAGGTCCGACGGTGTCTTTTTTGGTGAGTCACTCTTGAATGTAGGGAATCATATGGTAATTCTTGCGAAAATGTTTGTCATCGATTCGAGTGACAACTTATTATATGCTTGTTGTATGGTTTTCAACTTATTTTTCATGGTGTATAATTGAAAAAGATATGTATGGTTTTTGACCTTTTCATAATTCAAAAAGCATTTCAAAATAAACTTTATGTATGGTTTTCATTGATCGCACGTGAATGTTTGGACTTATGATTTAATTTCATGAATCAAAACCACACTAGCAGCGTCCCCATTGTCGGCGAACACTGCAAGTGCTCCTATTAGCAGCGTTCACTTACCCTAAATGCTGCTAAGGCGAAAAGTACAAATTTCCTACAAAATAGTTTAGCAACCTTGTATATATAAATCCAAAAATTGGACATGTCAAGAAAATTTTGTTATGTCAAGAAAATAAAACCACCATAACATTCAAAAAAGCGAACACTCCCCCCCCCCCCCCCGTATCGATCTTGATCGTGCTAGCGAGATATCCTGTTGGGTCCAAAGCAATGTGTATCAAAACTTCTGTTTGGCATTTTGCCAATTTAACCACAGGTTCATGTGGTCAAATATTTACCCCATGCAAGGTTTCAATTTCTTCCGACAGTGTTTCACATTTTTTATAATTCAAAAAGCATTTGTAAATAAATTATATATGTACGTACTGTTTGAATTATCAGACACAAATGTTTTGATTTATGAGTATAGTTCATGAAACAAAACAAAATGGACAACAACAAAATTTGGTGCCATTAGATTGGGAACACATAACTAAAACACATATTTGTGCTTGTCACCCTAAAACCCTAAAATGGTTCTAGCAGTGTCTATCTTGATAATTGGACAATGCTAGTGGACATAGTATCAGCGTTCCACCAAGAAGCACGCTACTAAAACGAAAAAATGTATAGCTTAGCAACCTTGTATAAGTCCAAAATTTCTAAATTTCACTAGTAATCATGTGCATTGCATACATACAAATTTATTTTGTCACAAAAAAGAACAACAACACCATGTCATTGTGAAACCGGAGACTTCCCCCCTTCAAAAATTCATTTGTCGCCCATATCTCCTGTTGGGTTGAAAGCAATTAATGTGTGTATGAAAATACAGTTTGACACTTGCAAAATTTATCCACAAGTTAAACTGGCCAAAATGGACAACAAGAAAATTTGGTACCACTAGACTGGTTTCTATCATATATAAGCCCACCCCCGCGGGATTTTGGGAAGTTTCCCCTTTCCCGCGTGCTCTCGAAACCCTCCTCTCGCTGCCTCTCTCCTTGACCACGCCCATCCAACCACCACCTCGGGTAGCCATGATCCCGCCACAGCCTCCTCCATTCGGCCGCCGCCACCGCTTGCCAACATCCGGCCGCAGCTGATCCACCCTCCGGCCACCGCCTCTGCTCGCACGGTGGAGCCCCGTCCATTGGCCGCTGTCTCCGCTCGCTTGGTGGAGCCCCGTCCATCGGCCACCACCGATCACCTCCCTTCGAGCCCCGCCTCCTCCGTCCATCCACCGCCGTCGTCCCTCCAAGTGCCTGCCGACAGGTGAATTTTTGTGCTCGCATTAAGTTGTAAGATGTAGTGTTCAAATTTGTTGGTCAAATTAGTGTGGTGAAATTTGTTGGTCTTGCTAAATTAGGTTGTAATTATTAGTGTTCAAATTTGTTGGCCAAATTTGTTGTGCTCAAATTAGGTTGTAATTTTTAGTGTGGCAAACCACACTTCATACCCAAAACAAAGTTTAGTTGCCTTCAACAGCCGAAGGATGTACCAACGTCCGCATACTACGTCATGCACTAGATGGATGGGTTCATATGGCAATTCAAAACCTTCAAGAGAAAGGATGAAATCATGATCTAGGGTAGAAGCCTTGAGTCAATCAAGCACAGTTATCGCATAGTAGAGTTTAGACGAACCCAACAAACCCTTGGCAAGATCATCATGGAGGAAGTCATCGAATCTAACAGGGCCTTTTATAGCACAGAAAAACTGATGAGGAGCGATTCCATCGGCAAAAGAAACACTATGAGGAGACCCCCTACCTATTCCCCGTCCTAGTGCCAGAATATGGCCAGTCGTTGAACTAGAAAAACAAATCAGCATCCCAAAAGTCCAACGTGCAAGAAGGTAGCAGTTCGTCGTCCATGCTAAAGAAGAGATCAGTGTCCCAGAAGTGAACAAGTAACATCGTAGTCGTGGTATTTTGTGTGACAATACTTTGTCGTTTGTAAGTCTATTCCAAACTTGGTTGTCTATCTAAAGTTGGTGTTCCTTTTGTGTAGCTGCTACTTTCAAGTTCTTCAGATGCGTGGTGAATGTGACCTACCTTGAATACGAGCACTTCTGCTCATAAGTGCCATGTTCCTATATGTTTGCTATCTCTTTTGAATGATCAATATCAATGCAATATGTAAACGCATGGATTTTACAATTGCTATAAGGCTGCCACGGCAGCAATTGGTGCTGCCATGGTAATTTTTTTTAATAAATCAATCATTAGCAGCGTTTAAGGATTAGTAAATGCTACTAACTATTTGTAATATATGTGGCATTTTTCTCTGTAAACACTGCTAATCATTACAAGTAGCGGCCGCGTGCAACACACATGAGTGCTGCTACATGGTGGAACACAAGCAGCGCTCGTAAAGTTGGACAGTGCCAGCACGGGTCATACTAGCAGCGTTCAAATTGGACGCTGCTAGTTACATGTTACCACCCGCGTCTTAGTAACAGTGCACATGTCGGACGCTGCCAGTAGCCCATGCCGAACACTGCTAGTGAGGGGGTCCTGTACTAGTGACCACTCCTACGAAAGAGCACACAAGGTGGTTTTTTGACCCTCCCTCATGCGGTTTTTAATGATGCGCTGATCCATGGGGCCCACTTGTTTCGTGGCTTTGATCGGCCTCGAGAGGGGTTAGACCATGGTGACTTCCACTTGCTTTATGTTAGGGTAGGTCATATTGAGAAGTCAAACCAAGATTGAGCACCTGTCTTCACAAAGATTCAATTTCATCGCCTCGAAGTGCGGAACTCGCACTCTAAGTCTACAATCTTCTTACCAGATAGTCTTGTTTGTGAAGCAAGTGCCACATCAAACTTGTGTATTGGATATTTAAACATCAAACCATCCTTTTATACATATATTAGGGACACATGCAGGTGGGGGTGTTTTTGTAACCCTCCCTCACATGGGTTTTGATGATGCGCCCATCCGTGGGGCCCGCTTGGTCTACGGCTTTGAGCATCCTCGAGCGGGGTAGACCATGGTGACTATCTCTTAGTTTGTGTTAGGGTAGGTCATATTTACATATCAAACCAATATTAAGCACCTGTCTTCATGGGATTCACTCCCATCGCCTCGAAGGGCGGGACTCGCACACTATGTTCGGAACCTTTGTGCCGGATAGTCCTGTTTCAAAAGCAAGTACCACGTCAAAGTTGTGTATTGGATATTTAAAGATCACAACACCCTTGTATATGTACATTAGGGCCACATGCAGGTGGGATGGTTTTTCGACCCTCCCTCGCACGGTTTCCGACGATGCGCCAATCCATGGGGCCTGCTTGGCCAACGGCTTTGTCCGGCCTCTTGAGGGGGTAGACCATGGTAACTTCCTAATGGCTTGTGTTAGGGTAGGTCATGTTGACATGTCAAACCAAGATTAAGCACCTATCTTCACAAGATTCCCTCCCGTCGCCTCAAAGTACAGGATTCGTACTCCAAGTCCGGAACCTTCATGCCGGATAGTCCTGTTTGTAAACATCACACCACCCTTTTTTACATATGTTGAGTATTGGATATTTAAACATCACACCACCCTTTTTTACATATGTTAGGGTCACACGCAGGTGGGGGTGTTTTTCCGACCATCCCTCGTGCGGTTTCCAACGATGCATCGGTCCATGGGGCCTGCTTGGTCTATGGATTTAACCGGCCTCCAGAGGGGGTAGACCATAGTAACTTCCTCTTGGTTTGTGTTAGGGTAGGTCATATTCACATGTCAAACCAAGATGGAGCACCTGTCTTCGCAAGATTCACTCCCGTCGCCTCAAAGTGCGGGACTCGCACTCTAAGTCTGGGACCTTCATGCCGAACAATCCTGTTTGTGAAGGGAGTGTCACATCAAAGTTATGTATTGGATATTTAAACATCACACCACTCTTTTATTCATATATTAGGGCCAAATGCAGGTGGGGGCTGTTTTCTAACCCTTCCTTGCACAGTTTCTGATGATGCACCAATCCGTGGGGCTTGCTTGGTCTACGGGTTTGACCGGCCTCGAGAGGGTGTAGACCATGGTGATTTCCTCTTGGTTTGCGTTAGGTTAGGTCACATTGACATGTCAAACCAAGATTGATCACCTGTCTTCACAAGATTCACTCCCGCCGCCTCGAAGTGCCGGACTCACACTCTAAGTCCGGGACCTTCATGCCGGATAGTCCTGTTTGTGAAGCAAGTGCCATGTCAAAGTTGTGCATTGTAACACCACCCTTTTAAATATATATTAGGGCCACATGCAGGTGGTGTGGTTTTCTGACCGTCCTTCACATGGTTTCCGATGATGCAGCGATCTATGGGGCCCGGTTGATCTACGGCTTTGACCAGCCTCAAGAGGGTCTATACCATGGTGACTTCCTCTTGGTTTGTGTTAGGGTCAGTCATATTGACATGTCCAACCAAGATTGAGCACCTGTCTTCACAAGATCCCCTCCCGTCGCCTCGAAGTGAGGGACTCTCACTCAAAGTCCATAACCTTCATGCCATATAGTCCATTTTGTGAAGCAAGTACAACATCAAAGTTGTGTATGGGATATTTACACATCACACCAGCCTTTCAAACATATATTAGGGCCACATGCAGGTGGGGTGGTTTATTGACCCTAACTCGTGCCGTTTCCGATGATGCGCCGATCCATGGGGCCAGCTTGCTCTACTGCTTTGATCGACCTATGGTTTGTGTTAGGGTAGGTCATATTGACTTGTCAAACCAAGATTGAACACCTATATTCACAAGTGTCATTCCCGTCGCTTCAAAGTACGGGGCTCACACTCTATGTCCTAAACATTTGTGCCGGATAGTCCTGTTTGTGAAGCAAGTTCCACATGAAAGTTGTGTATTGGATATTTAAACATCACACCACCCTTTTATACATATATTAGGGACACATGCAGGTGGGATGGTTTTGTGACACTCCCTCATGCGGTTTTCGATGATGCACCGATCCATGGTGCCCGCTTGGTCTACGGCTTTGACCATCATCGAGAGGGGGGGAGCATCATGAATTCCTCTGGGTTTGTGGTAGGTAGGTCATATTGATATGTCAAACCAAGATTGAGCACCTGTCTTCACAAGATTCACTCTCGTCGCCTTGAAGTGTGGGACTCGCACTCTATGTCCGAAACCTTATAGTGCGGATAGTCCTGTTTGTGAAGCAAGTGCCACATCCAAGTTGTGTATTGCATATTTAAACATCACACCACCCTTTTATACATGTATTAGGGAAACATGTAAGAGGGGGTGGTTTACCGACCCTCCCTCATACGGTTTTCTGATGATGCACCGATCCGTCAGGCCTTCTTGCTCTACGGCTTTGGCCTGCCTCGAGAGCGGGTAGACCATGCTGACTTACTCTTGGTTTGTGTTAGGGTAGGTCATATTGACATGTGAACCCAAGATTGAGTACCTATTTTCACAAGATTACCTCCCGTTGCCTTGAAGTGCAGGAGTCGCACTCTAAGTTCAGAACCTTCGCGCGCGGATAATCCTGTTTGTGAAGCAGGTGTCACATCAAAGTTGTGTATTGGATATTTAAACATCGCACCATCCTTTTATACATAAATTAGGGCCACTTGTAGGTGGGTTTGTTTTTTTGACCCTCCCTAATGAGGTTTTCGATGATGCGCCGATCCATGGGGCCCGCTTGGTCTACAACTTTAATCGGCCTCAAGGGAGGGTAGACCATAGTGACTTCCTCTTGGTTTTTGTTAGGGTAGGTCATATTGACTTGTTCAACCAGGATTGAGTGCTTGTCTTCGGAAGATTGCCTCCCGTTGCCTCGAAGTACGGAACTCACAATTTAAGTCCGAAACATTCATGTCGGATAGTCCTGTTTGTGAATCAAGCGCCACATCAAAGTTGTGTATTGGATATTTAAACATCACACCACCCTTTTATACATATATTTGTGCCACATGCAAGTGGGGTGGTTTTCTGACCCTCCCTCGTGCGGTTTTCGATGATGCGCCGATCCGTGGGGCCCGCTTAGTCTATGGCTTTGACCTGCCTTGAGAAGGGGTAGACCATGGTGACTTCCTATTGGTTTCTATTAGGGTAGGTCATATTGACATGTCAAACCAGGATTGAGCACCTTTCTTCACAAGATTTCCTCCCGTTGCTACTTCTTGAGCTTGCGTTGGTTTTTCCCTTGAAGAGGAATGGGTGATGCAGCAAAGTAGAGATAAGTATTTCCCTCAGTTTTGAGAACCAAGGTATCAATCCAGTAGGAGGTATAAGCAAGTCTCCAATCTATGCACCTACACAAACAATCAAACACTTGCACCCAACGCGATAAAGGGGTTGTCAATCCCTTCACGGTCACTTGCAAGGATGAGATCTGATAGAGATAGATATAAAAGATTACTAAAACACAAAACAAAGTAAAAGTAAATAAATTGCAGCAAGGTATTTTTGGGTTTTTTAGTTTTTAGATCTGAAAATATATAACGGAAAATAGACCCGGGGGCCATAGGTTTCACTAGAGGTTCTTTCATGAAGGCAAATAATACGGTGGGTGAACTAATTACTATCGAGCAATTGATAGAAAAGCGCATAGTTATGATGATATCTAAGGCAATGATTATGCATATAGGCATCACGTCCGTGTCAAGTAGAACGAAACAATTCTGCATCTACTACTATTACACCACACATCGACCGCTATCCAGCATGCATCTAGAGTATTATGTTCATAAAGAACGGAGTAACACCATAACGAAGATGACATGATGTAGAGGGATAAACTCAAGCAATATGATGAAAACCCCATCTTTTTATCCTTGATGGCAACAATAGAAATACGTGCCTCGCTACCCCTACTTTGTCACTGGGTGAGGACACCGCAAGATTGAACCCAAAACTAAGCACCTCTCCCATTGCAAGAACTACCAATCTAGTTGGCCAAACCAAACCAATAACTCGAAGAGAAATACAAAGATATCAAATCGTGCATATAAGAATTCAGAGGAGATTCAAATAATATTCATAGATAATCTGATCATAAATCCACAATTCATCGGATCTCAACAAACACACCGCAAAAGAAGATTACATCGGATAGATCTCCAAGAACATCGAGGAGAACATGGTATTGAGAATCAAAGAGAGAGAAAAAGCCATCTAGCTACTAGCTATGGACCCATAGGTCTGAGGTAGACTACTCACGCTTCATCGGAAGGGCAATAGAGTTGATGTAGATGCCCTCCGTGATCGAATCACCCTCCGGCAGATTGCCGGAAGAGGCCCCAAGATAGGATCTCACGGCAACAGAAGGTCTTCGATCCCGTTGATCGGGTCTTCTGATAATCTAGCGGGGCAGTTGGGACAAGTGGGGGGTCACTGGTGGGTCTCTAACCAGCCTATACTAAGCAGTTTGAAATAGGCAGGTAAGGTAACAATAAACAGGTTACAAAAGCCGTCTATGCATCAGAATAGGAGCAATCAATTACAGTAGCAAAATCTAATGCAAGCATGAGAAAATAGAATGGGCGATATCGGGATGATCAAAGGGGGGGCTTGCCTGGTTGCTTGGCGGCAAAGGCAAGGTCGTCAGGGGTCGTCGATCTCCGGAGTTGCATCGGTACTGGGCTCTATCGAGAGAGAAGAGGGGGAGGAAACAAATAAATACACGGCAAACATATGCAACACAGAGCAGGCTATGCTAACGTGCAGTGCAGGGTTGCCTAAAGACATATCTAAATCACATTAGTTATTTTAAGATTTAAGTTGGATTTATTAACCGGTGTATAAGCACTATTCATCTACCAGAAACAGGTTAAAAGTTGTGGGTTCACCTCCGTAGAGGGTCTCGACATGGAAACAGATGGCACGGTTGGATTCGTCTCGTCGTTCTGATCAACTTTCATGTAGAAAGTTTTTTGATCAGAGCTACGGTTTATTTTATATGATTTTTCAAAGTCTTAAAATATTTTCTGGAATTAATTTAATTATTAAATATGAATTATCAAGAATAGTAGCAGCTGACATCAGCATGACATCACCATGACATCAGCGGGTCAAACCCAGCTGACCAGAGTCAAATATGACATTTGGGGCCCACATGTCATTCACAATACTAATTATCAGAGGATTAAATTTAACTAATTAACCTAATTAGCTTGTGGGACCCACTGTCAGTGTCATCTTTAGTTAACTAATTAACTAACAGATTAATTAACATTTTAATTTATTTTTAAAACATTCTAGCAGTGGGGCCCATGTGTCAGTGGCCCAGTCAGCCCAGTCAGCAAGGTTGACTGGTCAACTGGGCCCACGGGACCCAGCGTCAGCGGCTAAGGGGCGGCCCCATGCGGTGCCATGTGGGCACCCGGTCAGTGCTGGCCGCCGGTGAGGCGAGACGCGGCGGGGACGGCTGGAACCTCGCCGGAGTTCGCCGGAATCCCGCTGTGATGCTCCGTTTGGCGCAATTTCGGTCGCGTTCGAACGGGCGTCGAGCGCCGCGTCCGATGGTGGCCGTGGCTAGCGCTAGGGATGGCCGGAACATCGCCGGAGACGAGCAAGGCGGCGGTGGTGTTCGGTGGTGCGAGGAGGAGTGGGTTGCGGGGGCTCATTTGGTGCGGGACTTGGCGCATTCGAACGCGGGCACCACACCGTGTCGAACGGCGGCAACGGCGACCGTCGAAATGGCCCGCAGCATCGGCTGCGACGATGACCGACGGCGGCCGAAGCTTGAGCACGCGGGGGAGCTACTTACGGCGCACGGGGAGGAGAAGGAAGAGGTCGGGGAGGACCGGGTGGCTCACAGCGGTGCATGGAAGGCCCGGGGAAGTTAGGGGAGATCGGGGCGGCGTGGGTCGAGGCGGTGCAGCGGCGGTGATCCGAGGAAGGGGAAGGGCGCGATTCGGCCGTTGCGGGGTTTTGAGCTCGAGCGCGTCCTCGTAGTCGACGTAGTCGACGCAGGCGGCCCTCCTGGCGCGGTCTCAGGTGGCGGGGAGGCCGCAGAGCGTGTGGGCGATGGCGGTCATGGCGACGGCGGCGCTCGGCTGCGATGGGGAAGGGGGAGAGAGGGAGAGGGAGTGGCGAGGGAGGAGCCAGGGGGGTCAGTGGGGTTGCTCTTATCCACGGCATGCGCGGCGACGCGCTGTCGAGCAGCGAGCAGGGGGGGCCGGGTGCGTGCGCGTGCCGAGTGCTCGACAGCGGGCGCGCGTGAGCAGTGCGCGAGGTGGGGGATGGCGCCAGGCGGGCTGGGCCTCCCTGTAGCCACTTAGGCCCAGACACATGGGCCTTTTTCTTTTTCTTCTGTTTCCTTTTCTGTTTTCTTCTTTTATTCCTGTTTTGCAATTAGTTTAGCCACCAATTAAGTTTTGCAAAATATGTGACTTAGCCCAATATTTACAGTGCAATATTAGTCACTGCTAGAAAATGGTTTGAAGCCACAGTGATTTCATTTGGATTTTAATTAAATGAATATGGATTAAATACTCCTGTTTTGTTGCTATTAGAGTCACTCAATTAATTTAGTAAATTTTGGTTACAATTTTAGAATTGTCTCTGGATTATTTACAATATTATGAACATTTTAGTTTATGGATTTGAACAACTTTTATTTTTACTTTGTATTTGAATTTCAATTTGAATTGGAATTGGAAATGAGATATGATGCAAATCATGTTTAAGCACTGTTGATCAAGATGACATGGCATTAACTAAGGGTGATCACTGTGGTTAATTACATGGGGTGTTCCAATTCTCCTCCACTAACAAGAATTCTCGTCCCGAGAATTAAGAGGTAGAAGGGAAAATATCGGGGTATTCCGTTCGAAGATGATCCTCTCGTTCCCAAGTGGTTTCATCTTCTGTATGATTTGACCACTGCACTTTGAGGAACTTGGTAACCTTCTGGCGGGTTCGACGTTCAGATTCATCGAGGATGCGGATCGGATGCTCCTTATACGAAAGATCATCATGCAATTCGAGCATCTCGTGATCCACTGCGCGGTGCGGAGATTCCTTGAAGCATTTACGAAGTTGCGACACATGGAAGACATCGTGGATATGAGAGAATTGCGGAAGCAACTCCAATTTATATGCCACCTAACCACGTCTAGCAACAATGCGAAAAGGACCAATGTAGTGTGGAGCTAACTTGCCCTTGATTCTGAATCGATGAGTGCCCTTCAAGGGAGTAACACGCAGATAAGCTTGATCACCAGGTTGATAAGTCAAACCCCATCGCTTGCAATCATAATTGCTCTTCTGGCGGTCCTGTGCCGCCTTAAGATTTTCTCGAACAATACGGACTTTCTCTTCAGCGTGTTGAATAATGTCCGGACCCATGAGCGGTCGTTCCCTAGTTTCTGACCAATTCAGAGGGGTTCGACACTTATGTCCATATAGCACTTCGAAGGGGGCCATTTTCAAGCTGGCTTGATAGTTGTTGTTATAAGAGAATTCGGTGTAAGGGAGGGACTCTTCCCACTTCTTACCGAACGATATAACACAAGCCCGCAGCATGTCTTCAAGCACTTGATTGACTCGCTCGACTTGGCCTTGGGACTGGGGGTGATACGTTGAACTCCAGGTAATATGAGTTCCCATAGCTTTTTGGAAACTTTCCTAGAACTTTGAGGTGAAAAGACCGCCACGGTCTGAACTGATCTCCTTCGGAATACCGTGGAGTGATACAATTCTAGAGATATATAATTCTGCTAACTGACTAGCAGTGATTGTCTCCTTGACAAGCAGAAAGTGTGCAACTTTAGAGAGTTGGTCGACGACGACAAGAATAGCATCGTGACCCTTCTGTGACTTGGGAAGGCCAGTAATGAAATCCATTTGAACCTTATCCCATTTCCATAAAGGAATAGGAAGGGGTTGCAGAATACCAGCAGGCTTCTGATGTTCTGCTTTAACGCGACGACACACATCACATTCAACAACATATCAAGCAATGTCCTGCTTCATTCTAGACCACCAGTACCTTTGACTGAGATCACGATACATCTTGGTGCTATCCAGATGAATAGACAGTGGTGTATCATGTGCCTCCTTCATGACCTTGTCAGTCATAAGCTCAAAGCAAGGTACGACAATGCGGTCTCTGAAATACAAGGTTCCATCTTCAGACAGCAAGAAATCCCTGTACTTTTCAAGGTGAAGATCTTTCTTCATCAAATCAACTTCAGCATCTTTAGCTTGTGCACTCTTAACAGCCTTCTCAAGGTCTGGTTCAACAACCAAAGTTTTTAGGTATCCTTGAGGAACTATCTCGATATTTAGCTTTCCAAGCTCTTCATACAGAAGTGGTTGCTCTAGCTAGACTTCAAGTTCACTGCAATAGGATTTATGGCTCAATGCATCAGCCATTACATTAGCCTTGCCAGGGGTATAAGAAATACCCAAATCATAGTCCGTAATGGTCTCCATCCATCTTTGCTGACGGAGGTTCAGAGATGGCTGAGTGAACAAGTACTTCAGACTTTTATGATCCGTGTAGATCTCACAACGATTACCGAGGAGGTAATGTCGCCTCAACTTCAATGCATAGATAACAGCAGCTAGTTCTAGATCATGTACTGGATAGTTCTCCTCATGCGGGCGCAACTGTCGAGAGCCATAGGCAATCACTTTACGCTATTGCATTAAGACACAACGTAATCCTTCACAGGAGGCATCACAATAAATCACGAAGTCTTTGCGAGAATCTGGAGGAGCAAGTACTGGGGCAGATGTCAGCTTGTCTTTGAGTGTTTGAAAACTTTCCTGACATTTTTCTGTCCACTCAAACTTAATGCCCTTGTGAAGCAGATCAGTCAAAGGCTTAGCAATCTTTGAGAAATTCTCGACGAAGCGACGGCAATAGCTTGCTAGGCCAAGAAAACTTCTGACTTGCTTGACATTCTTTAGAGGAGTCCAGTCAAGAATAGCCTGAACTCATTTTGGGTTAACGGCAATGCCATCTTTGGAAATCACATGGCTGAGATATGTCACTTCAGATAACCAGAACTCGCATTTTGAATACTTGGCATATAGTTGATGTTCACGCAGCTTCTCCAGTACAAACCGAAGATGTTCGGCATGTTCTTCTTCATTCTTCGAATATACTAGAATATCATCCAGATATACCACGACGAATTTGTCGAGATAATCCATGAAGATGTAATTCATCAGACGGGAGAATGTGGCTGGAGCATTTGTCAAACCAAATGACATGACAGTGTACTCATAAGAGCCATAGCGAGTAACAAATGCAGTCTTGGGAATATCCTCTTCACGAACACGGATCTGATGGTATCCCAATCTCAAATCAAGCTTAGAGAATACTGAGGAACCGGCAAGTTGATCATACAAATCGTTGATTCTGGTAAGTGGATACTTGTTCTGAATTGTTGCTTGGTTGATATGTCGGTTATCTTGAACCAACCGATTCGTACCATCCTTCTTCTTGACAAAGAGGGAAGGTGCTCCTCAAGCAGATGAACTGGGGCGGATGAAACCATTCTTAAGTGACTTGTCAATTTCTTCCTTAAGCTCGAGAAGGTGGTGCGGAGGCATCTTATAAGGACGCTTCGCAATAGGAGTTGTGCCTGGTTTCAAGTCGATGACAAACTCGACAGCTCTGGCGGGGGGTATTCCTGGAAGTTCTTCTAGAAAGACATCTTGAAAATCACGAACAACTGGAACATTCTCGATGCCTTCAAGAGGTGAAGTATTCAATGCATTCAGAGCATAAATCTGGCTCTCAGCGTTCTGGACTATCCGGGCGGAGTAGTTGATTCTCTGACTGGAAGGGTGCGTGAGCTGGACCGACTTGGCAGCACAGTTAATCATAGCATTATGGGCTTCCAGCCAATCCATACCGAGAATAACATCTATGTTAGAAGGTCTGAGAGCAATGAGTGAAACAGGGAACATCAATCTTTCAATCCTGATCTGATTGTTGTGACTTATCATCTGAGTTTGCCACCTAGAACGGGGAGTGCCGATTTCTAAAGGAGTGGGTAATGAGCTCATGGTTAACTCATGCAATTCTGCAAATTGCTGGGACACAAAGGAATGTGATGCACCTAAATCAAAAAGAACAGAAGCTGGCACTGAATTAACTAGAAGGGTGCCCATCACGATTTTTAGGGACTCTCGAGCTTCTTCCATTTTTACATGAGTGACCTGGCCCCGAAATATAGCAGAAGGCCTGGCATTACAGCTTCTGAGACGACGGTTCTGACAGCTCTTCTTGCGACCAACAGGAGGACGTGGTGCATCCTGATGAAAAGCCATAGCACTAGGCTTTCCACCCTGAACCGTTAGCTGTCTCGGCGGTGAAGGCAGTCGAGGTGCAACATAAGACGGCCTTGGTGTTGGAGCAGAGCGGTGATGAACATTATGTGGGATCCAGACTCGACGTTTCTGAACAGGCTGACCCGAGGATGAGCCGACATCACGAGTGCGCTTGAGCGACTCCTGGTACTTAGCCAGACCAGTTTCAGCTCGGAAAGATTGGCTGACAAGCGTTGCAAAGTTTGTGCAATCATGGACTGCAAGTGCAAGGTTTATATCAGTGCGCAGTCCTTCACGGAATTTCTCCTGCTTGCGAGCGTCAGTGCAGACGTCATCTTCGGCATAGCGGGACAATTCAAGGAATTTCCTCTGATATTCATCCACAGTCATTGTGCCCTGTCTGAGTTTTCGGAACTCCTGCTTCTTCTGGTCGATCAGACCTGGAGGAATGTATCGTGCATGAAAGGCTGATTGAAATTCCTGGCAAGTGGCTATAGTTCCAACAGGCAACATATCCTTGTGGCTTTCCCACCATTGAGCAGCTGAACCCCTCAGGTTATACGTTGCATAGGTGACGTAACTGTCAGGGATAACATTGGCGGACTTCATCTGGAAGGCAATGTCACGGAGCCAATCATCAGCATCCATTGGAGCAGTCGAGCTGCAAAAAGTGGACGGATTGAGGCGCATGAATTCTGGCAGAGTTATTGGAGCAGACTATTGCTGAGCATTCTGAGTTGGGAACTAAGCCAATACTCCGGTCATAAACTGACGGTTGAGTTCAAACTGCTGCATCATGGTGGCAATATAGGGTGGAGGTGGAGGATCGTCAGCCATCCTACCAAATTAATAGGGGCAGTTCAGCAAGAAAACTGCATGTGTATGGAGTTATTTATGATGTAACATGGAGAATGAACAAGTAGGGCATTAGATATATAATAGTAGTCGTTAACGACATACTAATCCATGCACAGAGTTAGTTTCAAACGGATAGTACGTGCTCAGAAACGCTCGCAGCTAGACAAGCTAGACGGCGCGCAGGCACACGGTGAGGAATACAACAACATGACCTAGCAAAGGCTACATCATGTCGGAGAAAACTGATGGAGCGAGGAATCTGCAAGTGGCAACACAGGGTGCCCTCAATAAAAGGATCCTGTAAGCAGAACCTGGCCCACAATCTTGAAGCAAGGGGGAATAATTTCAGAACTCCGGGTGGATGTGATCACAAGAACCTAATGTTGGAGTTAGTAAAAAATTTAACCCGAATAGAAGAGAGATCAGAGTCCCGAAGTAAAGATCGATGAGTAAAAGATCCTAATACCACCCAGTTGGCGATGTGGGCCTGTAAGCCACACAGCCATGTTAGTAAAACAGTTTTTGGACCGCTAGACTCAACTTCGGTCAAGGAGTTGGAAAGGGGATTCCTACAGGCAGTCAGCTCTGATACCAACCTGTGACGCCCTGGCTCAATCATGCACTAACCATACACGCAAATGCACATGATCAAGCCTAAGGACTCACTTGAACATATCACAACACAACTCTAAAACATAAATAAAGGCATACAAGCATTATATTACAAGCCAGGGGCCTCAAGGGCTTGAATACATAAGCTCACGAACAAGCGTCAGCGGAAGCATCAGATATCTGAGTACAGATGTAAAAAGAAAGACGGATAGGCCTTTAAAAGATGGGGCAAAAGAAAAACACTACGACCGGAAGGCGCAGGCCTCCTGCCTGGGACCCTCCGAACCTACTCCTGGTCGTCAGCCAACTCGTAGTAGTAGCCAACCTCGGGGTAGTAGTAGTGATCGTCGACAGGGGCGGCTGGATTCTGGGCTCCGTCACCTGGTCACAACAAACTGATATGGGGAGAAAAAGAAAGCAAAGCAACCGTGAGTACTCCGAAGTACTCAGCAAGCAAGGATCTACACTACATATGCAGCATTATCAAAGGAAAGTTGTATATGTCGACTGGGCTACAGAAATGCCAGAATAGAGAGAAGGCCTAGTCCTATCGAAGACTAGCATCATCAGCGGTCTTGCAGCAATTAGAAGAGAGTAGATCAGTACAATGTATAATAGTGATTGTGTCAAGTAACAGTCTCGCCCAGAGATCCTTTTCTCGACTCCCTGCGAGAAAGCAATCCCAGAGCCACATATCCAGGTATCATCTCAAGTTCTAGTTGTATCGATCGGGATACAACTCCGAGTGTCCTTTACCATAGGACCGGCTATCGATAGATGTTTTCTTCCCTGCAGGGGTGCACCAACTTACCCACCACGCTCGCTTAACTCTGGCCGGACACACTTTCCTGGGTCATGCCTGGCCTCAGCCAAACGATACACCGCAACCCTACCTACAGCTTAGCAGAGAGGTCCCCGTCGGTCTATATCCTAAGCGCTCAGGGGTCTTGGGCCATCGCCCTGTGCACTCCGGGTCATTGCGTGCAGGGTGGATACCAGCACCATCGGGACGATCCGACCCGGCCGCCATGCTGAACTGGACGTCTGACAGAGCTTTTGGCTGATGCTACGATGCAGAGTGCCCATAACTGTTCCCACGTGATGGTTAGTGCTATCAGGCCAGAGGCCTGCTCGGATCAAATATCCAAATCGTTAGCGGACTGGGGGCTTGCGGTAACGAGCAGAGACTCACGATCGATGTGACCCCGTCGCCCCATCTCGAGGACTTGCTGCAAGGGCTAAGAATGCCCGGTCGCGCCTCGTAAATATCTCACGGGTAACTTCCCATCATTCGCGGGTACCCCTCATGGTCGACCCGCCTTTCCAAGTATCAGTTGAAAGGTCCAAGTATCCGTGTGTCCATATCATCAAGGGAATCCGAGGTAGCACCCTCGTTGGATTCCTACTCGATGTATCTGTTAAGGTGAACTCGGAAGAATCACCCTCGATGGGTTCACACTTGAGATGTTGCACGACAGCGTCGTTAACGGGAGTGGTGAAGGAGGAATCACCCTCAAGGACCACAACCGAAGAACTAACCTACAAGGTTAACATCAGAAGTGCTGACGAGGTATCACCCTCGGCACTCGATAGTAATCCAGTAGTGTCGTACAACTAAGGGGGTGAAGTGCGGGCCGGGGCCTGGTCTTCGATCCCGTTGATCGGGTCTTCTGATAATCCAGCGGGGTAGTTGGGACAAGTGGGGGGTCACTGGTGGGTCTCTAACCAGCCTATACTAAGCAGTTTGAAATAGGCAGGTAAGGTAACAATAAACAGGTTACAAAAGCAGGCTATGCATTAGAATTGGAGCAATCAATTACAGTAGCAAAATCAAATGCAAGCATGAAAAAATAGAATGGGCGATATCGGGATGATCAAAGGGGGGGCTTGCCTGGTTGCTCGGCGGCAAAGGCAAGGTCGTCAGGGGTCGCCGATCTCCGGAGCTGCGTCGGTACTGGGCTCTATCGAGAGAGAAGAGGGGGAGGAAACAAATAAATACACGGCAAATATATGCAACACAGAGCAGGCTATGCTAACGTGCAGTGCAGGGTTGCCTAAATACATATCTAAATCATATTAGTTATTTTAAGATTTAAGTTGGATTTATTAACCGGTGTATAAGCATTATTCATCTACCGGAAACAGGCTAAAAGTTGTGGGTTCACCACCGTAGAGGGCCCCGACACGGAAACAGATGGCACGGTTGGATTCGTCTCGTCGTTCTGATCAACTTTCATGTAGAAAGTTTTTTGATCAGAGCTACGGTTTATTTTATATGATTTTTCAAAGTCTTAAAATATTTTCTGGAATTAATTTAATTATTAAATATGAATTATCCAGAATAGTAGCAACTGACATCAGCATGACATCACCATGACATCAGCGGGTCAAACCCAGCTGACCAGAGTCAAATATGACAGGTGGGGCCCACATGTCATTCACAGTACTAATTATCAGAGGATTAAATTTAACTAAATAACCTAATTAGCTTGAGGGACCCATTGTCAGTGTCAGCTTTAGTTAACTAATTAACTAACAGATTAATTAACATTTTAATTTATTTTTAAAACATTTTAGTGGTGGGGCCCGCGTGTCATTGGCCCAGTCAGCCCAGTCAGCGAGGTTGACTGGTCAACTGGGCCCGTGGGACCCAGCGTCAGCGGCTCAGGGGTGGCCCCACACGGTGCCACATGGGCGCCCGGTCAACGCCGGCCGCCGGTGAGGCGAGCCGCGGCGGGGACGGCCGGAACCTCGCCAGAGTTCGCTGGAATCCCGTTGTGATGCTTCGTTTGGCGCGATTTCGGTCGCGTTCGAACGGGTGTCGAGCGCCGCGTCCGATGGTGGCCGTGGCTAGCGTTAGGGATGGCCGGAACATCGCCGGAAACGAGGAAGGCGGCGGTGGTGTTCAGTGGCGCGAGGAGGAGTGGGTTGCAGGGGCTCATTTGGTGCGGGACTTGGCGCATTCGAACGCGGGCACCACACCGCGTCGAACGGCGGCAACGGCGGACGTCGAAACGGCCCGCAGCGTAGGCTGCGACGATGACCGATGGGGGCCGAAGCTTGAGCACGCGGGGGAGCTACTTACGGCGCACGGGGAGGAGAAGGAAGAGGTTGGGGAGGACCGGGTGGCTCACAGCGGTGCAGGGAAGGCCCGGGGAAGTTAGGGGAGCTCGGGGCAGCGTGGGTCGAGGCGGTGCAGCGCCGGCGATCCGAGGAAGGGGAAGGGTGCAATTCGGCCGTTGCGGGGCGCCGAGCTCGAGCGCATCCTCGTAGTCGACGTAGTCGATGCAGGCGGCCCTCCTGGCGCGGTCTCAGGTGTCGGCGAGGCCGCAGAGCATGTGGGCGATGGCGGTCATGGCGACGGCGGCGCTCGGCTGCGATGAGGAAGGCGGAGAGAGGGAGAGGGAGTGGCGAGGGAGGCGCCAGGGGGGTCATTGGGGTTGCTCTTATCCACGGCGAGCGCGGCGACGCGCTGTCGAGCAGTGAGCAGGGGGGCCGGGTGCGTGCGCGCGTGCGCATGCCGAGTGCTCGACAGCGGGCGCGCATGAGTAGTGCGGGAGGTGGGGGATGGCGCCAGGCGGGCTGGGCCTCCCTGTAGCCACTTAGGCCCAGACACATAGGCCTTTTTCTTTTTCTTCTGTTTCCTTTTCCGTTTTCTTCTTTTATTCCTGTTTTGCAATTAGTTTAGCCACCAATTAAGTTTTGCAAAATATCTGACTTAGCCCAATATTTACAGTGCAATATTAGTCACTGCTAGAAAATGGTTTGAAGCCACAGTGATTTCATTTGGATTTAAATTAAATGAATATGGATTAAATACTCCTGTTTTGTTGCTGTTAGAGTCACTCAATTAATTTAGTAAATGTTGGTTACAATTTTAGAATTGTCTCTGGATTATTTACAATATTATGAACATTTTAGTTTATGGATTTGAACAACTTTTATTTTTACTTTGTATTTGAATTTCAATTTGAATTGGAATTGGAAATGAGATATGATGCAAATGATGTTTAAGCACTGTTGATCAAGATGACATGGCATTAACTAAGGGTGATCACTGTGGTTAATTACATGGGGTGTTACAGCCTCGAAGTGCGGGACTCGTACTCTAATTTCGGAACCTTCATGCCAGATACTCCTGTTTGGGAAGCAAGTGTCACATCAAAGTTGTGTATTGAATATTTAAATATCACACCACCCTTTATGCATATATTAGGGCCACATGCAGGAGGGGGTGGTTTTTCGACCATCCCTCATGCGGATTTCGATCATGCGCCGATCCATGGGGCCTGGTTGGTCTACAGGTTTGATCAGCCTTGTGAGAGGGTAGACCATGGTGACATCCTCTTGGTTTCTATTAGGGTTGGTCATATTGACATGTCAAACAAGGATTGAGCACCTGTCTTCACAAGATTTCCTGCCGTCGCCTCAAAGTGCGCGACTGTCACTCTAAGCCCGAAACCTTCATGCCGGATAGTCCATTTTGTGAAGCAAGTGCCACATCAAAGTTTTGTATTGCATATTTAACCATCACACCACCCTTTTATACATATATTAGGGCCACATGCCAGTGGGGGTGGTTTTTCGATGCTCCCTCGTGTGGTTTTTGATGATGCGCCAATCCGTGGGGCTAGCTTGCTCGACTGCTCTGACCGACCTTGAAAAAGGGTAGACCATGGTAACTTCCTCTGGTTTGTGTTAGGGTTGGTCATATTGACATGTCAAACCAAGATTGAGCAGCTGTCTTCATAAGAGTCCCTCCCATCGCCTCGAAGTAGCAGCCGTGTGCAGCACACATGAATGCTGCTACATGGTGGAACACTAGCAGTGCTCGTAAAGTTGAACGGTGCCAGCGTGAGTCATACTAGTAGCGTTCAAGTTGGACGCTGCTAGTTACATTGTACCAGCCGCGTCTTAGTAATAGCATGCGCACCGGATGCTGCAAGTAGCCCATGCCAAACGCTGCTAAGGTGGGGTCCTGTACTAGTGACCACTCCTACGGAAGAGCAAGCAGGGTGGTTTTTCGACCCTCCGTCGTGCGGTTTTTGTTGATGCGATGATCCATGTGGCCTGCTTATTCCATGGCTTTGACCGGCCTTGAGAGGGGTTAGACCATGGTGACTTCCTCTTGCTTTATGTTAGGGTAGGTCATATTGAAAAGTCAAACCAAGATTGAGCACCTGTCTTCATAAAGATTCAATCTTGTTGCCTCGAAGTGCGGGACTCGCACTCTAAGTCTGGAACCTTCTTATCGGATAGTCTTGTTTATGAAGCAAGTGTGTATTGTCTATTTAAACATCACACCAAACTTTTATACATATATTAGGGCCACATGCGGGTGGGGGTGTTTTTTCTGACCCTCCATCGCACAGTTTTTGACGATGCGCCCATCCATGGGGACACTTGGTCTGCTGCTTTGACCGGCGTCGGGGGGTGGGGGGGGGGGGGGGGGGTAGACCATGCTGACTTCCACTTAGTTTGGGCTAGGGTAGGTCATATTTACATATCAAACGCAGATTAAGCACTTGTGTTGACAGGATTCCCTCCCGTCGCCTCGAAGGGTGGGACTCGCAGTCTACGTTCGGAACCTTCATGCCGGATAGTCCTGTTTGTCAAGCAAGTGCCATGTTAAAGTTGTGTATTGGATATTTAAAGATCATAACACTCTTGTATATGTATATTAGGGCCACATGCAAGTGGGGGTGGTATTTCGACCCTCCCTTGCATGGTTTCCGACGATGCACCGATCCATTGGGCCTACATGACCAACAGCTTGGTCCGGCCTCGAGAGGGTGTAGACCATGGTGACTTCCAAATGGTTTGTGTTATGGTAGGTCAAATTGACATGTCAAACCAAGATGAGCACCGGTCTTCACAAGATTCCCTCCCGTTGCCTGAAAATTCGGGACTCGCACTCCATGTCTCGAACCTTCATGCCGGATAGTCCTGTTTCTGAAGCAAGTGCCACATTGAAGTTGTGTATTGGATATTTAAACATCACACCACCCTTTTTTACATATATTAGGGTCTCATGGAGGTGGGGGGTATTTTTTCGGCCAACCCTCGCGTGGTTTCCGACGATGCGCCGATCCGTGTGGTCCGCTTGGTCTACGACTTTGACCAGCCTCGAGAGGGGGTAGACCATAGTGACTTCCTCTTGGTTTGTGTTTGGGTAGGTCATATTGACATGTCAAACCAAGATTTAGCACCTGTCTTCACAATATTCACTTCCATCTCCTCGAAGTGCGTGACTCACACTCTAAGTCCGAGACCTTCATATCGGACAGTCCTGTTTGTGAAGCTAGTGGCACATCAAAGTTGTAAATTGGATATTTAAACATCACACCACCCTTTTATACATATATTAGGGCCACATATTGACCCTCCCTCGCACGGTTTTTGATGATGCACCAATCCGTGGGGCTCGCTTGGTCTACGGCTTTGACCGGCCTCGAGAGGGTGTAGACCATGGTGAGTTCCTCTTGGTGTGTGTTAGGGTACGTCATATTGACATGTCAAACCAAGATTGGGCACCTGTCTTCATATGATTCCCTCCCGTCGCCTCGAAGTGCGGGACTCGCACTCTATGTCCGAAACCTTAGTGCGTGATAGTCTTGTTTGTGAAGTAAGTGCCACATCAAAGTGGTGTATTGCATATTTAAACATCACACCACCATTTTATACATATATTGGGGCCACATGCAGGTGGGGGTGGTTTTCCGACCCTTCCTCATGCGTTTTTCTGATGATGCACCGATCCATGGGGCCTTCTTGCTCTACGGCTTTGGCCGGCCTCGAGAGGGGGTAGACCATGCTGACTTCCTCTTGGTTTGTGTTAGGGTAGGTCATATTTACATGTCAAACCAAGATTGAGCACCTGTCTTCACAAGATTCCCTCCCGTCGCCTCGAAGTGCGGGACTCGCACTCTAAGTTCGGAACCTTCGTGCCGGATACTCCAGTTTGTGAAGCAAGTGTCACATCAAAGTTGTGTATTGGATATTTAAATATCACACCACCCTTTATGCATATATTAGGTCCACATGTAGGTGGGGGTGGTTTTCCGACCATCCCTCGTTCGATTTTCGATCATGCGCCGATCCATGGGGTCTGGTTGGTCTACAGGTTTGATCGGCCGCGAGAGAGGGTAGACCATGGTGACTTCTTCTTGGTTTCTTTTAGGGTAGGTCATATTGACATGTTCAACCAGGATTGAGTACATGTCTTCACAAGATTGCCTCCCGTTGCAGTGAAGTGCCGGACTCACAATCTAAGTCCGAAACATTCGTGCCGGATAGACCTGTTTGTGAATCAAGCACCACATCAAAGTTGTGTATTGGATATTTAAACATCACACCGCCCTTTTATACATATATTAGGGCCACATGCAGGTGGGGTGGTTTTCTGACCCTCCCTCGAGCGGTTTTCGATGATGCACCGATCCATGGGGCCCGCTTGGTCTACGGCCTTGACCTGCCTCGAGAAGGGGTAGACCATGGTGACTTCTGATTGGTTTCTGATAGGGTAGGTCATATTGACATGTCAAACCAGGATTGAGCACCTGTCTTCACAAGATTTCCTCCCGTCGCCTCGAGGTGCGGGACTGTCACTCTAAGTCCAGAACCTTCATTCCGGATAGTCCATTTTGTGAAGCAAGTGCCACATCAAAGTTTTGTATTGCATATTTAAATATCACACCACCCTTTCATACATATATTAGGGCCACTTGCCGGTGGGGGAGGTTTTTCGACGCTCCCTCGTGCGGTTTCCGATGATGCGCCGATCGGTGGGGCCAACTTGCTTGACTCCTTTGACCGACCTTGAGAGGGGGTAGACCATGGTGACTTCCTCTGGTTTGTGTTAGGGTAGGTCATATTGACATGTCAAACCAAGATTGAGCACTTGTCTTCACAAGAGTTCCTCCCGTCGCCTCGAAGTACGGGACTTGCACTCTATGTCCTAAACCTTCATGCTGGATAGTCCTGTTTGTGAAGCAAGTGCCACATCAAACTTATATATTGGATATTTAAACATCACACCACCCTTTTATACATATATACGGCCACATGCAGGTGGGGGTGGTTTTCCGACCCTCCCTCATGCGGTTCCTGATGATGCGCCGAATTGTGGGGCCCGCTTTGTCTACGGCTTTGACCGGCCTCGAGAGGGGGTTGACCATGGTGAATTACTCTTGGTTTATGTTAGGGTAGGTCATATTGACATGTCAAAACAAGATTGAGCACCTGTCTTCACACGATTCCCTCCCGTCGCCTCAAAGTGCGGGACACGCAGTCTATGTCCGGAACCTTCGTGCCGGATAGTCTTGCTTGTGAAGCAAGTGCCACATCAAATTGTGTATTGCATATTTAAACATCACTCCACCCTTTTATACGTACATTATGGCCACATGCAGGTTGAGGATGGTTTTGATCCTCCCTCACGTGATTTTGGGCGAAACGCCGATCCGCGGGCCACGCGCGGACTATGGCGTTGACCGGCCTCGAGAGGGGGTATACCATGGTGACTTTCTCTTGGTTTGTGTTAGGGTAGGTCAGATTGACTTGTCAAACTTTGATATGGCACTTGCTTCACAAACAAGACTATCCGTGAGCCATGCATGAATCGTTAGATATAACTACACGATATGTATACACAACCATTGGTATAATTAAAAAGGAAGTGGTTTGATGAGGTAGCTTATATAGAAAGTATTGCATCGATATATATATATATATATATATATATATATATATATATATATATATATATATATATATATATATATATATATATAACATTAATTGCATCATATGAAGCATTGCATCAATACATATAGCTAGATAGCAATAGTCATACAACCAAAATAATAGTTCATCAGACGAACGGCATCCACAAGCCAGACCCTGAAATTAAGACACTAATAGCAAACTACGCACGGCGAGACGACTACGCCTTCGGGGAGGCCGGGCGTGGTGCGGGGATGGGCATTCCGTCATTGCGGATAAAGATGGTTTTTCCACGGCAACACCATCGGCTCAGTCCATGTCACATCTGGGACCTCATCGACACGCATAACAGAGCGGTAGTCTTCATACTTATGTGCCAGCTGGCAATCCCATCCATGCCCTTTGCTCATACACCACAGAAGGACCTCCATCGCACTGACCGCCATATCACCACAGTAGGCGGCCCTGATCTGATCTCCCTTGTACTCTGTGGTAGCAAAGAGCACGATGTTTGCCTTATAATTCAAGGCCTTGTAACTGTCATGCCAGTAAGGGATCTCCCTCATCTTGCCCAACAGAACAGCGTTGCCAAATACTAACGCCTCTATGAGCCCGATCCATCCCCTATTGCCGCCCATCTGTAAGAAAAAAATGTATTAGGATGTCATTATTCATCAAAAACACATAAAATATGCAACACTACAAACCATATGAAAGATATAGCATTTACAAATATTTGAATACATGCATGCATATTTACATTTTAACATAACAAATTTTTACTATACTAACTTCTTCTCCTTTTTTTTAATTTCTTTCTCTTCCATTTTCTTTTATGTTGTTATCAATATTCTAAACTCTACAACGCACATCGACATCAATTGACCTATAATATCTATACAAATTATAATCCGACTCACCCATGTCTTTTCAGACTTGTCTTTTTTTTCTTCTTCGAAGATTCTTGTGACGTCATCCAGCAAACCGCAATGGATCTTATATGACGTCATCCATATCTCGAGTGGATCTGACATGCGCGGTAATCGAGGTGTCTATTTGGCACTGTAGATCCTAATTTTTCGCGCCTGCCTTTCCCCCTTCCAATTTCTTTTAAATACCCCCCTCTGGGTTTCATTTTTTGTTTGCCGCTTCAGCTTCTTCTTCCTCCTCTCGCCGCTCGCGCTCGAAGCCCTGCCGCTACTCGTCTTCGAGCTCGCCGGTGTCCGGAGCTCAAGCCTTCTTCGCGCACGCCGCTGCAAGTCACCGTCGACCGCGTGAGGACCTCTTCCCTGCAGTTCAGGTACTTATTACCGTCGCCTTGGATTCTTTCAGACCCCACAACCTAGTTCATCGTGTTCTTGACCTCGGCCGCGTCGCCATGAATGCTGCAGTCGCCGTAGGTCACCGGGTCGTTGCCTCCATTTAGGGAAAGAGCTTCTCCTTTGTCCACGGTCGAAAATAGATCTGATGTAGTCTGTTTAGGTAGGAAATGTAAACTACGATAGTCCACTTTCTCTGCACATGAACTTGTTAAGAACTGCATTGTTTCCTTTTAAGTAGAATTTTCAGATTCGTGATTTTCTCCACTTCGTTTGAAAACTGTTGCTGCAATACTTAGTGAAAATTTGCGCGTTGCACCATAGGATCAGCTGCCCCTCTGGCTAGGGCGACTTAGATCACGACATACCATAAGACGCCGGTGCTTGTCTTTGCGTAACCTCTGTAGGCCGGTTCTTTTTAAGGATCCTCGCACTAGTGATATAGCTTGATCACTCTCTTTGTTTAAACAGTCTCGTTGATTGAGCGACTCATAGTTTGTCTTCTTGAGCCGCCCGCCGTAAGGTGTTTAGTTGTAAACCACCTGTTTGACGTTTTGATGCTTAATTCATATTAGGCCACTCAGATCATGTCGAAATCAAAGTCCAAGGAGCCGAACGTTTGTAACTGGGTCGCTTCCCAGGTCTCTGATCTTGTTCTGCAAGATTATAAAGATCAGGGACTTCTGTCAGAGGCAGAGGCTGCCACCTGCCGGGTTCCAATGGGCGAGTGTCCTCTCACGCCATGAGATGGGGAGGTCATTATCTTTACTGACCACATGCTAAGGGGCTTTTCCCCGCCCAGCTCAAAATTCTTTAGACGTCCTTCACTTTTATGGCCTGCACCTACAAGATCTTGGCCCTAATTCAATCGTGAATTTATGCCAATTTCAAGTCATGTGTGAGGTGTACTTGCAAGTAGAGCCGTCAGTGACTCTCTTCAGAGAGTTTTTCTACGTCAACAAACATAGTGAAACTGCAAAGGTTCTCAACCTGGAGCTTGGAGGAGTTTCATTCCAGAGGCGAAGGGATACTAATTTCCCTGTTGCTCAGTTGCCGAGTCATCCAAAGGGTTGGAACAAGACTTGCTTTTACTGTAAAAACACTACGCCAAAGGGTGAAAATCCTTTGCCAGGTTATCGACCAAACCGGCTTTCTCTTTCGGCGGTTCACCCTGGTTGGCCTACACCTGAAGAACGGGCACAAATGAGCGGCCTCTGCTCAAAGTTAGGCACGCTAGTGGCCAACGGGTTAACAGGGGTCGACTTGACCCGTTGTTGGATCTCTTGGAGGATAATGCCATTAAGCTGCCGTCCCAGCTTGATGCACATTTATAACGGTCAAACGACTGATCCTCACTGGACCAGCCCAATCAACTTTACGGAGGCAGAAACTGACGAAGCAGTGAGGTCCCTGCTCAAGGTCCCTCCAACAGATAGCGGCAAATTTGGGCTAGCACCATTTTGTGCGTCTAACCTGCCACCCCTGTAAGTGTCGTAAGTGATGTTTACCTTTTGCTTGTATATCCTTCAACCGTATAATCCTTTGATATTTGTTTTGCGGGAAAACGATCCTTCCTGGAGCAAGCAACCAATGAGAAAGAAGACGACTGTTAAGTGTCGTAAGGCTGTGGCGGGTGAAGACCCAAAACAGAAGAGGAAGGCTAAAGCCATTTCTGATCTGGAGGTCTCTAAAGACGAAGAGACGCCCGAAGATGACCCGACTCTTAATGAGCCGCCTCATGATGATGATTCAGAGGTAAGTTTCCTTCTTTCTGATTAACTCGCCTTTCTTCGTCCGTGTTTGAAATATTCCAACTGTTGATTTTTCCTCCAGGATGACGCAGGTGGGAGCCGGGCTGAAGATGTTGAGGTAATCTCTATCTCATCTGATTCAGATACTCGTGTTCCTAGGAAGCCGAGGAGAGTAGTGAGAAAAGTGCCCTTTTCTCATTCACTTGCTTACTTAGACCCCAATTTCTTAATGAAGAAAACTCAGCACGCCAGCTCATCTCGACAAGGGGTAGGTGGCGACTCTGTGCTTCAATGCGCGGTTCAGATACTGCACCAAACCCTCGCAAACGCGCCAATGAGGTGCCTCACAGTCCAACTCCTTCTCACCCTCGAGTCGGCTTATTTAAACAGCCTCTTAACCCATCTGATTCGGATTATCAGGAGTCACCATTGTCATCAGATGCCTCGTCAGAGTCCCAGTTGGCTCCAATGGTTATCAAGCGGGGGTAAGTATGCATGTGATCAGGTCATATTTCTTTCACCAAGTTTGAATGTATCTCCACATTGTTGTAAACCTTGTGAAATTGTATGGCCAAGGCAAAGAAAAGGAAGACTGGCGAGTCTACCTCATCATCAGGGCCAGCCGAGGCCCACGAAGAAGCTGCCAAGGACCAAACCGAGGAAACTCATGAGGTCTTTGAGCAAGATAACCCGCCGCCAGGCGAAGGCACGGACACACAGGTTGAAGATGTCGATAATCAGCGAGAAGTTAACCCATCATCTCCAGCTCGTGAGCTGAGGTCAAAAGCGGCAGCTGATTAAGCAACCACACCTCCTCCCCAGGATGACCTTACCATTACCAGAACTGAGTTCAAGACACCTGAGCCGTCGAGGACTTTGGCGAAAGTGCCATCCAAGGGCGAGTCACAAGCTTCAACTGAAGGGAAGGAGAAACTTGAGCTGCCAGACTTGGAGGAGTTGAATGTTGCAGAACTTCATGAAGCGTATGTGACTCGACTGTCTGAGAGCCGAAACATAGAAGCCAGCATGGTCAACATGCTTATACGAAAACATGAGGTATGTCTTGATCCTTGAGAGGTTGTCACTTATATAATTATATCTTTAGTAGCCGCCCAGTCCTGGATACAAATAAGACACTGCTTTTGTGTGTAGGATTGTGATAGCGTAGTCGTAAGACATATAGTAGCCCCCAAGGGCCGGCTTGTTAAATAAGTTACGTGCCAGGTCTTGATGAATAAGATCTGAAATTGACATTGTAGCCCCCAAGGGCCGGCTTACTTCTTCGGAAGTAGCCGGGTCTTTGTAGTATTAGAAAAGCTGCTTGTGTAGCCCCTAAGGGCCGGCTTGCTTCTCTGAAGCAGCCGGGTCTTCAAGTAACCTTTCCTGATATGCTTCTAAAAAAGAGCAATTTTGATAGCCATCAAGGGCCGGTTCATCATGTCAAGGTGGGCCGGTTCTTATTATTGATAGATAAGATTTGAAAGTGCATTAGCCCCCATGTGCCATGGAGAGTAGTAGTAGTCTGCTTGGGAGTTCCATAGTTTTTACTCCATGTAAATTTGTGTACAGGAGCTGTTGTCTGAAGCACAGAGCAAGTTGGCCAGCTGCCAAGAAACCTTAAAGGCTGAGCAGAAGCTGCGGGCCGATGCTGAGTCAGCCGCCGCTGACCTGGAGAAGGCGGCGTCTGAGGCCGGTGAAAAGCTTAAGTCCCTTTATGTTGAACATGAAAAAGAGAAGAAATCTCTGATAAAGTGTGCTCAGGACACAGAAGGGCGGCTCAAGTCTTTGTCAGAAGAGCTCACCAGCTTGAAGAAGCATATTTTCCCGATGACCCAGGCTGTTTTTGGTAAGTCGCCATGTCTTTTTTGTGTCCATATTGATATGACAATGTTGAGACTGACTTGAATATTTTGTTGTCCTTGTAGGCAAGAGAAGAGAGAGCCCCTTGTCCAGTTTAAGGCGGCTTACACCTTCCTTGAGGAGCTATACACTGGGAGTCTGCGTACCATCCGCTATGTGATGGGCGCAACAGATATGCCAAGGACGATCAAGGAAATGCTCAATGCACTGTCAACTCTGCCAAGGCAAGTAGAGGAGCTGAAAAGATCATCTGCTCGCACAGCCGCCATGTATGCTCTGACCCGGGCCAAGGCGTATAACGAAGACATGGATGTGTCTGAATTGGCCGGCGGCTTCCCAGAGTTCAACTTTGACGGGAAAGAATTTACCAGGGAAGATTATACCCGCCTGCGGAAGGAGACCCGGTCCGTGGCTACCAAACTTGCGCTTGAAGTTAATTTGGATAGGTACCAGGCGGGTTTCGACGAGGCGGGCAAATGCATAGACCAAGTCAGCTTCAAGACAGTCAGCCTGATCCCTGCCGGACGTAAAGATTGCTTTGCCCCTGACGTTGAACTCTCCAATCTTATTGAAGTGGGTGACTTCTTTGAGGCTTTGTCAACCATTGATTGGGAGGCTGATAATGTTCAGATCACCCAAGCAGCAAAGACGGCCCAGGGTGATGAAGAAGCAGCAGCTCAGAAGCAGACCGACTTGGCAGGTAAAGATGCCGTTGGCACAAGCTCCAGTGTGCCAAAGTAAAAACTTTTGAAATATTTGAAAGCCCTGCTACGGCTATGTAATAGGATAGTAAAACATTTGGTCGTGCCATCGTGCACATTGCTGATAACTTTTGAACGTGACATGGTTAACCCGGCTGATTGCCCTTATGTAAATAAGGGTTCCAATTTGAATGAAATCCTTTTGCGAAACAGGGCGGCTTATGACCAATGCTTTAATCTGATATGATAAGGTTGTATGAACCAGGCGTGTTAAGTGCTCATAATGATCGCAGATATATAGATCATGGCGATTTAACCCAGAATAAGGAATCTTGTAAATGTTTAAGATGTAACCGGTGTAATATGGAACTGGCGGCTCATGGCCAATCATATACATTGAAGATAACCTGTAACAGAAAAAATCACAGAAATTTGTAATGTTAAGTCGGCATTCGAGGCTCGACAGACTTTGCTTTCGGGGCTTAAGTCTCACTTCAAGGAAGTGTTTGGCGTGATAGCCCTTGGAGTATCCTCGCTCTCTGTAAGCCGGCTCTCACATGACATAACCGACATTTGAACTTTGCGAAGTCAGGGTCACCATAGTGAGTAACTTGGCAAGAGTATGGCGGGTCATCTAATCGGAGAAGCAGCAAGCGAACAGGCAAGTTTAACCAAGAAGGGGTAGCATTTGCGTGTCGGTCAAGAGGGTGAGATAGCTAAACTCGTGGAGTTGGAAGCCCCCAAGTGACCTATGATCAAAAAAGTAAAGACTCATGAACAACGACTGAGATGAGACGACAGAGACCCCGAGTTTCGGGGGTGCCGGCTTTATTTATTGATCATAAGAGAATATATATACACATAGGTATGTACAAAGGAACCTGAGCCAGGGGCTCTAGGTGTAGTAAGGCCTCAGATGAGCTATGTTCCAAGGCTTGTTGGTCTCCGTCTCGGATGTGCGAGATTCCTTTTTAGGACGAAGATCAACCAGGTAGTAAGATCCATTGTGAAGATTCTTATTGACGATGAAGGGTCCTTCCCAAGGAGGTGAAAGCTTATGTATATTGGACTGATCTTGAATCAGCCGGAGCACTAAGTCGCCTTCCTATAAAGTGCGGCTTCAAACTCTACGGCTATGATAGCAGCGTAGGTCTTGTTGATATATGGCAGAGCGGGCTGCAGCTAAGTCACGCTCCTCCTCCAGTGCATCCAAAGAATCTTGACGAGCATGTTCGTTGTCAGCTTCAATGTATGCTGTGACCCGGGGCGAGTCATGACGTATGTCACTTGGTAAGACGGCTTCTGCGCCGTAAACCATGAAGAAAGGCGTAAAGACTATTGATCTGTTGGGGGTGGTCCATATGCTCCATAAGACAGAGGGAAGCTCCTCAACCCAACAACCCGGCGTGCGCTGGAGAGGAACCATAAGCCGGGGCTTGATACCTCGTAATATCTCTTGATTAGCGCGTTCGGCTTGACCATTGGACTGAGGGTGCGCAACAGATGCCACATCAAGCCGGATGTGTTCTCTTTGATAGAACTGCTCCCTAGCTCCCTTAGAGAGGTTTATACCATTATCAGTAATGATGCTGTGTGGATAGCCAAACCGAAAGATTAACTTCTTGAGAAACTTGACTGTCGTGGCTGGATCACAATTGCTGATAGGTTCTGCTTCAACCCACTTGGTGAATTTGTCGACAGCAACCAAGAGGTGAGTCTTTTTATCTTGGGACGGCTTAAATAGACCAACCATATTGAGCCCCCAGATCGCAAAGGGCCAAGTGATTGGAATCATCCTAAGTTCTTGAGCTGGCACGTGAGCCTGACTTGCAAACTTTTGACATCCATCACACTTTTTGACTATGTCCTCAGCATCAGCATGAGCCGTGAGCCAGAAGAATCCATGACGAAAAGCCTTTGCCACTAGGGACTTTGAGCGGGCGTGGTGGCCACAGTCACCAGAGTGGATCTCATTGAGTATCTCACGTCCTTCCTCAGGTGAGACGCAGCGTTGAAAGACGCCTGTGATGCTTCTCCTGTGTAACTCGCCGTTGACGATAGACATCGACTTGGAACGCCTGACAATCAGCCGAGCCATGAGTTCATCATCTGGTAGCACACCACGGGATAAGTAGTCCAAGTAAGGGACTGTCCAATCTGGAATAGCATGTAGAGCTGCCACGAGTTGAGCCTCTGGGTCAGGAATAGCAAGATCCTCTTCCGATGGCAACTTGACTGACGGGTTATGAAGGACGTCGAGGAAAACATTGGGAGGGACCGGCTTGCGCTGTGAGCCTAGGCGTGACAAAGCATCAGCCACCTCGTTCTGTCGTCGATCGATATGATCCACCTGGTATCCCTTGAAGTGACCAGCAATGTTGGCGACTGCTTGTCGATAAGCCGCCATGAGGGGATCTTTTGAGTCCCAAGTGCCAGAAACTTGTTGAGCCACCAGGTCTGAGTCACCCAAGCATCTGACTTGGCTGAGGTTCATCTCCTTAGCAATACGGAGGCCATGAAGAAGGCCTTGTACTCAGCTGCATTGTTAGTACAAGGAAACATAATCCTCAACACATAACAGAATTTGTCACCTCGAGGGGAAGATAAGATGACTCCAGCCACCAAGCCCTCAAGCTGCCTGGATCCATCAAAGTGTATAGTCCAATACGTATTGTCTGGTTTCTCTTCAGGGGCCTGAAGTTTAGTCTAGTCGTTGATGAAATCCACCAGTGCTTGAGATTTGATAGCCGTGCGAGGCACGTACTTGATGTTATGTGGACCAAGCTCAATCACCCACTTGGCGACCCGGCCCGTGGCTTCCCTGTTGTGGATGATATCTCCTAAGGGAGCCGAGCTAACCACAGTGATAAGGTGCTCCAAGAAGTAATGCCTCAATTTTCGGCTTGCCATAAATACGCCAAACACCAGTTTTTGCCAGTGAGAGTAACGTTGCTTGGATTCTGTCAAGACCTCGCTGACGTAATATACTGGCCTCTGAACTGGGTACTCCTTACGCGCCTCCTTCTGTTCCACCACAACTGCCACGCTGACTGCTTTGTTGTTGGCAGCAATGTATAGGAGCATAGGCTCTTTGGTGATTGGAGCAGCGAGGACGGGCGGCTCAGCCAGTTGCCTCTTGAGGGCTTCAAAGGCATCTTTGGCAGCGGTACTCCACACAAAGTTGTCTGTTTTCTTCAGCATCTAATAAAGAGGGATCGCTTTCTCACCAAGGCGGCTTATGAACTGGCTTAAGGCTACAATGCGCCCGCCAGGCGCTGAACATCATTGAGATTCTTTGGCTCAGCAAGTGAAGTGATTGCCTTGATCTTCTCTGGGTGGGCTTCAATGCCACGCTCTGAGACCAGGAAACCAAGTAGCTTACCAGCAGGAACACCGAAGATACACTTGTCCGGGTTAAGCTTCATCTGATATGTGCGAAGATTTGCAAAGGTCTCCTTGAGGTCATCCAGCAGAGTCGCCTTCTTTGCTGATTTGACCACAATGTCATCGACATAAGCATGAACGTTGCGTCCAATCTGACTGTGAAGACAATTCTGAACACAACGCTGATAAGTCGTCCCCGCGCTCTTAAGCCCAAAAGGCATAGAGACATAGCAGAAGGATCTGAAGGGGGTGATGAAAGCCATCTTCTCTTGGTCCTCGACAACCATCTTGATCTGATGATAGCCGGAATAAACATCCAAGAAACAGAGGGTCTCGCAGCCTGCCGTAGCATCAATGATTTGATCAATGCGTGGGAGGGCGAAAGGGTCATTGGGACAGGCTTTGTTGAGATCCGTGTAGTTGATACACATGCGCCAAGTGCCGTTTTTCTTGAGAACAAGCATCGGGTTAGCCAGCCACTCAGGATGAAAAACTTCGACGATGAACCCGACAGCTAGGAGCTGGGGCACCTCTTCACCAATTGCTTTGCGTCTCTCCTCATTAAAATGACAGAGGTATTGCTTGACTGGTTTGAACTTGGGATCCACATTAAGGCGGTGCTCGATGAGTTTTCTCGGTACACCCGGCATGTCAGAAGGTTTCATGCAAAGATGTCCCGATTCTCACGGATAAACTCGACGAGCGCGCTTTCCTACTTGGCGTCCATGTCGGCCCCAATAGTGAACTTCTTTGATGGGTCGCCAGGGACAAACTCAATATCTTTGGTGTCCTTGGCCGATTTGAATTTGAGTGGCGGGTCAGCTTCAGTGGTGGGTTTTTTGAGAGGCGTCATATCAGCCGGGTCTACATTATCGATGTAGTGCTTAAGCTCTTCTGTGGCACAAGCCATCTCAGTGTATGCTGCATCACCTTCTTCGCACTCCAGGGCAATCTTCCTGTCACCATTGACTGTGATGGTGCCACAAGGGCCAGGCATTTTGAGCTTAAGGTAGATGTAGCAAGGCCTAGCCATAAATTTGGCATAAGCCGGCCGTCTGAAGAGGGCATGATATGGACTCTTAATCTTGACCACCTCGAAGGACACAGACTCACATCTGAAGTTGATATCTGAACCAAAGGCCACATCCAATTTGACCCGGCCAACTGGGTAGGCTGACTTGCCAGGAACAATTCCATGGAAAACAGTGGTGGATGGTGAGAAGTCTTTCTCAGACAGGCCCATGCCACGGAAAGTGTCGTAATAGAGAATATTGATACTGCTCCCTCCATCCATAAGCATCTTGGTGAGGGAATAGCCCCCAACATGAGGTGCTACCACTAGGGCCAGGTGACCCGGATTCTCGACCCGGGGCAGGTGATCCTCCCGGCTCCAGGTTATTGGATACTCTAACCATCTCAGGTACTGTGGTACTACCGGCTCAACCATGTTGATGAGGCGCTTCTTAAGCTTGCGATCCCTCTTGTTTGTGTATGTAGTAAACACATGGTACTGGCCGCTGTTTAGCTATTTGGGGTTACTCTGATAACCAGTTTGGTTGCCCTATTGCTGGTTCCCCTGTTGCTGATTGTTTCCACTATTTTCCTGATAGTTTCCACCTTAGCCACCAGATCCTTGGAAATTCTGTTGGTGGTATCCTCCGGATGAGCCACCGCCGGACGATCCTGGGTCACCGCCACCACCTCCTTGGTGGTTCTGGAAATGCTGTGAAAAGGCTCGCATAATGCTGCAGTCTTCCCAAGAGTGAGTGGCCGGCTTATTAGGCAGACTATGTTTTCGACATGGCCCCTTCAGGGCTTCCTCGAAATTCTTGGGCTTGAAATTCTTTCCACCGCCGTTCCCTTTCTGATACTTGAATCCTACGTTGGCATTCGTGACAAGGTCTAACCCGCCCTCCGGTTTCTTGTGCTTTCCACTGTTGCCACCATTATTCTGCTGATGGCCCTTGCCACCATTACCCTTCTTCCCCTTGCCGTTTGAAGCCTCATCTGTGCCAGGATCCTTAGTAGAATTAGACTCGGCGTACTTGGTGAGGGCGTTCATGAGCTCCCCCATATCTGTGATGCTTCACTTGAGCCGCCCAAGTTTCCGGACAAGGGGATCGAAGTGACAGTTCTACTCCAGTATCAGGAACGCCTGAGCCGTCGTGATGTTGTCTGAAGAGTGGATGATCTCTACCACCCGGCCCAGCCAATGGTAGGCCGACTCATTGTCATGCTGGATGCAGTGTTGAAGATCGATGATAGTTTTAGGACGCTTGTAGGTCCCTTGGAATTTTTTTATAAAACGCTCCTTCAACTCAGCCCATGTGTTGATGGAATTGGGGGGCAAGGTTTTCAGCCATGTATGAGCCGGCCCTTCCAACGTCATGGTCAAGTATTTCGCGCACACCGCATCACTGATGTCCAACATGTCCAGGGCGAGCTCATAGCTTTCTATCCAAGCCGCCGGCTCAAGATCCGCCGTGTAGTTGGGGAATTTCCTAGGGCCCTTGAAGTCCATGGGCATGCGCTCATTGCGACAGAGACGGAACCAGACAAGGTATTCCAAGAGTCCTTCCAGTAGGAGTCAATTGGGTTGTGACTGATGGAGACGGAGCCGCCGCGTTCGTCGCCTCAGCCGCCCGCTGGGCCCGTGCGGAATCAACGATGTCCTGGGCATTGGGGGCTCCCGTATATTGCAAAGCTTGAGGCGGCTCATGATGTCGACGAGCGCTACTGGATATAGCCGGTGAATCAGCATGGCGACTCCTGCTCCGGCTTCGGCTTGGGACTGGGGTAGAGTGGAGGTCCTCCCTACTGTAAGAGTAGTTGGCCTGCTGGGCCATTGCAGTCTTTAGCATCTCAATAGCATTGCATGCTTCTATCTCGATGGGCATCTGGCCCGTGATAGGGAGCGCGGCTAAGTTGGTTGCCGCGGCAACAAGGTTATCCACCGGGTTCGTAAAGTGACCCGCCAGTGTCAAGAAAAGGCGATGGGGCGTCTCATGACGTGGACTCGGCTCCCACTGAGGCTGCTGAGCCGGCTGAGCGGTGTGATCCACCATGGGTTGAACTCCCGCGGTTGGTGGCACGACGGGTGATGCTGGTGTGCCAGTTCCTGGGACGCAGAGGCGCATATCCTAAGGGGTGGTAAACAGCTGAGTGGGCTCAAGGTTGGGCGGAAGGCGGCGATGCCTCCGCTCGTGAACCACCTCCGAGGCGCTTCGACGTTGTTCCAGGTGCCAGGCCTCGGTCCTTAGTCGTTCGGCTTCGGCTTGCATCTCAAATTGTAAACCTGCCAAGCGAGCGCTCTCTGCGTGGATGTCAGCCTGGATCTTGGTCATTTGATCACGGAGTTTGGTTATCTCAGTGTTGCGCTCAGCCTGGTTCTCGGGTGTAACCGGCCTAGCGAGAAGCATGGTGAGAGCCGTAGCCAGCTCGGCCAGGGCCTGAGCCGGCGATGGTGCCGATGCAGAGTTTGAGGTTCCTGTGCCAGCCGTAGCAGCCGCCGTCGCCGGGTCAGTCATGAGGGCCGCGCCAGCCATGTAAACGGCAGATCGAATGGGCGGGTCGAAGGAGTCTTGGGCTGGCTCACCCTCGAGGTAGCCCCCAAGCATGCCATCGTGAAGTGGGAAGATCAACTCACCATCGCTCGACGAGGAGCCGCCATCGGAGTGGATGAACATGTCCCTGTCGGAGGCCGAGCCATCAGAGTAGTCGACCCCTTGGGTGAAACCGACGAACACATGCCTCGGCCGGGCGAGTTGCTTGTCCTGAGCCGGCTTGATGGCATTGGTGAAGACATCCGGCCCAGGTTTGGATCTGCCGGCCTTGCGAGGCGCGGCGGGTCTCGGGGCGGCTTTAGCCACGGCAGGTTGCGCGCGCCGAGCCATCTCGACGATGTCGGTGGAGGCGTCCGACTCGGGTTCAGATCCGCAGGATTTGCCGATGAAGACATGGATTCCACCGAAGGGGACCCGGTACCCGTACTCGATTGAGTTGGCCTCGGGGCCCCAGCCTGAATCATCAATGTAGAGCTTGCCGCGATGATTCTTGGTCATGCGGCCGATGACGTATCCCTCGAGTCCCAGAGGAGGACCCTTCGAATACTCAACACCACCGTGTGACAGCCCCACGGTGGGCACCAACTGTCGTGGTATTTTCATGGTAGATGTCCTCATAGGACTTAGTCGCGAGGCCATCACGTCAAGTGGTAGATCGAAGGGTTAAGTGGACACGAAAGACACAAAGGTTTATCTAGGTTCGGCCCCTCTTGATAGAGGTAAAATTCTACGTCCTGCTTGGATGTATTGATGATGATCTCGATTACAAAGGTGCGCTTGGCTAGCCTAGTTCTCGAGAGGTTGTAAGTTGTTCTGTCTAACCAGGGGCTCCCCTATATATATATAGGTTGAGACCCGGGGTGTACAATAGAGTCCGAGCCGAAGTATGGTCCGTGCCCGAGTCTATATCTTGCCTCCTAAGAAAGAAAGCTCATATGGCGGTTTACAAGTGGGCATAAGCCGGTATGCTGCAAGCCGACCCACGGAGCGGGCGGCTTAATCTTATGGGCGGGTCTTCTGGCAAACCATGGCCCACCTGGCCTGGCCCTTTGTAAGTCGCCGCTTCTTTTGCCCCGGCCCTGAATGGGCGGGTCATATCCTGGGGTTATATCCCCAACAACACTTGTGCTTCAAAGTAGCACCATGTTCTTCATATCGAGAGTCTCCTGAGTTATCACTTTCATATACTAGATTGAAAGGCCTTTTCATTGCCTATTGATCCGCCGAGTTGATGCGAGACTTTCTACACTTTTGTCTTCCCTTATATCTCTACCACCATATTCTATTCCACCTATAGTGCTATATCCATGGCTCACGCTCAAGTATTGAGTGGAGTTAAAAATGCTGAAGCGCATTAAAAAGTATGATCCAATTGCTTGACTTGACACCGGGGTTGTCATGATTTGTACTTGTGTGAGGAAGACGGAGTCATGACATGCTTACATAATTCAATGAGTAGGGATAATATTCGTTAAGCATCGCATATTTTGAAAAGTAATGATTATGTTCGAGTATTCATGGATATTATTATGTTGATGCCAATTACTTCATCATTTCTCAATATTTATACCGTAAAGAGATTACATGATAAACATGCTAGGTAGCATTCAACATCAAAAATTCTATTTTTATCATTTACCTACTCGAGTACGAGTAGGAATTAAGCATTGGGATGCTGATACGTCGCCAATGTATCTATAATATTCTATTGTTTCATGCTATTATATTATCAATCTTAGATACTTTTTATGCAATTTTATATCATTTTTTGGGACTAATCTATTAACCTAGTGCCCAGTGTCAGTTGCTATTTTCTGCTTGTTTTTGGTTTTATAGAAAATCCTTACCAAATGAAGTCCAAACGCTACAAAACTTTTTGACAATTTTTTTTGGATAAAAGAGACCCTAGAAGCTTTGGGGGAGGACCAGAAGACCTACGAGGAGACGACAAGGCAACAGGGTGCGCCCAGGGGGGTAGGGCGCACCCTGATGCCTTGTGGGCCCCCTGTGGCTCTGATTGCCTTAATTCCAATGCTATAAATTCACATATATTTAGAAACCCCCAGATATCCAGACGAAACAAGTTCTCCACCGCCGCAAGCCTCTGTTCTTCCATGATCCCATCTGGAGGCTTTTTTCGGTCCTCTGCCAGAGGGGGAATCAATCACGGAGGGCTTCTACAGCAACCTTCTGCCTCTCCAATGATGTGTGAGTAGTTCACCACAGACCTACGGGTCCATAGTTATTAGCTAGATAACTTCTTCTTCTCTTCGATCTTCAATACAATGTTCTCCTTGATCCTCTTGGAGAACTATCAAATGTAATCTTCTTTTGCGGTGTGTTTGTTGGGATCCGATGAATTGTGGGTTTATGATCAGATTATTCATTGAAAGTAATTGAGTCTTTTCTGAACTTTATTATGCACGATTGTTGTAGCTTTGTATTTCTCTCCAATCTATCCATTTGGTTTGGCCAACTAGATTGATTTATCTTCAGCAGGAGAGGTGCTTTGTAGTGGGTTCAATCTTGCGGTGTCCTCACCCAGTGATAGCAGGGGTAGCGAGGCCCGTATTGTATTGTTGCCATTAAGGGTAAAACAACGGAGTTCAATTATATTGCTTGGTTTTATTCTGTCTACATTATCACGGACGTAATGCCTATATACATGATCATTGCCATGAATAATGTCATAACTATGCGCTTTTCTATCAATTGCCAAACAGTAATTTGTTTACCCACCGTATGCTATTATTATGAGAGAGAAGACTCTAGTGAAAAGTATGGCCCCGGGTCTACTTTTATCATATTACTAAAACCAAATTTACCTTACTGCAGTTTTACTTCTTTTATTTTACTTTAAAATTTATCTATCTATCACTATCTGTAAGCGCACCTAGTGCCACCCCTTGTTGGTTTTGGAGTTTTGAAGACAAACTTGGTTGTGGGACTAATGTGTTTGTGAGGTTCACAGGAGGACACAGGTAGAGGTCCCTATTGATTCGTTTTACCCATCGAAGATGACCCCTAAAAATGTACGAAGACATTGAAGACAATGGTGGTTCATGAAGACATTCATGTTGAAGCTAACGGTTCATTAAGATATTCTTTGAAGACAATGGAACTCGAAGACGTAGTATTTTGTCAGTTTCATTATATGCTTCTTGAGTCATAGGAATTACCGAACTGGCAAGTGGAGTCGAGGTAAATGAAGTCAGAAACTGATGTGATGCTCAACCCAAAATCCTATGTATTCAAGCGAAGACAAACTGAGAGAAAATCTCTTCCAAAGCTGGTTGAGTCAGCTTTACTTGGAGCCCAAGTAAAGTTGCTGCATGGCTCAAAATCCGACCGTTGGACACGTGTCAGTTCCTGAGTGACCAAGGGTCATTTCAGACATATCACCTCGGGTTGCCCGCTGGGTATAAATAGCCCACCCCCTACACCATAAGTTGGCGGCTGCTCCACGAGAGAAAAACGGTTGTTCTTGTGTGAGAGCAACCCATCCTTGAAGCCTTTGAGAGAATACATCCTGAGAGGATAAACCCAGAGCCAAAGTGATTGAGCATCACTGAAGTCATTCTATTCTGAGTGAAATGAGACTTGTTACACTTGAAGACTGTGATCTTCCAGTCGGTCAGGCGTCGCGTTCTGAGCATCCAAGAGTCATTGTGGATTGCCAGTGAACGAAGTCTGTGAAGGTTTGGAAGTCTACCTTGAAGACTTACTAGAGTGATTGAGCAAGGACTAAGTGACCTTAGCTCAAGGGGAATAAGGTGAAGACATGGTCTTCTGAGTTGAATCTCAGCCTCCCTAACCAGACGTACAACTGTCACAGCAGTTGGAACTGGTCAAACAAATCATTGTCTTCCCTGAGCACCTGGTTCTATTATCTTCCTTCCTCACTTACTGTTTTACACTCTGAAGACATTGCATGCTTGCTTGTGTTTGAAGATATACCTTGAAGCCTATCATCTGTTTGCCTATTTATCTTCAAGCTTCCCGAGTTTATATTCAATGCATGCCTGTATGTATGATGTCCTTGTCTACTATATCTGCTTATCTAGATTGTAGTCATTGTTAGATTCTGTGTTGCTTTCGCTTTCTTCGAAGACATTGTTTGTTTTCAAAGACTTTCATAAAAATCGCCTATTCACCTCCCTTCTAGTCGATAACTAGCACTTTCAATTGGTATCAGAGCCTGGTGTTCCCTTGTTCTGTGTGATTCGGTTTAACCACCTGGAGTTTTAGCTATGTCGACTGCAAGGATAATCAAGGTCTCCGCTGCGTGCCCCGTCTTCGATGGCACTGACTACCCATAGTGGAAGAATAAGATGCGCATGCATCTTGTAGCTATTGACAATGACCTCTAGTATGTCATCGGGATGGGCGTCCCCAAAGTCGGTGAAGGTGTCACCGCTGCTGATGTGAAGAGGTTTGCTCATCTAGACTCCACTGCCAAGAACATCATATGTGGTCATCTGACCAAAGGACAGTATGGACGCGTGAGTACACTGGAGTCTGTGAAGCTGGTCTGGGACTGGATCTCCAAAGTCAATGAGGGCATCTCATCTCAACGAGACTCCCGAATCGATGTGCTATGCAATCTCTTCAATCGCTTCAAGAGGCATGACAATGAGAACGTTCAGCTCACCTTCGATCGCCTCACTGATATCACCAATGAGCTACATGCTCTTGGTGCTACTGACATCACCAAGCATGAATTTGTGAAGAAGCTATTGAGATCACTGGACAGCTCCTTCGACACCCTATCACTGATGATCCAAGAGCGCCCTGACATCAAGGAATTGGACCCTGCGGATATTCTTGAGAGGCTCAACACTCATGAATTCCAACAAGCTGAAAAGAGAGATATCTATGGTCCTAGCTATGGTCGTAGTCATGCACTGAAGGCAAAGGCTGTATCTTCATCTGAAGACTCTGACTGCAATTCTGATGGTGCTGAAGACATTGACAGAGAGCTTGCAATGCTTGTGAAGAAGTTCCAGAAGTTCACAAAGAAAAATCGCTTCAGAAAGTCTTCAAAGTATGACTCTAAGAAGACTGAAGCCTCTACTCATGACAGCAAGAAGAGAACCTACCACAAATGCAAGAAATCAGGCCATTTCATTGCTGATTGTCCTCAATGGGAAAATGAGTCAAAGAAGAATAAGAGCAAGGACTATGATTCTGATGACAAGAAGGAGAAGAAATGCTCAAAGTCTTCATCAAAGTCTTCATCACGCAAATCAAGTTCCTCTAGCAGAGCTCGTGCATTTATTGGCAAGGAAATGGATTCAGAGGAGGAATCTGACACTGAGGAGGTGGTAGAGGAGTCAGAGGAGGAGTCGGATTTAGACGTGGCTAGCCTGGCTCTGGCTTCAGCATTCATCGCCAAGTCAATCTTCAGCAATGAAGACAACGATCACATCTCCGACTCTGATGATAACGATGACTCTGCTCCAGCCTACTGCTTCAAGGCACGAGGTGCAATGGTAACTTCACACGCTGCCTACTTTGAAACCTCAAGTGAAGATGACTTTGAATGTGAATCCAAACCTAGCTATAAGACACTTGCTAAAATTGCAATTGAGCAACAAAATGCTATGGAAAAGATTAAAAAACTACTAGACAAAAGCGATAATCTGTTGGACGAGGAAATGAATCGAAGTCAATCCTTAATTGACGACATAAAAAATCTTCAAATTACATATGAAGAGCTTCTAACTCATCATGATACCCTCTCAGCTAGCCATGAGAAGCTTTCCTATGAATTTCTCCAAAGGAAGCAAGAACTTGAGAAGCTGAGAGCGTCTCATGATGATCTTTGAACTGAAAACGATTCACTCCTCGCTCAACAGATCAGTGCCGCTCAGGAAGAATTTGTGCCACCTTGTTTCAAATGCCTTGAGCGTGATAACGCTAATTATTTTGCTGAATGATCTACTTTTTCTGAAACTGCAATATCTTCAACTTCTGTTGTGACGACTAACCCCTCATCTGAGGAAGCTATTGCTATTACTGATGAGAATGCTAGGTTGAAGACATTGCTTGAGACAGGCATGTATAAGAGTCTCAAAGGGCATCAGACTCTTTGTGATGTCCTCAAGAAACAGATCTTGAACAAAAACCCTAGGAAAGAGGGTGTTGGCTTCGAGAGGAAGATCAATGCAGATGGATCCTACTGGAAGCCTGAGCAGTACCCCAAAACTACCTGGGTTACTACGCAAGGGCCATCAGTAGATCCATCCAATCTATCTGGCTTTACCTATGCTAACCCCATTATCATTGATGAGTCTTTTGACTCAAATTATAAAATGTTCAAGACACAGAATGGTGAAGTGTTTGCCAGGTTTATTGGAACTAACTGCAGGAATGGTTCCCCTATGAAGAAGATCTGGGTTCCTAAGTATCTTGTTGAACAGCTTCCTGTGAATGTCATCATGACACCACCTGGGAAGAAGACAAACTCCAGGTCAAAGGCTTCATATGGGCCAAAGTCTTCACATGGACGAACTCCCACCTATGGTCGCTCTAACGTCAATGTTTTGTAGGGCTACAATGATCAGACTCATGAATATGAGAGACGTTCCCCGAACCATTATGTTCACAAAACTAAGAATTTCTCTGCTTATTCATTTGAGTACTCTAACCCCCCTATGAAGCTATTTACTAGGGCACCAAGGCCAAAAAAAATTGATGCTGCACTTCAACTTATTGCTTCTAAGCCACCCCTTCAAATGTGGGTGGTTAAGAAGACCTAATCTTTCATGCAGGGTCGGGTCTCCAGCCAAAATGCATTAGGTTCTGAAGATAATGCTGGAGATCCAAGCAAACTTGTGTGGCACATATCAATGTGTCTATATGGCCTCACAATGTTTTGTTTCTTACTATGTCACAATTTCATGATATGTGTTGTCGAATGTTTATCTTCACAATTGTCATCGTGAAGCCTATCCCACTAACTTCACTGTAGGCTTCCCTTTCGAAAGCTACTGAGTGGATCCTAGACAGTGGCTGCACAAACCATATGACTAGTGACCGAAGCTTACTAATGGACTCAACTCTTCATCCATCTACTCAAAATCACATTACATTTGCTGATACTGGAAAAAGCAAGGTATTGGGTCTAGGTAGGGTTACAATCTCAAATGATCGGCACATGGATAAAGTGATGCTTGTCGAATCCCTTGGATTCAACCTCATGTCAGTCTCAATGCTTTGTGATCTTGATATGATTGTCATCTTTGGCAAATTTCGCTGTCTTGTGCTTATGGCTTCTGACAAATCTCAAGTCTTCGAAGGCTATCGAAGAGGTGACTTGTACATTGTAGATTTCTCCACAGGTCCACAACTGAGCACATGTCTTCTAGCAAAAGCTTTAGAATGCTGGCTATGGCATCGACGGCTAGGATATGCTGGTATGAGGAACCTGCACACCCTTGTGAAGAAGAAGCATGTCATTGGCATCGAGGGCGTCAAGTTCAAGAAAGATCATCAATGTGGAGCCTATGAAGCTGGGAAGATGACTCGGGCAAAACACCCCTCGAAGACAATCATGACAACCACTCAACCCTTCGAGCTGCTACACATGGACTTATTTGGCCCTACTCATTATTCCACTCTTGCTACATCTGCACATTTATATGGCTTCGTGATTGTTGATGATTATTCTCGATATACTTGGGTGCATATAATCCTCTACAAGACTGAAGTGCAGGATGTTTTCAGGCGATTTGCCAACCTCGCCATGACGAACTATGGCGTCAAGATCAAGCACATCAGGAGTGACAACGGCACTGAGTTCATGAACACAGGGCTTGACACCTATCTTGACACATTGGGCATCACACATGAGCTATCTGCACCATACACTCAACAGCAGAATGGTGTCGTGGAGCGCAAGAACAGGACTCTCATGGAGATGGCTCGCACTATGCTTGATGAATACAAGACACCACGCATGTGGTGGCCTGAAGCCATTGATACTGCATGCCACATCATCAATAGAGTGTATCTTCACAAGTTCTTCAAGAAGACATCCTATGAACTGATCACTGGTAAGAAGCCAAATGTAAGTTATTTCAAAGTCTTCGGTGCTAGGTGCTGGATAAGGGATCCACATCACACTTCCAAATTCGCACCGAAAGCACATGAGGGATTTATGCTTAGTTACGGAAAGGATTTGCACACCTATAGAGTCTTCAACCTCTTTCACCATAAAGTGGTTGAAACTGTAGGTGTGCGGTTCGATGAAACTAACGGCTCGCAAAGAGAGCACCTGCCACATGTGCTAGATGAATTGCCTCCAAGTGAATCCATCAAGCTAATGGGAACTGGAGATATCATTCCCACTGAAGATCTTGAAGAAGAAGAGGTTGTAATACCTGCTCAAATGCAGAGTGAAGCCAATGCACAGACTGAAGACAATGTTGAGCCTGAAGCTAATGCTACTGAAGACAATGCTTAGCAGCAGCAAAATCTTCGCCCATCCCATTCTCCTGTGGCAAATGAAGTTCAAATAGAGAAGATGATTGACAGCATCAATGCACCTGGTCCCCTCACTCGCTCAGGAGCCACACAGTTAGCCAACTTTTCTGGACACTTTGCATTTGTCTCCATTGTTGAACCAACCAAAGTTACTGAAGCTTTTATGTAACCTGAATGGACTCAAGCCATGCAAGAAGAGCTTCAACAATTTGAGGTCAACAATGTGTGGGAACTTGTCAAGCGTCCTGACCCTCGCAAGCATAATATCATTGGAACAAAATGGATCTATCACAACAAACAAAGCAAAAATGGACAAGTTGTCAGGAACAAAGCTCGCCTCGTTGCACAAGGTTACACTCAAGTGGAAGGAATTGACTTTGAAGAAACCTTTGCTCATGTGGCTAGACTTGAAGCCATCCGCATACTCCTAGCATATGCCAATCATCATAACATACTTCTATATCAAATGGATGTGAAGAGTGCCTTTCTAAATGGCAAAATTGAAGAGGAAGTCTATGTTGCTCAACCACCAGGGTTTGAAGATCCAAAGCATCCCGACAAAGTCTATAGGCTCAACAAGGCGCTGTATGGCCTCAAACAAGCTCCACGAGCCTGGTATGACACACTCAAGGAATTCCTGAAAAGCAAAGGCTTCAAACCTGGTTCACTTGATCCTACTCTCTTCACCAAATCATATGATGGTGAACTCTTTGTATGCCAAATATATGTGGATGACATTATCTTCGGCTGCACAGACAAGAGATACAGTGATGAGTTCAGCCACATGATGCAAGAGCAATATCAAATGTCAATGATGGAAGAGCTAAAGTTCTTTCTTGGTCTTCAAATTCGTCAACAAAGCAATGGCATCTTCATTTCACAAGAAAAGTATCTCAAAGATTGCCTGAAGAAGTTTGGAATGCAAGAATGCAAAGGATACAAGACGCCAATGCCAACCAATGGTCATCTGAGTATTGACGACAATGGTAAAGAGTTTGATCAGAAGGTATACCGCTCCATGATTGGTTCTTTATTGTACTTATGTGCATCTAGGCCAGATATAATGCTTAGTATTTGCATGTGTGCCCGATTTCAAGCGGCACCAAAGTAATCGCATCACCTTGCTATGAAGCGAATTCTTCGATATTTGGCTCACACCCCAACGCTAGGATTATGGTATCCAAAGGGCTTAGAGTTTGACTTGGTAGGCTTCTCAGATTCTGACTATGCTGGAGACAGAGTGGACAGGAAATCAACAGCAGGCACATGTCATTTTCTTGGAAGATCTCTGGTATGTTGGTCTTCAAGAAGCAGAACTGCGTTTCACTTTCCACAGCTGAAGCCGAATACATTGCTACTGGATCCTGTTATCCCCAGCTTGTCTGGATGAAGCAAACTCTCAAGGATTATGGCATCCACAAGAAGAAGGTTCCCCTATTCTGTGACAACGAGAGTGCCATCAAGATTGCACATAACCCTGTTCAGCACTCCAAGATGAAGCATATTCAGATCAGACATCATTTTCTTCGTGATCATGTGCTCAAAGAAGACATTGACATCATCCACGTCAACACTGAAGATCAGTTGGCAGATATCTTCACAAAGCCTTTGGATGAGAAGAGATTTTGCAAGCTGCAGTGTGAGCTAAATATCTTAGAATCCTCGAATGTCCTGTAAGAGGGCATGCATCCAAACGCTATGCATTTTGACGACTTTGATGCACAACACACGAAGTAAAGTGTGTCTTCAACTCATGAAGACATACACTCTAAGTGTGAAGATATTAACATGGAATTTGACTTCAGAGCGCCACGATAATGGTGCGCCGTGTCTGGGTCTAATACTTCCTATACGGTAGGTAACGCCACCACCAAATTTTCTTGAAGATTTTCATTTGGCGTCACACATTGCATTATCTTCTGAATTTCGTTTGTCTTCAACAATAGTTTATCTTCACTCTCTTATATCAGATTTTTTTTTGCTTATATTATATCTATGTGTTTCTGTCCTCAATAGCATTCACCTATAGCTATGTCTTCCAATAGTGTTTTTGAACTAGGTGAATGTGATCGGACCCTTACCCCTTCTGTGCTTCACTCATCAAATCTCTCTAAATCTTCATATGCATTCTACTTGACACATGTCGATTGTCTTCACTGTGTCTGAAAGATCGAGGATGTCGCCTAGAGGGGGGGGTGAATAGGCGCTTTAAAATAATTACGGTTTAGGCTTAAACAAATGCGGAATAAACCTAGTGGTTAATTTGTCAAGCACAAAACCTACAACAACTAGGCTCACCTATGTGCACCAACAACTTATGCTAAGCAAGATAAACAACTAAGTGATAGCAAGATATATGACAAGAAACAATATGGCTATCACAAAGTAAAGTGCATAAGTAAAAGGGCTCGGGTAAGAGATAACCGAGGCACGCGGAGACCATGATGTATCCCGAAGTTCACACCCTTGCGGATGCTAATCTCCGTTCGGAGCGGTGTGGATGCACAATGATCCCCAAGAAGCCACTAGGGCCACCGTAATCTCCTCACGCCCTCGCACAATGCAAGATGCCGTGATTCCACTAAGGGACCCTTGAGGGCGGTCACCGAACCCGTACAAATGGCAACCCTTGGGGGCGGTCACCGAACCCGTACACTTTGGCAACCCTTGGGGGCGGTCACCGGTACCCGTCAAATTGCTCGGGGCGATCTCCACAACCTAATTGGAGACCCCGATGCTTGCCCGGAGCTTTACACCACAATGATTGAGCTCCGAACACCACCAACCGTCTAGGGCGCCCAAGCACCCAAGAGGAACAAGCTCAAGGGTACCAAGCACCCAAGAGTAATAAGCTACTCAACTTCACTTCCACGTATCACCGTGGAGAACTCAAACCGATGCACCAAATGCAATGGCAAGGGCACACGGAGTACCCAAGTCCTTCTCTCCCAAATCCCACCGAAGCAACTAATGCTAGGGAGGAAAATGAGAGGAAGAACAAGAAGGAGAACACCAAGAACTCCAAGATCTAGATCCAAGGGGTTCCCCTCACATAGAGGAGAAAGTGATTGGTGGAAATGTGGATCTAGATCTCCTCTCTCTTTTCCCCTAAAAACTAGCAAGAATCCATGGAGGGATTGAGAGAGAGCAAGCTTGAGGAAGGTCAACAATGGGGGAAGAACACGAGCTCTAAGGATAGGGTCCAATGGGGAAGAAGACCCCCTTTTATAGGTCCCCACGAATCTGCCCGTTATGTGCAGAAAACTGTAGGACCGGTACAACCGGTGCACAAACCGGTACAACCGGTCAAAGTAGAGGAAAAACCAACCTGTAGGAAAAAACCCTAAGCGGTACAACAGCCCGGGGAACCGGTAGTACCGGTTAAACTGAACTAACCGGTACAACCGCTCCACAACCGCCCAAGAACCGCTCCATAACAGAACCCAGACCGGTGGTAGAGCGGTACAGGGCCGGTACAACCTTCAGACCAATTCTGGAGCGGTACAACCGCTCCATGCACCGGTTGTATCGGTCAACCGGTACAACTGCTCTAAGGGGCGGTACAACCGCTCTATGTAAAATAGGTAAGATCAAAACAGCCACAACTTTCGCATACGAGCTCCGAATTCGACGAAATCAAGTTTGTTGGAAAGCTAAAGACAAGAGCAAACACAATATTGATAGAAATATCAAGAAATAGCAATTGAGAAAAAACCCATAATAAAATGGTGAGAACCCTTTCTCAAATAAGACAGCTAAAAACTCCAACACCGAAAACACAGAAGAAGATGCATAAGAAATTGGTTTTCGATGAACTCGAGTTTGTCATCAAGATGACCATAAGCTCTAAGACTCACAAAGAGAACCAAACAAGAACCAAGAAAGATGATGCAAGGATGCAATGGTTTGAGCTCTCTACGAACGATACGATCAAGCTACTCATCGAGAACCCCCCTTGATAGTACGGCAATCGATCCTATAACCCGGTCTCCCAACTACCATCATGAGACCGGTAAAATAGAAAACCTATCAAGGGCAAACCTCTGCCTTGCACATAGTCCACTTGAGCTAGATGATGACGATCATGACTCCCTCAAGTTGGACCACCTTTCTTGATTGCGTTGGGTCGATGAAGACAAGTTGATTGCTCCCCCATACTCCACTATGGGTGAGCCACTCTTCCGCACATCTTCACAAGTCCATTGTCACCACAATGGACGGCAAGTTTCAAGCACTTGATCTCTTCATGATGCTCCACTTGAACTTGCACACGGCAAACTTGATGACGATCACCACTTGATGTCATCCTCTCCATGGGTTGTATGATATCTTTCTCTTGACGCAAGCCCATGGAAACATACCTAACCCCACATAGAACTCTCACGTAGACCATGGGTTAGTACACAAAGTGTAATGGACAATGCTTACCATATCATGGGATCACTTGATCCCTCTCGATACATCTTCTACGCTTTGTGTGTTGATCAACTTGATTCACTCTTTGACTTAGTCTTGATCAACCTTGAATCTTTCCAACTCACTTCATTTGGATGATGTCTTGAAGGTAAACATGAATGATCACACAATCTTCTTCTTCAAGACATGCTTGCAATAAACTCAACACTCACATGACCAATCTTTGGATAATTCCTTAATAGCACCTTGGTAAACTCATAAACTCCTTGAAACCAACACATGGACTCCAAGAAAAGCCTATGGACAAATCCTTCAACTATAACTCAAGGCAACCATTAGTCCATAGAGATTGTCATCAATTTCCAAAACCAAACATGGGGGCACCGCATGTCCTTTCAGTGTCCTCGACAGTCGAAGATTTTGAGACATACAATTTAAAATGTGTTGATATCCTATATCAATTTTTAGCCTCCGCAGAAGGCGGAACGACCTCCCGCCAAAACAGCTGGTAGTGGGGTCGTGGCGTGGCCGCAATAACTGTTCATTCTTGCCACGCGTCGACAGGATGTATATCGCCAAGGGCATGTCGGTCTTATACCTTAGACCAGGCCAAATGCTTATAAATACAACTCCCCTGGTTCCATTAATGCTTCTCGACCTGTCGCTATTGCTCCCGAACAACCCTAGCGCCGCTGCTAACATCATCGTCGCTGGAGAAGAAGCGCTTCACTGCCGCGACCTCTTCAACGACGTACTCACGACGGCCGCGGGCATCTTCTCACCGCCGTCGCTATAGGTGTCTTCCACCGCCAAGTTAGGGCATGGGAGATTGAACTGCTCAGCCTCCACTTCCATATCGTTGAGTTGTTCACCGTGCGGTAAATAAAACTTATTTTTACCATGAGCTAGATTTGTAATTTCTTTTGTATGTCTTCAAAACTAGTTCTTTCACTTCCAAATCTGCTCCTATCTTTCTCTACATCTCATTTTTGCCAAGTTCTTTCACTTATGTTGCACTATCATGATTCCTCACTTGTACTTATTATTGGATTCGTACAAATCTAGAACCAACTAAATAAGTGAATGTCTTCGCAATTTGAGGTCATTGTCTTCACAACTGATTTATATTCAAAACACTCTGAGAATGCATATGACCCCTCCTCCTTCCCTCGCATCTCTAATGCTGGCACAGGTACATGTCCGTGGTTGAGTCACATGGTTCTCATAGTTTGACTTCATTTGCAGACTTCTTATAGCTCCACCTTGACACCACTGAAGCCAGTTCCTGTCAGCTAAGCAGTGTGAAGCCAATCAATTCTGCGAAGCCAATGGCCAGTGGCAAATCTGCTAAGAAGGGAGGAAGACAGAGACGCACCAATACAGCACTTGATCTTCCACTAGATCTGTACGAGCAATACAAGTCAGATCCTGATGAAACTTATGGTCAATGCAAGTCTCGAGTGCAGTGGATACGAAGACACTGGGCAGAGGAATGGTTCTATTATCGTTTTGTCATGAAGGAGTACTCAGAAAAGAATGTTGTTCGGCCTCCTTGGGGGGATATTGTCTATAAGAAGCTTATGCCGAAGACAAAAGCTAAAGCTATTGAAAAGAGCTTCTACCCCTGCATGGTGCATGGACCCATGCCTGAGAACCCACACCCATCAAGCACTAGATGGTGTCGTGATGACGATCTGTTTGAAGCCAAGTACCAGTTCGCAAAGGCTTCAGCAGAAAATGATAAGGAGTATGGGGTTATCTTCAACCCTGGCCCTGCTAAGCCAAGATCAGATGGCTCTTGAAACCCAGATCCAAATCTAACTGGGCCATGGGAAAGTCTTCAAGCTTATATTGCTCATCTTGAAGCTCGCCCTGCCTCTGATGAAGAAGAGGATGAAGCTCTAAAGGAAGTCATTGCTCCTGCCTCCCCCAAACTAAGAAGAAGTCAAAAGCTTCTAAAGCCTCTACGGCTCAAGAGGGGCAATCTTCCAAGAAGTCAGTGGCACCAAAAGCTTCAAGAGTGAAGCCATTGAAAATTGCACCTCCTGAAATCGGTGTGCAATCTGAAGACTTGCCTCGGAACTCTCCAAAGACAAAGAAAACTGCTGGGCGTGGTCCCAAACCGTCCAACACTCTGCGAGATGATGATGCTATAATTGATCTTTTTGATGATGATGCTCTTGAGCTCCTTATCAAGAAAAAGCAATAAGAGGTTGATATGTTCAAGAAACTGCCCCTATTAGATCCGGACATTCTCAATAACTTCATAGATGAATGGTTTCGTGACCCCAATGTCTCTCTTGAAGACTTGCAGCTCCCCATTGGCATCAGCGTCACCTTCCAAGGTTTCGTTGATCAAGAACTTGCAGTTGTTCAGAAGGTTCTTGAGCAGAAGAACAGGATTGAATATGAAAAACAGCTTTTCAAGAAGCACGTCTCCAAGTTCACAGCTCAAGAAGTTAAGGGCTATAAAAAGATGATGGATGAGCTGAAGGCTGAGTTCCAAAGGTGTCGAGATGAAGCCAAAGGTGCTCGTGAGCGTCTCAAGAAGGCTGCTGAGAAGACAGTGCAAGTTACAATGAGGGCTTGAAATGCAATGCTCTTGGCCGCCCTGCCATTGATCCGAAGCTGATCAGAAAGAAGAAGAAGAAGACTGCTTCACCTGTGCCAGAACCACCAAGGCAAGATACAGCGAGAATTGTTTTCCCCTCTTCCATGACAGGCACGAAGCCATCCGCTCCATCCATTGCTGCTGAAAGGAAGAAGACGCAGCAAGCTGAAGCTGAAGCCAGAAAGAGAAAATCTTCTGATGCCTCTGCTGCTCTTCCTTCTGAGAAGCGTCAACAGACGAAGTCTTCCAAGGCTTCGTGCAAGAAACAAGCCGAACCAGCTCCATCAGCTCAATAGGAGCCCCTGCTTGTGAAGCCCATCTCAGTGGCTCCCCCTGCTAAAGAGAACACTAAACGAAGAGTGATTGTGCATGAACCTGGTACCAAAGAGGTTCTTGTCACGGAAGAAACTCCAGCTGTTGACTCCACCACAGCTGAAGACATTGGTGCTGAAGCCAATGTGGAACAAGATGAAGAAGATGCAGTCCTTCCTAAGCTCAAGAACTTGGTATCATCGTCTGTTCAAGAGCATAGTGAACAGATAAGCAATGGCCATCCTCTGACGCCAATGGACAAAGATGAAGTCATACCCTGCACTCCTCCTCAGAATACGGCCACCACTGAACCTATACTACAAGACACTCCTGAAGCCATGGAGGAAGACGTTTCTTCTCCAAAGGCGTCACCTGTCCTACAAAGGCTTCGCCGAGGCCCAAGGATGCCTAGTGTATCTGAGGAAGCAGCTCAGTCTGAAACCACTGACTCTCAAGTGGTCATGCAAGAAGGAGTTCCACCCCAGGCTGAAGCCAAAGAGCCTGAAGTCGTACCTGCTGCCTCACCTGAAGCTCAAGCTAAGAAAGAGGCTCAAGAAACTGAAGTGATTGCAGCTGCATCAGCCATGTTGAAATAGTGAAGCAAATTGACGCTGAATCCACTGCTGGTAATGACACTGTTGTGGCCCCTGAGTCTGATACTCATGCCGCAGAAGCTGATCCCAACATGGCACCAGATAGCTCTGTGCATACTGAAGCCATTGTGGTTACTGCTGCTAATGCTGAAACAACACCTACACAAGAAGCCTCTGCTTCTGAAGCCAGCACAGTACCTGAAGCCAATCTGGCCCTGGCCTATAATCAGTCGGGTGAGCTTGTACAAGTCAAGTGGCCAACACTTACTCCTCCTGAGCAGTTTGGTCCGCTTTATGAATTTAACATCAACGACAGGCCAGCTGTTCAGAAGCCAGTACCAAGATTACCTGTCTTCGTGGTGTTGTTAATGCCGAGTGCTCATTCAATGTCAATAGCTTCAGAAAAGACAATAGCTTCTTTGATAGCTCCAAGAACCCATACACCAAGCCAAGGGTATCTTCGGATAGATTCTGGAGCTATCAGCAAAGAAGCTATTACATGTGCGTGCTATACAATCAAGATCGCATTCATCCTCACAAGCGCCTGAATCCCGAAGCTACGACTGATCTGGCTTGCCTGGATGAAGCCATTGATTGTCTTCGCGATGTTGGTTTGCTTCTATTCGTCACTGACAAAGAGCATTGGAATGAAGAACTCCTGCTCCAATTGTATGCCACACTCCATATCTGAGGCTTCAATGGAGATCCCAAGTCTTGGAAGCTTCACTGGATGACAGGCGATGTCCATCATGAAGCCGATGCTCAAGAGCTTCTTGAGCTCACAAATCTTCCAGCACCTGGCTATCTATATGAGCCTGGCTATGAAGCCTATCGGCGCGAAGTAGAGAGTATCTTCAAGAAGCCAGAGCCCAATGTGACTCAAATGCTTACCATGATGATTCAAAGACCAGTTCAACATGAGACTGAGTGCCCTAAAGAGTTTCTTGTCAATGACCTACAGTATCTGCCTGGAACCATCTATCACATCATGAGTCATACTCTATGGCCAATCAAGGGGCATTCCATCTCTAGCATTGTTGAGGGCCCCATGAAGACATTGCTCTACAACATAGTAACTGGCATCAGATTCAATAGTCAAGATCTCTTCATCAGGCAGTTAGCAGCATCTGGCATGGATCTATTTGGCCTCAAGAGCTATGCACCTTGGATAATGCACCTCATCATAAGACGCTCTATGGTTCAATATAGGCCATCTGGCCGAAATCATCATATCTTCTTGCCAGCTATTGCTACTGTGAAAGACATCTATCCCACTGCAGACAAGAGAGCCATATGGGAAGCCCTTGCTTCTTCAAGTGGTGCTGCAAATATTGAAGCCATTCATATTCCTAATCAGGATGCCACTGCTGGTCCTCTTCTAGGTCAACTACGCCTGCGCCGTGCTGCTAATACTGAAGCTACAACAAGTGTTGTACCCCCAAGACCTCTGAAGCGGGCAAAGACATTGACAGATAGAGAGCTTCTAGTTTCTCTTCATCAAAAGCAGGACAGGCATCATGACTGGCTCAAACATCAACTGGCAAGCATTATATCTCATGTGAATCATCTGCGCAACCTCTCCATGAAGAATGCTTTTATTGCACATGAAGCCAACCGCCATGCTTGGAAGAGCCTCACACTCCTGTGCTCTGAAGAAGACCTTGCTGCCGATGGCTTCAAGGAAAGCTTCAAATTTGGCTCCAAGCCACCGTCAACTGAGAAGTGGCGAGCTACACCATCACTTGAAGACTTTGACTACTCTTCTTCTGCACCCACTGTAGTCGGAAGAATTGTTGATGAGAAAGATGATGCTACTTCTCCACCAGTGACTTCACTGCATCACGACTCTGCATCAGGCCCTTCTGCTCCGCCCAACTCCACAATCGACCCGGCTGCCCCAACATCTTCATCGCCTCCAAGGGACGCGTAGGCACCCTATGTCTTCACACCTTTTTGGTCACTTGTTGACAAAAGGGGGAGAAGCATATGGGTTGATAGTCTTCAAGCGGGCAATATGGGTTGGGCTTGCTATATTTTTGCTAAGTTTACAACTCCTGTTCTGAAACATTTGCTCCTTGGGTTGTAAAACTTAAGTCCTGATGGACGTCTGCTACACTTGTCGTTTTTTGCTTCTGGTTGCGCACTACTTCTCGTTAATCTTATGCGCATGAAGTCATTTGCAGATGCCCATATTCCATTGCGCATGTCATTATCTTCTATTTACTTATGTATGCACATGTATGACTTCATGAATAGAGGGAGATCTCCATAAATCAAACCTGCCATGTGCATTTGCATTCAAGGCAAATTACTCATATGCACATCTTCAGGGGGAGCCCCTCCTACTTCATGAAGCCAAACAATGAGTACCTATAACTTCACCTATTTTTATCCCCGTTGAAAACTTCAACCAGTTTGTCATCAATCACCAAAAAGGGGGAGATTGTAAGTGCATCTAGTGCCACCCCTTGTTGGCATTGGAGTATTGAAGACAAACTTGGTTGTGGGACTAATGTGTTTGTGATGTTCACAGGAGAATACAGGTAGAAGTCCCTATTGATTCGGTTTACCCATCGAAGATCATCCCTAAAAATGTAAGAAGACATTGAAGACAATGGTGGTTCATGAAGACATTCATGTTGAAGCTAATGGTTCATGAAGACATTCATTGAAGACAATGGAACTCAAAGACGTAGTCTTTTGTCAGTTTCATTTTATGCTTCTTGAGTCATAGGAACCACCGAACTGTCAAGTGGGGTCGAGGTAAATGAAGTCAGAAACTGACGTGATGCTCAACCCAAAATCCTATGTCTTCAAGCGAAGACAAACTGAGAGAAAACCTTTTCCAAAGCTGGTTGAGTTAGCTTTACTTGGAGCTCAAGTAAAGTTGCCGCGTGGTTCAAAATCCGACCGTTGGACACGTGTCAGTTCCTGAATGACCAAGGGTCAATTCGGACATATCACCTCGGGTTGCCCGCTGGGTATAAATAGCCCACCCCCTACACCATAAGTTGGCGGCTGCTCCAAGAGAGAAAAATGGCTGTTGTCGTGTGAGAGCAGCCCATCCTTGAAGCCTTTGAGAGAATACATCCTGAGAGGACAAACCCAGAGCCAAAATGATTGAGCATCACTGAAGTGATTCTGTTCTGAGTGAACTGAGACTTGTTACACTTGAAGACTGTGATCTTCCAGTCGGTTTGGCGTCGCGTTCTGAGCATCCAAGAGTCATTGTGGATTGCCGGTGAACGAAGTCTGTGAAGGTTTGGAAGTCTACCTAGAAGACTTACCAGAGTGATTGAGCAAGGACAAAGTGACCTTAGCTCAAGGGGAATAAGGTGAAGACGTGGTCTTCTGAGTTAAATCTCAGCCTCCCTAACAAGACGTACAATTGTCACAACAGTTGGAACTGGTCAAACAAATCATTGTCTTCCCCGAGCACCTGGTTCTATCATCTTCCTTCCTCACTTAATGTTTTACACTCTGAAGACATTGCATGCTTGCTTGTGTTTGAAGATATACCTTGAAGCCTATCATCTGTTTGCCTATTTATCTTCAAGCTTCCTGAGTTTATATTCAATGCATGCCGGTATGTATGATGTCCTTGTCTACTATATCTGCTTATCTAGATTGTAGTCATTGTTAGATTCTGTGTTGCTTCCGCTTTCTTCGAAGACATTGTTTGTTTTCGAAGCCTTTCATAAAAATCGCCTATTCACCCCCCTCTAGTCGATAACTAGCACTTTCACTATTAGATTTAATCCTTTCAATTAACGAGTTCAAGGGGATTGACAACCCTCTTGCCTGCGTTGGGTGCAAGTATTTGCTCTTGTGTGTGTAGATGCTGCTAATGAGGCATTTGTGTGATTTTTCCTATTGGTTCGATAACCTTGGTTCTCACTGAGGGAAATACTTATCCGCTACTATATTGCTTCACCCTTCCTCTTGGGGGAAAATCCCAATGCAGCTCACAAGTAGCAGTGGTAGCCCATACAGGCTTGCTAGGCGATAGTCACAAATTGATGAGCAGATCAGGGCTGGCATGATGTTTATGCCTGGCCAGATGTTCATCTTCGGTGTCATCAACCTCATCGCCAACTCGGATGGCCACCTCGGCCAGGTCGAGTCCTTCGCTCTGGGTGGGACCATCAGGTTTGGCAACATGGAGTATACTGCGGATTGCTATTGCGAGCTAATCTTCACAAACTTGGAGTCACACCAAGTCGAGGAGCAGTGCGGGCCGCTTAACCCGAGCCTGATGTCAAATCAGTCTCAGAATGAGTGTGAGAATATTCTTCCAGGGTCAACTCTAGATCGCACCCCAAGGCCTCTTCCTGTGGCCCAGATGTTAGATTCGGCCATTACTGAGTGTAAGAATCTGAGGTCGATGTTAGATCAGATCTCAAAGCTGCTTCCGCTCATCGAGATTTCAGACCAAGGTCAGGAGGAACATTTGGAATCTTTCCCTTGATCGATGTAAGATCGGATCTTGGAACCACTTCCTATGGTCTCGATATTAGATCAAGTCCATGAGGAGCATGAGAAACATCTTCTAAACGAGATGTCAGATCGAATTTAGAAACTCGCAATATCGGATTCCCCGTTCTCGATCTATGATCAGATCTGGGAGTCCTCGGGAAAGGTCAATTTTTTTGACCCACTGCTACTCATGATGGAGTTGTTGGATTTCCCCAAAGAGGAAGGGTGAAGTAGCACAGTAGCAGAAAGTATTTCCCTCAGTTAAGAACCAAGGTTTATCGAACCAATAGGAGTCACTAAGCAATCAACTTTAGCAGCACCTGCACACAAACAAATAACTTGCTTGCACCCAACAAAGGCAAGGAGGTCGTCACTCCCCTTGTTCTCGCCAGTTGCAAGATTAAAAGCAGATAGTAAAAAAATAAAGTAACAAGAAAGTAAAACAGCAATTTTTAGAATTTTTTGTATTAATTGGAAGATAGACCCCGGCACCATAGGTTCAATAGTGGCATCTCTCTCAAAAGCATAGCAACGGTGGAATAAATTACTGTTGGGCAATCGACAGAAAAGTGCATAGTTATGATTTGGATCATTCATGGCATAATCTAATATAGGCATTATGTCCGTGACAAGTAGACTGTTAATCCAACTGCATCTACTACTATTACTCCACTCCAAGTCCGCTATCCAGCATGCATCTCAAAGTATTAAGTTCATGACAAACAGAGTAACGCAATAAGCATGATGACATAATGTAGATAGAAAAAGATCAACCAATGTGACCAAACCCCGTCGTTTTATCCTTAGTAGCAACAATACAATACGTGCCTTTGCCCCTACTATCACAAGGCAAGATCACCGCAAGATTGAACCCACTACTATGCACCACTCCCTTTGAAGACCTACTCATCTATCTTGGCCAAAGAAGACTCATAGATCCGAAAGCATACATAGCTATCATACTACACAAGAAAGAGATCTCAAAAGACTCAATATATATCAATGAACAATCTGATCATAAATCCACAATTCATCGGATCCCAACAAACACACCGCAAAAGATTACATCGAATGGATCCTAGAGAAGATCATTATATTGAAGATCAAGAGAGAGAGAGAGTGAGAGAGAGAGCAATCTAGCTACTGCTATGGACCCGTAGGTCCTGAAAAAACTACTCACACATCATCATGGAGGCAGCAAGGCCTCCCCAATGATTTCCCCCTCTGGCAGAGTGCCAGAAAAGGGCTCCAGATGGGATCGCTCCAGAACAGAGACTTGAAGTGGTGATAAAATTGTTTTGAGTTTCTCTCTGAGGGTTTCTGGATTTATGGGAATTTATAGCACTGGAATTAGGTCAAACGGAGCTCCAGGGGGCCCACACACCTAGGGGGCGCACCCTACCCCCTGGGCGCCTCGGGCAGCCGTGTGGAGCCCTCGTAGCTCCTCTCGACTCATCCCAAAGCTTCTAGGGTCTCTTATGTTTGATAAAAAGTCATCATAAAGTTCATCGTGTTTGGACTTCTGTAGCTATGGTTTTTCTGCAAAACCAAAAACAAGCAGAAAACAGGACCTGGCACTGGGCACTAAATTAATAGGTTAGTCCAGAAAAATAATATAAAATGACATATAAAACATATAATAGTGATAATATAATAGTATTTAACAATAAAAAATTATAGATATGATTGAGACATATCACCCACCCACCACCCACCTAGTTGCTAACTTCGAAGACATAACCAACGTCCTCAAAAGTGCTTCCGATGAGGTCGAAGATGTGGAAGAGGAAGTCGGCGAGTCCATCGACATGCCCAGCAATGCTAGCGACGGCGACGGCAACAACAAGGACAATGGCACCAACGGGAACAGCAATGGCACTAGCGGCAATGGCAATGAGGCCAATGGTAACGGTGATGCCAACGATGATAATGGCAACAACCCTGACAATGCTAGTGAACCTCATAGCAATTTTGGCCCTTCCGATGAAGATGCACTAAACGATTCGTGAAGAAGCGCAGTACCTCAAAGATCGCTGGAATGAGCTCTTCCGAGCTAAAGATGAGTTTAACACCAAGAAACAGCAGCGATGGGCGTCCAATAAATTAGCGCCGAGCTATGGCAGGAACTTGCTCGAGAACATGAACACCGCCGCGGGCCACAGTGCAACCTCCAATCACCAGTGGGCAAAAGACCTGTGGAAGGACGCAGGGAACTGACCTCCTCGTATGGTCAGATGGCGAACAGACACCGGCAAACATGCTCTCAGATGGCTGGAGCATCGAAGGCTTTGGAATGACCCATCCGGCACCATGGGTTGCTCGAAACCAAGATCTAACTACCGCACCAAGGAGAAACGCCGGCCCCCACCTGAGGATGAACCTCCTCGGATGATTTACCACCCCAAACGCCGCTCGAAGACATACGCTGAGCATCTAGCTAGGGAACGTTGGAATGTGAAGGGTAAGGAGGACCTAACTTACTCCAAATACGATGAGGAGGATGGTTTCCATGATGCGTGCCATAGTAGAAATGCCGCCTGAGGTCGTAGAGAACCATCAGCGATGTATCCGCCCTATTTCTCAGATCGGGTAATGGCTCGCGTCTTCCCGCCAGGCTTCAAGCTCGTAAACTATCAAAAATACGACGGATCCTTCCATTTGGATCGAGGATTATATTCTCGCAATCCACGTGGCCAATGACGATGATCTACATGCCATTAAGTACCTGGCGCTAATGCTAAAGGGTTCAGCTCAGCGTTGGCTACACACTCTGCTGCCAGGATCGATCAACACTAGGGCAGCTCTGCAGTCCGAATTCATGGCAAATTTCCAGGGCACATATGTTAAGCCCCTAGATGCGGATGGCCTAGCCCTGGTTAGATAGAAGCCAGGCTAGTCCGTACGTAAGTTCTGGACTTGTTTCTTGAAAAAGAAGAACGAGATCGTCGATTGCAGTGATGCTGAGGCCCTTGTAGCGTTCAGAAACAATATCAACAATGAGTGGCTCTCCTGAGACTTTGGCCGCTACAAGCCAAAGACCAAGGCCATGCTCACGGTCATGATGACCAAATTCTATGCCACAGAGGACAACTGGCTCACCAAGAAAAGGGACCAAAGTGATGACCCCAGGACATCCGAGGTGCGTTAAGGAAATGGGAAGCCATGACGCAATCATAAAAACAAGCACCGAAACAGAAATGGTAGTGATGCCAACGACGGCGAAGTCAATGCCAGGGTGGCAGGACTAAGAAGAAGCCATTCCAGGGAAGGAAGGATGGCAGCAGCTCATAGCTAAATAAAATCCTTGACCAGCCATGCGCTATCCACCCTGGAACAGCTAAAAAGTTCGCCACCCACACAAACCAGGACTGCTAGGTCATCAAGCAGGCCTCGTAGGCTGGGAACCGCAATCTGAGGAAGCCAAACCCACGTAATGATGATGATGGGGAAGAACAGCAACCCAACAGGGGCAATGGCGTTGTACATAAGCAATACCCATCCGAGGTGAAGGACGTAAACATGATCTACAAAACCCACACCTCAAGAAAGGAACGGAAGTGCGTGCTCCACAAAGTATATGCTGTGGAACCAAAGTACAACCCGTGGTCAGAAATTCCAATCATGTTCGATTGTAGGGACCACCCGACAAGCGTCTGCCACGATGGAATAGCCGCACTGGTCCTCAACCCTACAATCGATGGCTTCCATCTGACCAGGGTCTTGATAGACGGTGGCAGCAATCTCAACCTTATCTATGCAATCTCAACCCCGAGGATTCGTCCAAGGTGGCCTCTGTCGGAACCAACATGAGCAGCAAATAGGAAAGCATGATATGCGACTTCCCCCATGAGAGTTGGGACCTTTTCTCTTGGCACCCACCCAAAAAGCCAGGAATCCCAATGAAGTTTGTAGAGCACACCTTAAAAATAATCTCCGGTGTCAGGTCGATGAGAAAAGAATTGTATAGATTCCTGGATCAAAAGCGTCAGGCTATGGGCAATCAACTAACCAATCCTCCAAGGCCATCTCCATCCGAGAAGTCAAACATCTGGACTGGTCATCCAAACTATTCTTGGTACATGAAAAGCATGAATCCTGTCGCATATGCGTCAATTTCAAAGGCGCAAATAAAATCAAGATGAAGGTGTCTGATCAGGAGGCACCTTCCTCTGTCTCCTTTTACGGTCCTTTCTGCTGCATCACTATACCCTTTGGGCTAAAGAATGGAGGGCCACTTACCAGCAGATGATGCAAACATGTCTGCAGCCACAGATCGGATCAGCTGCACAAGTGCAAGTCGGCAACATTGTCGTCAGGACCAAAAAAGATGACACACTCAAGGATGACTTGTGCGAGACCTTTACAAACCTCTGCGCATTTAACATTAGGCTTAATACGGACATGCGTGTTCTAGGTGCGCTGACTGGGAAGCTCCTTGGGTCCATCATCTCCCTTCATGGAACCAAAGCGAACCCTTACAAGATCCATGTGCTAGCAGGGCCCGAGCCTACCAAGAAGCTCAAGGTATTCCGGAATCCGGTCATCGAAATTCGGGCCTCTGACCCCAACCATGGGGTGCCCGTGGACATAGAGCTAGATGACGGAATCATCGGAGGCTCAGAGCTGGAAGTTACCTCCTCGACCCGCGAGATAATGTTGGTTATTGCCCCATGCATCGAGCCCATCCTAGGGCACAGGGTTACGGGAACCATCTAGAGGAGAATTTCTCCTGAGGAGGACAGGCGTCTATTGCACGAGATCCATGCTAGTGCCTGCGGTAACCTCGTAGCTCCTCAGATAATGGTAAGTAGGCCTTATCGGCCAGACTTCCACTAGCCAATGGCAAGACCAAAACACCGCGGATTTGGTCCAACGCAGCACCGGGCGCCAACTATATGCTGACGTCGGCCACTTATCGGATACAGCCCTAAAAATGATCCCGATAGCATGGACACCAGCAGTCGGAGGACTGAACAGGGTCGGGCGACTCTGTAAGGGCGAATCAGGTAATAAGTACCTGTGGGTCATGGACTCTGTCTGGCCGATGTAGACGAATGGCGCCAAAGCCACTCTCACTGGAAATATCGTACTCAACATTCGTCGGATGCACCAGTATGATGAGCCGGTGGCAGTAGAGGGATGCCGTGATGACATGGGCGCACTAGGCGAGGAGCGGGATCGGATGTCACAATCTCCAAGATAGGATTGACAAGGGCAAACTATCCCGGGAATGGGACAGACAACTCATCATTGAAAAGGCTCTCGCAGGAGGTTCATATCGGAACCAAGAAGCCACGACCCAGTGTCTGGAGTTCCACACCGGGAACGCCACCCTGCTACGTCACTTTCACACTTGGCTCTGTTTATTTCTTATCTTAGTTTAATTTACTATTTAGCTCGATCACCAGACTATATAGTTTGAATTAAATAAAGATTTGTCGCCCCAAATTAGGGGTCTCTTATATGCTTTTGTGCCTTTATTTAATTTTGTTGATCTTGCTCAATAATTTGCCCAAGTCCTGTTTTTTGCCTGGTAAAGTGACCTTGGTCCCCCAGGTCAGACTCGGTGCTGTTAAAAGCCCTTATTTTCAATTTGGGCCATTCCCATCCCCAGGTGATTTCTTCCTTAGTCGTTTTTGCAAAACTTCTATGCTCTGATCATCGACTTATGTCTTTAATGGTCAAGCCGGGTTGCCTCGCTCCTATGTTTGCCCCTTACGTTTCCGCTAGTTCGGCTAAGGGCTGCACGGGAGCACCCCTATGTTTGTTCCACTAGTTTCCCTGGTCGAGTGCCTCAGGTGGGTGAAGCCAAACGCTAGCCATCACAATACACGAGATCTAATGCGTAAGGCGCAATGGGAGCACTATAATTAACTCTGCAGCCAACTCGATTGGCACAGGTGATAAAAGACTTGACTTAGATCAAGCATAAGTCGTTACACGAGGTTTTCGGTATTTACTGAACTCATGATAATTTTGCTCTATGATTTAATCTAGAGCTACTCCACCACACCGGACGGCTTGAGAACTCAACCTCGATTTGCCTGGCATTGGGGCTATGGCCACCATTTTTTCTTCCTCCATTTTCTGGCTGATCTGGGATGCCTAGTTTCTCTGATTACTTCCCTAGTTTCTGCTAGTTCGGTTGGGATGGGCTTTCAAAGCACTCCACGTTTGCCTCTTGGCCGAGGAGGTCTAAGCCAGCAGTTGTCTAAGCGCACAATATCGGATACTAGACGAGTTCAAGAACGGCGGAAAAATATTAAAATTTCCTTACCGACCTAGTTGTCGGCACACAAAAAGAGGGCTTAGTAGTTACAGCTGGGACAAAATGTTTCTTACAACACCTTTTTCACCCTGGAATTCCCAGGATAGACTGATGGGCTTTCAAAGCACTCCACGTTTGCCTCTTGGCCGAGGAGGTCTAAGCCAGCAGTTGTCTAAGTGCACAATATCGGATACTAGACGAGTTCAAGAACCGTGGCAAAATATTAAAATTTCCTTACCGACCTAGTTGTCGGCACACAAAAAGAGGGCTTAGTAGTTACAGCTGGGACAAAATGTTTCTTACAACACCTTTTTCACCCCGGAATTCCCAGGATAGACTACTAATAAGAACTAGTCGTCAACCCATGCCTTCGCACGGGCTAGACACAAAAATGTTGATTATAGTTGAGTTTCATGTAATAACCATTTTAACATCTTTCGGTCACCAAACTTACATACAATTAATTTATATTTAGAAATCAATTTCACTTCATTTTGGAACCTACTTGAATGGCTTGATTATTATATTAATTTTTGTTAGATATGTGAAGGAAATGATTTATTTGTCTCTTGAACATAGTAAATTAAATGCTTGACATTTTGCTATAGAACTACTACCGCGCTCTTCCATCTTAGTAGAATCAACATCGCCATATAATTGCTTATGTATATATAGAAATATGCATTAGATAATTATCATCTTTTCTTTGACAAAATAATTCAGAAACATCAATCTGATGCTATCATGTATGCACAAATATAATATAATGCTAGCAATAAAATTCTTGAATACATTAGCACAAAGTCATCTCGCATGATGACAGTAACCCACAAAGACACAACAAAATAGTGCCTTTCCACAAATTTCTATGTCACTGTGTTGATTACTAATATTGTGCAAGTTGTCGCTCATCGTCATTTACCTCTAGTCTATATGTACAAAAGTACATATTTGTAGAAGATTTCGAAGGGTGGTGGTATATTCTAATGTTAGTCAATTGTTTTCCAGTATCATGCGTTGTGGAAAATGCTTATAATATTCATAATCCTACCCCCTCCTTTTGTAAACTGTGCTAAAGTTGATACGCAAATATAATTTGATGCTAATTTGTGAACTATTGTAAACAAATTAGCACCGACCAATTCCACGTAAAAAGACCACACTTGTCCTTTGTTACTCCACATTCTCGGCAAATTGTCTAATGTAACACCACCAAACTCAAACAATAATCTTTCCACATATTTTGTGTATCATTGTGTTTCATTATGGATGTTGCTGGACCTACTTTATCTAGAAATCTTTTCATTCACCACACAATGCCGCTCACTTATCTCTATTGTATTTGTAGGATATAATATATAAGAAGGATAACCATAATAGTAGGGAAGTTATAGTACTTATTTTTTAATTCCCTTTTTTTGTGGGCATATCCAAAATGACATTTATGATCAAAATTCACCAAAGAAAATGACCAATTAATATATATAAATATATTTATTTTGTGATAGTTGACAATGTTCTTGTAACGAAGTCCGAGTTAAAACCTTTACTAATTTATTTAATTTCTCATGCCATAAATCTGGGCTGCATATGGCAACATTAAAGGTTGTAAGCAACCATTAGTTGTATCCATCAAATCTGTTTTAGGATATACCCTGTTCACAGTCTCGAATCTTTAGAATTCCATGACCTGCATGGGTTTCTTTGTTCTGTCCAACATAGATGGCTAATATACCGATACAATCTCAAATATTTATAATTGCTTGACTTGCCTATTTCTTTGCCGTTTCCTGCATAAATAGCTAAATTTGCCATCTACACACGGTGAGAAGAATGAAGATGCTTGAAAAACTGGTCCGAGGAACAGATTTAGGATGCTTTCACCTTCAACCGATGTGAAGTTAGTTGCAAAGAAAATATTAATATTTGTACCCATGTCTACCATCATTTTAGGACCTCTGCCTAAACTTCTCAACATCGTGCCTTTTAAAAAACACATACGATGGTGTCCAGCAACAAAAATGATGAAGTGAAAATATATATGCCATCTATATATTATTATAATTTATAACCTTCAATAGGCCAGTTGCGAGGAAGTTTTGTTATTGACAACAAATAAAAAAAGGGAAACAATTACCACGTGATTTCTGCCATGGTGCCTTTTTCAAAAGCACACAACTTCGTGTCCTGCAACAATATTCATGAAGTAATAATGTATATTTCTAACTACTAAGCTGTTAATAGCCGGCTTATCATGAGAAATGGTTATTCTGATATCTTAGTAACAATATCTTGCATGCAATCGCTTCACAGCTTGCAAAGGCAATCAAATTCTGCGAGTCAACGGATAGAACATGACAATGATCTACTCAGTCCCACGGGTACGCTTGTGCATGTGCGGTTTGCACACATAGCAACTCCCTGGAAAAAAAAACTTAAGCGTTGTATGTAGGGACGCACAAAGGATTAGTAACAGAAATATTAACCTCTTAGAATAGATTAGTAACAGAAATATTAACCATTTAGAATTGTAATAGATTGGTGGGAAAAGCCAGAGCAGAAGGAGGCCTTCATGGGAGGTATGTAACTTGAGAGGAGGGATACCGGACACCTAGCTGGCTGGTACTTAGTTCTTAGCACACTAATATGTAAAACTTTGTTGGTATATAACATGCTAATGTATAGATGTTGTAGAAAAGTGAATTTGAAAACTTATGCTTCGTATTTCGTTCCATAGGCTCATCCTATTCGAAGGTATCATAGGTACACAGCAAACATGCAACCATCCATATTTGCATCCACTAATTCCATCCATTCATCATCATCTAACACGCACTATTCTATAGAAGACCAAACCTGAGGATCCGTTTGGGTCTGGGTATATGGCTGATCGACATGGAGCAGGGCATGGCTATGTCACACGTCTGAGTAGTTTGACAGTGGCGCATGGGTAGAAGTCAAGCGGCAGGAGAAGAGTAGGGAGGAGCTTGCGGCTCCACTACCACACAACATTCTTGGGCATGAAAAAACTTTCAATAGCCTGCTGCTAAGGTTACCGGCGACAAAATCGAATGTTGTTAAGCAGGTAAACAGCACCACGACCAGTGCACCATAGATCTTTTGCTCGGCAGCCTCGTCGATGGCGACGACCATCTAATCTGCTTCCAACAGTCTTTGGTACACAGTTCTTTTGCTCGGCAGCCTCATCGATGACGACGACCATCTAATCTGCTTCCAACATACTTTGGTACACAGTTTCTTTTTCTCGGCAGCCTCATCGACAGCGACCACCATCTAATCTGCTTCCAACAGTCTTTCATACACCCGCATCTCCCGGCTGTATCAAGGCAGCAACCATCATTAGGCAATTGATGAGCTGCCCTGAAATAGATGTCGCATTACTGTGTCGCCAGAACATGAAAGCTGATTATTAGTTTCAAGATTTCTAATACAGGAGAGGAAAACAATCACATGCAGCAGTAGAGGATGGATTGGATCATGCACACTTTCTTTTAGATAGATTCTGGCATGGACGAAAGACTGAAATCAAGGACCTACTAAAGGATAGACGCGTCGAGGTGGATCCATGGAGGGTGAGGAAGAGTGGCAATGTGCTCAACAACTGTAGCGTTGTCCTCTCTACTTCATCCTACTCGCCAAATCTGATCGGGCTGATGGAGAAATCGTCGGGGTCCCATCTGGCTGTTCTGGCCGTCGGCTGCAGCCGCGGCCTCCTCCAAAACCTTCACACAGGCTCCTTCCCATTGTGTAGAGAGAGAGAAAGGGCTCCTCTCTGGTCGAGAACCAATTTTTTTCCATTGGGGGAGATAGAAATAACGGAGAAGAGGAAGAGGCCGTGGATGGATTTGTTGTCCATGGGAGAGAGATCGATTATGTAGAATAGGAAGAGTCCGTGAAGGGGAACGGAAGATGGCGTGCAGAACGAAGAGATCGTGGAGCATAAAGTACATATAGATTGTTTGTTTCTTTTTTTTTTCTGTGAAAGAGATAGATTTATTTTTTGTCAAAGAGATAGAGGTTGCTTTAAATACGGGAGGACATGGTTAAATCTACACCGTAATGAGATAGAGATTGTTTTTCTTTTTTTCAGTCAAAGAAATAGAGGTTGCTTTAATAATGGGTGGACATGGTTAGATCTACACCGTAATAACTCGGTCCCACCAGATAAACGGTTCATAAAATCTGATTAACGTGGGAATTTCTAGGGAGTCTAGAATTAGTATAGGTAGGTATAGATAGATAGATTACTTTATAAACTCTTGCAGCGACAATCCGCCTCGGACATCCCGGCATGCTCCATCACCGCCTCGAAGAATCCATCCGATGGCAGCTCTTTCCCGCCCGGCCCCATCAGTCTAACCTCGGCGATAGGCTTGATGTTGAGCATGGGGAAGTGAGTCTGGAGCATGGCCCAGGCCTGGAGCACCACTTCACTGGCGGCTGAGGATTTCCACGCCCCAATACGGCCTGGAGCCTCCTGGAGAGGGCGGACGAGGTCGAAGGAGTTCCACGGCATGGCCTCTTCGGGCCACAGCGCCTTAAAGGTGTTCTCCATGGCAGGATAGGCAAGCATATGCAGTTCCCTGAGCTGCTTTAGCTTGTCCCCTAGAAGCACGCACCGCGTCGCATCCTGGAATTGCAGCCAGAAGAGACGGTCCTGCCCATGCACTGGATCTCCACTGCCATTGTAATAATGGCAGGCCCTAGCAGCACTCTTGGGCAGGTCGAAGAAGCTCGCTGAAAAGCACGACAACTTGTCAGTCGGGTAAAGGCTTAACGTCCAAAAAGAAATGCTAGGAAAGATATGGCATTACCGGATATTGTCTCCGTGGCCTACTTCACCTCATCTTGGGCATCCGCCAGGCGCAGTGTTGTCTCCTTTAGAGCCAGCACCTGCTTCTTGGAGTCCTCGCTGAGAGTGTCCTTCTCTAGCTTTAGCTGATTGTATGCCCGCATACGCCGGCTCAGATCGTCCGCAACAGCAGCCACCTGATCCCAGGCTGCGTGACAAGCTTCCTGCTCCTTTTTTAGTAGATCAGCGACCTTCTGCTCCCTAGCTCGGGTAGCCTGGGCTTGCTCTTGGGCAGCCAGAAGCTGAGCTTCTAACCCGGCCATGCGTCACTCAGCAACTGCGAATTAGCATCAGAGCATAAAAGTGGTGTTCAACCACAATCCGTGGTGCATCAAAAACAAAAGAAGAAATACAAAATATCCAAGTTATCATACCAGTGGAAGTGCTCGTGCCATGCCAAAGGCCTTGGACCTCAAGGTCAGATTGGCTGAGCTGGTGCTTAGTCTCTACCAGATCTGTGGTGAGGAGCTGGATCTCTGACATGGCCTTCTGCAAAATGACACACAGGAGCCGAAAACAAGTTAGATCACCTGATTAGATTCAAATCTCTGGTCGGCCGCTCGTGCCCAACCTGAGTTTCGGGGGCTACTGCACCCACACTTTTCCTGGGTGTGCTCCCTAAGTTCGTATTTGATCCTCAGGCTGGCCGCTTGCGCCCGACCTAAGTCTCGGGGGCTACTGGGATCAGCGGTTTTCTATTTTATCAACTAATCTATCGAAAGCGACATTGATCCTCAGGCCGGCAGCTTGCGCCCGACCTGAGTCTCGGGGGCTACTAAACACTATGGTTCTCTACACAAATTACCGAACAAGCTGCAGTCCGGCATTTTTGGCTGACGACCTGCATCTCAGTTGGAATGAAATGAATATATGGCAAATCTTATCCTTCAGGTGCATACCGGATCTAGGGCCGATAAACACCTTGAGGGGCTATATTATCATGCGAATGACATGATGTGTGTTTACCTCCATGTCACCCACAAAGACAATGAGCATCTCCCGCACACTCACGTTCATAGCTTTGGACTGCTCCTTGGCGACTGAAGTGAGGCAAAGAGGCAGAGGATTCCGCACGGCCGCCTGGCGACCAGGGAAACTTGTTTCCTTCCGATCATGCTTAGTACTACCCACCACGTGAAGGGTGATCTCGGTGTTAGGGGTCAGCAGCTCACCGCCCACCTCTGGTACGGGCCGGAGATTGTCTGGAATACCCCCGGGCGACCTAGAATCATTCAGGGTCCCGGTGCCCTCCACGGTCAGAGCCACGAAAATGGCATCAATGTCCTGAGGGAAGGTCAGCCTGGCCGTCAATGTCCCCACGTTAGGGCAGGGAATGTGGCTTGGAGATGGGGCTGGAACTTCCAAGGAGGAGCTGGACACCTCGGCTTCCAGCGCGCACAGTGGTCTGTGCTTGCTCTCTCGTAAGAGTGGTTGCGTAACCCTCAAGTATAAGGGTGAAGTAACCTAGCAATAAGTATTTCCCTTAGTTCGAGAATGAAGGCTTATTGAACCAGAAGGAGTTCTTCCAGCAAACAAAGTCATGGGTACCTGCACACCAAACACAACACAAACTTGCCCCCAACACTTTAAGAAGTTTGTCAAGCTTCTTGTCCTGCTAGTTATAAGGGTAAATTGCACGGTATGGTAGGAATTGATAGATAGGTAAAATAAATAAAACAGTACGGCAAATAAAAATATTTCTGATGATGTTTTCAGTAAAGGAAAATAGACCCCCGGGGCCATAGGTTCACTAGTGGCATCTCCCTTAAGCAGATAAATGTGATGTGGTGAACAAATTACAGTTGGACAGCGATTAAATTGCAATATTTATATTTATGACTATGATCATTCATGGTATAATTTCATATAGGCATTACATCCGTGACATGTAGACCATTAATCCAACTGCATCTACAACTAATAGTCCACCCCAAGACCGCTATCCAGCATGCATCTCGAAGTATTAAGTTTATGAGAAACAGAGCATTGCAATAAGCATGATGACATAATGTAGACAGTAAAACTATCGTCCAAGTCTGATAAAGAAACCATTGTTTTATCCTTAGTGGCAACAATAGAATACGTGTCCGTTCCCTTTCTGTCACTGGGATGAATCACCGCAAGATTGAACCAACTACTATGCACCACTCCCTCTGAAGAACTACCCATCAAACATGGCCAGAGAAGATAAATAGACCGGAGAGCATACATAGCTACTTAATAATACAGCAAAAATTTCAAAAGATTCAATAAAATTCAATGAACAATCTGATCATAAAGTGACAATTCATCATATCCCAACAACCACAACCACCGATTACATCGTATGGATCGCGATCCTGTGAGGCTGCTCACGGGAACTTTGTATTGAATCGCGCGAGAGAGAAAAGATGCCATCTAGCTATTGCTATGGACCCTAAGATCCTAAGGAAACTACTCACACATGGTCATGGAGGCGGCAAGGTTGATGAAGAAGCCTCCGATGATGGATTCCCCTTCCGGCAGGTTGCTGGAACAGGCCTCCAGATTGGATCTCCTTAGAATAGGAACTTGCAGTGGTGGAAAAAATCGAAGAAAATTTGTATGAAGGGTTACGGGAGATATAGGATTTATAGGCGAAAGAATTAGCATAAGGTGGTCCATAGGGGGCTCACACAGCCTAGCCACGTGTGTGGCCCCTGGCTGGCCTCCCGGCTCCTCCCGACACTTTCTGGAACCTTCGTGACTTGGAAAAAAAATTAAATCCTAGGGTTTTTTGACCTCCATAGATATGGATTTTCTGTAAAGTAAAAAACATGCTGAAAACAGCAACTGGCTCTGGGCAGTGAATTAATAGGTCACTCTAGAAAAATAATATAAATTGCTATAAAAAGTATTCAAAAGTGATATCATAATAACATGAAACAATCAAAGAAATTAGATACCTTTGAGACATATCAGCGTCCCCAAGCTTAAGCCCTGCTTGTCCTCGAGTAGGTAGATGATGAAACAAAGATAATTTTTGATATGGAATACTACCTAGCATAATCTTAATCAAATGATGTAAGGTGTTTGTGAACTTAGGATAAAAGTGATTCAAGGAAATAGTCTATCAATTTGACATTGAACAAATAATAAATGAGCATGTAAGTAAACAACCATTGCCTTAAAAGAATAAAGATGCTAAAGGACGCGACTCCGCATTGAAAATAAACAGGTGTATGGAGAGCATAGAATGCTAAGTCTTCCTCATATAAAGACAGTTTAATCATGAGCTGACCCAGGCACATGACCAGGCACTTGGGCTACGCCCATCTTGAACCAACTACTAGACCACAACGCAATACTTGAGCATCAGCTGAGACCCTTTAGCACTTTGAATGGCAAAATAGAATGATGGTAAAGGTTTAAAAGAAGAGAAAAACTTAAGAAAGTCTCACACTAATGCAGCTGACCATTAGGTAAAGGAGAGGCTTTACAATCGATATTAATGTGAGGAGTAGGGGTTGCCATGCAACGGATGCACTAGAGCTATAAGTGTATGAAAGCTCTCCAAATGGACTAGTGGGGTGTGCATCCAACTTGCTTGCTAACGAAGATCTCGAGCATTTTTAGGAAGCTCATCATTGGAATATGAAAGCCAAATTCTATAATGTAAAAGATCCCCAACTAGTATGATGATGAAACATATGAAAACTCTCTACATGAAGTACATAGTGCTACTTTTAAGCACAAGTGTGTATAAAGGATAATAGTGTGCCTCCTCTCTCTTTTTTCTCTCTCTTTTTTTTGTTGGCCCTTCGGCTCTCTTTTTTTTGGCTCATTGCCTCTTTTTTAATTCTCATAGGTAGAGGCACACTCTAGATGATATCACACTTTCATTTACTCATAACTTAGAAAATATGATGACTACAAATAAATGCCTCTAGCAGTGTACCAGGATGTGCAATGGTCTAGCATAACATATAAAATAATGATGAATGGTGTCCTTGCCATAGATGTCATGTCAGCTCTATATGATTAGGCAAAGCAAAATGACGATGAAACTCAAGTCATGTAAAGTAACAATGGAAGATGCATGGCAATATATCTCGGAATGGCTACGGAAATGCCATAATAGGTAGGGACCTATGGGTTATGGGCCCACCATGCTTCCACTACGCCACTCTGATGCAGAACCCGGTCTTGAACTGGGAGAAGAGGTCCATGTGCGGGTGTGTGACCTCCAACAGCAGGCCAATTAATACCTGAAGGCGTCTGAGTCCTGCGCGGGTAAAGGATGTACTCTGGATGTACCCCTGCACGAACAGCTGGTAGCAACTGTGTCATAGCATCGTAGAGAAGTGCGCGAGTAGCAAACAACTCGACGGCAAGAGCCCGGGCAGTGCGATCCAGAGCCTGAGTGCACTGAATCAAAACCTGCGGGTCATATTGACGTCGCTCGTAAGGGGCACAGATAGCTGTGTAGTATCCGGTATCATCTCCAGCAGGGGCATACGGGATGTATCGGAACTCAGTGTTATCCAAGCGACTATCCACTCCACGAAGATGTGCGACAGCAGAATGGGTAGCGTCATGGCTGCCATATCAATCGTCATGCCGATACCATGAAAAGTGTGCAACTCAATGACGGGGTCGTCCTGCTGATCAAAGATACGAACATTGGCATGATACTGCTCCTGGTTGAACTCGCGGACATCCTCGTAAACCATGTACTCTGGGTACCAGGGGTAGCCTAGTCTGGTCAGGAGGGCGACCAGAACAGCTGGAAATCCATTCGCATCACGAGCCCAAGTCCGAAGTACAAGCTGTATTGCAGGACGCGGCGGAAATAAGCGATCCATCTAAAACAGAGGAAATTCAAGATTGTCAAATGACAGTGAGTGAATTTTTGCATCGTGCATTCAAGGAAGTAATTTGCAGATAACAAAGCTCCGGCTGGATGTGATCACGGAAACCTAGAGTCAGAGTTAGTAAATTTTTTAACCCAAATAGAGAAGAGAGTAGAATCCCAGAGTAAGGAAGAGGAGTAAAAGATCATAATCGCATCCATGTGCAATGTGGGCCCATAAGCCACACAGCACAGTTAGTAAAATAGTTTTTCAATGTCTAGACTCAACTTCGACCAAGGAATCGGAAGGAGGCTTCCTACAGGCAGTCGGCTCTAATACCAACCTGTGTCGCCCTCTGCTCGACCGTGCACTAATCATACACGCAAATATGCACACTCGAGATCAGAGACTCATGGGAAGATATCACAACACAACTCTAAACTCAAATTTAAACATAAATCTTCATATTACAAGCCAGGGGTCACAAGGACCCGAATACATAAGTCATACAAACCATAATATCTGGGTACAGACATAGTTAGTCAAGTCTGCCTTAAGAAGGCTAGCACAAATAGCGACAATAATCGAAAAGGCGAAGGCCTCTTGCCTAGGGCCTCCGAACTACTCCTTGTCATCGGGGATCTCCACGTCGTAGTAGGCACCTCCGGGGATCTCCTGCTCCTGGGCTCCATCATCTGATCGCAGCAACTGGGTATGGAGAAAAAGAGGTAGCAAAGCAACCGTGAGTACTCATCCAAAGTACTCGCAAGACTTACATCAGAACTATATTAGATATGCATCTGTATCAAAGGAATGGGGCCATATCTTTGGACTATACTGCAGAAATGTTGGAATTGAGGGGGAAAGGTCTATCCTATCAAAGACTAGCATCTTGAAGCAATCTTGCAGCATCAGGAAAGAGTAGAGCAAGATAATATATAATCAACCATTTTTAGTAATGCCCTGAGATTCTTCCTCAACTACCCTGCGAGGAAGTGATCCCGAGAGCAATAGTAACAATTTAACATTGTAACATCATTCATTTATAGTTGTAGCAGATCAAGATACAACTCCGAGCGTCCTGTTACCATGGACACGGCTATTCGAATAGATTACTTCCCTGCAGGGGTGCACTACTGTTACCCAACACGTTCGATTACATCTGGCCGGACACACTTGCTGGGTAATAACCGGCCTCGGGTAATCGACACGACGCAGTCCTACCTAGGCTCAGCAGAGAGGTCAGCACGCCGGTCTAAATCCTAAGTGCGAAGGGGTCTTGGGCCCATCGCCCTCTGCACTCCTGCATGTTACGTGGCTGGTCGGGGCCCAGGCATGATACTGTATACACAAGTGATGTAACTAGCCCACCCCAACGATCAGCCCGCATCTCTGAGCTGTGACATCTGAAGAGCTTCCGGCTGATACATACAACGTAGAGGGTCCCATAACCATTATCCCATGTGGTGGTAGTGCGTATAGGCCAGTGGCCAACTCAGATCAAATACCCAAATATGTTAGGCGTATTTAGTAACTCGCAGAGACAAACAGGATTCTTGTCGCTCCGACTTGGTAACACGCGGTCCAATGTCGTCCCGCCATAGTATCACTTGCGGGCGCTCTTGGAGCCGACCCGTCTTTAATGTTCTTTACTCGTGGGCACTCTTGGAGCCGGCCCGACTTTATCAGTTTAAGTATTGCAGTAATATAAACATTTCCATGATCATCACCCAGAGTGATCACGGCCCGATAACAAGCATGGCATACGGACAAGGGTGAGAGGCCACAGATGGACCAATAGCATATCTAACTAAGCATCATGGGACAGCAGGTAGGTATCAACAGTAGGCGACGAAATCAGGCTATGCATCAGAATAGGAGCTATTGGAGCAACAACAGAAGCAATTCTAATGCAAGCATAAGAGAGAAGGAATGGGCGATATCTGATGATCAAGTGGTGTTTTGGTTGCCTGGAAGCTCAGCTGAAGGGGTCTAGTCGTCGACGACGTAGTCATACACAGCGGTGTCGTGGGCAATCTCGGGGTCTATCGGGAGAGAAGGAGAGGGAAGAAACAATAAATACACGGCAACAAATGCAATCACTATGATGACATGCCCAAATGATATGCAGGGGTGATATAATGCATTCTAATTGTTTTAGATAACTTAGGAATTTAATTTGAATTATTTTATTAAGGTCATGCACTATTCATTTATCAAAAAACAGGCAAAAAGTTCCATGTTCATCTAGATAGGAGTGATGGTCAAGCATTTTAATTACATATTCGGTTTCTTCATATTTTTCTGATCATTTTTCATATATATATTATTTTCATCCAAGTTACGGTTTATTTTATATGATTTTTCAAAGTTTTAATCATTTTCTGGAATTTCTGGAATTAATTTAATTAGAATAATCCGAAACAGTAGCTGTGACGTCAGCATGACATCACAGTGATGTCAGCGGTCAAATCCGGCTGGGCCAGGTCAAACCTGACTAGTGGGTCCCACTAGTCAGTGTCTCAGTAGCTAATTAGGATTTAATTAAACTCATTACAGATTAATTAGGGGGTGGGCCCTACTGGTCAGTGACTAATTAGTAATTCATTTAATTAACCGATTAATTAACATTTTATTTATTTATAAAAATCATTCAAATTTGGCGGGACCCACATGTCAGTGACACTTGGCCGCCCAGTCAGTGGTTGACCCAGTCAATAGGTCAACCGGGCCCAGTGGCAGTGGCTCAGTGGTGGGGCCCGTGGCTGCCACGTCGGCGCCGAGTCAGCACCGGCCACCGGAGACGCGCCGGTGAGCTCTCCCGCGGCGGCCAAACTCTAGCGAGCTCGGATTTCCTCTATGGTGCACCAAATCGGGCGCGGCCGGGCTCTCTGGAACGGCCACTTCACGTCGCGTCCGTTGGTAGTGGTCTCCGCGGCTGAGGTGGCCGGAACAGGGCAGTGCGACGATGGCGGGCGGCGACAGCTACGGGCGGTGGTCGATCTCGTTGCTACGGTGCGCGCGTGAGCAAGCAAAGTAGCTAGGGAGAGCCTACACGGTGCGGCGAGTGCGATGGTGGCACGCACGGGACCCAATGGTCACCGTGGCTATGGTGGTGACGAGCTCCACGTTCGGGCATGACGGGGACGATGGCTAGGTGTCGGCCAAGAGGCGGAGAGGACAGGGGAGAGGTAGAGATGCTCAATGTGGCCCTGTAGAGGAGCAAAGTGAGCTCGAGGAGGGGTTGACGACGGTGAATCAACGCGGCGATCACCGGCATCCGAGAGGGGAAGGCGAGCCCGTGCAGCTCGATGTAGGGGCGCCCGGCTTTGGCTAGTCGGTGCAGTCGACGTGGTCGAGGACGGCGAGGATGCCAGACATGTCGGGGAGGCAACCGGGAGGCGGTGGCCGCGAGTTCTAGCAGCGGCCGATCATGGCGCCGTGCGGGTGAGGGAGGAGAATGAGAGGGACAGGGAGCGAGGTGGCTAGGGTTTGCCAGAGGGGTTGGGGAGGGTCTTATCTGACCAGGGGCGGGCGCGGGCGGCTCGCTATCGACCGGGGAGTGAGGGGGGCCCAGGCGCGGCGAGCGCGGCAGAGGCGACAGCGCGCGGGAGGAGCAGTGCGAGGTAGGGGAAGGCCTAGTCGGGCTGGGCCGCGGTTTGACTTAGGCCCAGTTAGTGCGTGCCTTTTACTTTTTTTCCTTTTCTTTTCTGTTTTTTTCCTTTTTAGTTTCTATTTTGAAAAATGTTTAGCCCCCATTTGAGTTTTGTAAAATAGGTGACTTAGCCCAATAATTATAGTGGAATATTAACCACCACCAGAAAATGGTTTGGAGGTAAACGGATTTCATTTGAATTTTAACTCAATAAAATGGGATTACATATTGCTGTTTGGTACTGTTTTTGGATGATAGAGTCATCTGTTGATTTTTAGTGATGTTGTTTTTCATAACACAATTAGTTATGGTTTATTTCCTATTTAATGAACATTTTAGTTTTAAAAATTGAACAACTTTTATTTTTACTTTAAATTTGGATTTCATTTTGAACTAGAATTTGAAATGAGATATGATCCAAATGATGATCACTGTAGCATAATACATGGGGTGTTACAGGTATGATGGTTGTTTTGAGGTGATGGGTGTTTTATGTGCTAGAGAACAGGGTTCTCTTACGGGGTTTGGATGCACTGCTGAAGTATGCACCATATCTCAGGGTGAGAGTGTTCAATGCATGGTACCGAATAGGCTAGCAAAATTTGGATAAGTGGAAGTGTGTAAAAGTTCAAAAAGGTCACATTAGTCATAAAAAACTCAAATACTTATTTCCAGAGCCTAATAACAGACCTGAAGAAAATGCAACCCCCACACCCCTTGGAGGGGAGGTTGGGAGAATTTAATCATCGCAGGCCCCTCGATCAGTACACAACGTGAGTGTCACTTTAAGATGCCCTTAACTCAGACCTCGCCGCTAATACCAGCGGCTTCCACTTTTATTTAGATTAATGAATGTATGTTCCCATAAACTTTAACACTGATATTCCATACTAAACATTGACCATTTACTCACACAATCATCTATTACTCCCTCAATATCATAAAAACTATTGCAGGGAGTCAAGTCTATCAAGTTCAGTGGTATACAAATTTATGCAAGTTTTTGTTTATACCACCAATGTATACCTATCATTTTTTTGTACCAACATATAATTCAAGCGAACAACCAATTGCTATTCTACTCTCTAAAAAGATATAAGTGAAGCAAGAGAGTCCTAATCTTTTCTATAAAAGGATGCTTCTTCGCTGTGCTCTAACATATATAAGTGAAGTGCAAGAGCAATTCTATAATTACCTCAACTTAAAAGATATATGTGAAGTGCATATGGCATTCTAAAAATTTATGACTCATGTGTGTCTCTCCCAAAGTGCATAACCAGAACATGATGATTGTAATGACCAGAAAAAAATACAAAATAAAAAGCAAACGATGCTCCAAGCATAGCACATATTATCTAAATGAATAAAAACATAGGTCCAACCGAGACAAATTTATAATTGTTGATGAAGAAAGAGGGGATGCCTTCCGGGGCATCCCCAAGCTTAGACTGTTGAGTCTCCTTGAATATTTCCTTGGGGTGCATTGGGAATCCCCAAGCTTGAACTTTTGTCTCTCCTTATTCCTCTCATATCGATATCTCCCCTCGATCTTAAAAACTTCATTCATACAAAACTTTGCAAAACTTATTAGAGGGGTTAGTACACATAGAGATAAATCACCTATCATGTACTGCCAAGACAAGACGCATAATTATTTTCAAACGTTATCTATTGTATACTTTCATTTCCACAAGTTATATCCCCAATATAAGCAATGAAAACTCAAGTATAAGCAGATAACAAAACTATAACAACAATCTATCAAAACCAGAACAGTCTATAGTAATCTAATTTAGATGCATACTTCTGCACTCTACAAATTTAAAAACATTAGGACGTAACAGAGAACTTATAATATAGTACTGTGTATAACTTTCAGGAATTTATCATGCACCAGTACAGAGAGATAATTCAAATACTGATGGAAACGTTTCTGTTTCTACACAGAACTTAGCAAACTTGCAATTACAACATCCTAAAGGCTACTCTTGGCAAATTATTAAAAGCAAAGATACAAATATGATCACTATAGTAGCAATATCCATATTAACACACACAAAAATGATAAATATTGGGTTGCCTCCCAAGAAGCACTTTTCTTTAATGCCTTTTAGCTAGGCATGATACTATGATCACATTTTTTTCATCATTCAAAGACAAATCATAAGTAGCTCTCATAATAGATTCATATGGCGATTTACTTTTCTTCCTAGGGAAGTGTTCCATACCTTTCTTCAGTGTAAATTGAAATCTAATATTGCCCTCTTTCATATCAATAACTGCACCAACAATTCTTAAAAAGGGTCTACCAAGTATAATTGGGCATGCAGGATTGCATTCAATATCCATAACAATAAAATCAACTGGAGCATAATTCTTATTTGCTACAATATTAGTATTATCAGCTCTTCCCAAAGGTTTCTTAATAGTTGAATTAGCAAGATGTAAATTCAAAGAGCATTCAGTCATGGTATCAAAACCAAGAACATCATATATGGCTTTTGGCATGGTGGAAACACGAGCACCAAAGTCACATAGTGCATTGCATTCATATTATTAATCTTAATCTTCATTGTAGGTTCCCAACCATCATCTAATTTCCTAGGAACTGAATCTTTGAATTCCAGCCTTTCTTCATTAGCCTTAATAAGTGCCTCTACAATATGTTTAGTGAAGGCTTTATTTTGATCATAAGCATTGGGTGAATTCATCATAGATTGCAAAAGAGTAATACATTCAGTAATAGAACAATTATCATAATTGAATTAATTATAATCCAAAATAGTGGGAGTAATACTACGTAAAGTCTTGACCTCTCCAAGCCCACTTTTATCAATTTTCGCACAAGATTTATCACCCTCCGAACTTATGGGATGCCTTCTAGCTAAAGTTGTGATCTCTCCAATCCCATTATTATAATTGACCTTATCATTTTCAACACTCCTAAATAAAGAGTCTATAAGTGTACAACCTTGAGTTTTAAGATCCTCATCGTTAGAAGTCACAAGATTTGAATCAGTTTAGCAGCCATACTATTAAACAAAGTAGTTTATTTATCAGACATTCTTCCCAAGATTGATTTAGTTTGTGCTAGTTGTAATTGCAAAATCATAACCTCCTTTTTCATCCCTTCAATTTGCTTACTTATCTCTCTAAGGATGGAGGAATGTTCCTCTACTTCTTTAGAAAAAGGTTGATTTTGTTCATATTGAGCATGCATAAAATGTTTAGTGGCTTTCTCAATTTCTTGCAATATTTTCTCATAAGAGCTACTATTATCAAAACCATTTGAATGATTAACATGGTATGTCCTTGGATTGTTCCCAAAGTTACCCCTATAAGCATTTTTATTAAAATTATTCCTAGAAACAAAATTAAAACCAACTTGATCTTTACTTTGTTCAATTAAAGAGACTAAAGGAACATCATTAGGATCCACAGAAGCTTGTTTGGTAGTAAGCAAAGACATGATCATATCAACTTTTTCATTCAACGAGGACATTTCCTCAACAGAGTTTACCTTTTTACCTGTTGGAGCTCTTTTGGTATGCAATTGAGAGTAATTTGCCATCATATTATCCAATAGTGTGGTTGCTGCCCCAAGAGTGATTCCCACGAAGGTTCCACCTACAGCAGAGTCTAACAGATTACTAGATAGAAAGTTTAGTCATGCATAGAAGGTATGAACTGCCATCCAAGTACTTATACCATGTGTAGGACAATTTTTTATCATTGTTTTCATCTTTTCCCAAGCTTGAGCAACATATTCTTGCTCAGGTGACTTAAAATTCATAATTCGACTTCTTAGATGAATGATTTTTGCAGGAGGATAATATTTTCCAATGAAGGCATGTTTGCATTTATTCCACGAATCAATACTATTTCTAGGCAAAGATAATTACCACTCTTTAGCTCTTCCTCTTAAAGGGAAGGGAAACAATTTTAATTTTATTATATGACTCTCCACTTCTTTATATTATTGTATATCACATAATACAGCGATGTTGTTTAAGTGTGCAGCAGTATCTTCATTGTATGAACCAAAAAATTGTTCTTTCATAACAAGGTTCAATAGACCAGGTTTAATTTCATATGATTCCACACTAGTGGCGGATACGTCTATTTTGTATCATGATTTCCTACAGTTATTTATCTTGTTTTGAAGTTATATTTCACATTATGGTGCAATTCTAATGCTTTACTCTCTTAAAATGCAAGTTATACATGAAGAAGGGGAATGCCGGTAGCTGGAATTTTGGACCTAAAATAACATCAGTATAGAAAGCAACTCTCCAAAGCTCAAAATTAAGCATGAATTTTTGGAGAATTATTTTGGAATATATAATTATTTATGGAGTGAAGAAGTGCCAAGGGGACCCACCAGGCCCTCACACAGCCGTGGGCCAGCTATGTCGGGCCCTGGTGGCTCCTTTCCCGGCATCCTTTAGCCATTAAATCCTATTTGCCCTAGAAAAATCACAAAAAAAATTTGTGACTTCCCCCGCCATCTCAAGGAGGAACCAGGGCAGGAGCACTTTTACACTCTGGTAGAGCGATTCCGTTGGGGATATTTTCCTTCGGGAGGGGGAAATCGAAGCCATCATCATCACCAAAGCTCCTCTCGTTATGGGAGGCTTCATCTTCAACAACATCTTCACCAGCACCATCTCATCTCCAAACCCTAGTACATCTCTTGTGCTCAATCTTTGTATCTAACCTCAGATTGGTACCTAGGGGTTCTAGTAGTGTTGACTACGTCTTGTAGTTGATGCCAGTTGGTTTATTCGGTAGAAGATCTTTATGTCCAGATTGTTGACATCATATTTATACCTACTGGACATGTTTAATATTATGAGTTGTGAGTAGTTCTATTTGTTGTTGAGGACATGGGAGAAGTCTCGTTACTAGTAATCATGTGAAGTTGATCACCATTCGATGATATGTTGTGTTGTTCTTCCTCTAGTGGTGTTCTGTAAATGTCAACTACACAACACTTCACCATGTTTGGGCCTGGGGGAAGGCATCATGGAATTAGTTTGTAGATGATGGGTTGCGGGAGTGACTGAATCCTAAACCCCAGTTTATGAATTGTTTTGTGAGGGCTCATTTGGATCCACATGTTTAATTCCATGGTTAGATTTATGTTAATTATTCTCTTGTATTTGCGGGTAGGTGTTTGTTCAAGTAAGAACAGTACCTTAGCTCTGGTCCACCCACATAATAAATTATCAAGGCAATGAACGTAAGTCGATGAATCATGATGAAAGTAACTTGGCAATATTCCCATGTGTCCTCGAGAATGTTTTGCTCATTATAAGAAGTTCCATCAACTTGTCCTTAGCAATATTAAGGATTAGGACACTTGCTGCACCTTGCTACTTTTGTTACTTGTTACTTGATACTGACTATCTTGTTATCCAATTATCTATCACAACTATCTTACAACACTTGCAGAGAATACCTTGCTGATAACCGCCAATCAATTCCTTCTGCTCCTTGCTAGGTTCAACACTCTTACATATCAAAAGGACTATGATTGATCCCCTATACTTATGGGTTATCAGTGGTGGGTGGAGCAATAGGAGTACTAAGGAAATCATTATTATTAGTGCTTGTTAAGTCACATAACTTGGTATTTTCAGCAGTAGTAGACATGATAACTAGCTAAAATAAAAAGTGTGTAGGTGCTTTATTATTATTCTTTTTGTTGTTTTTGAATTTTTGGGAAGTGAATAAAGAAGCAAACAATAAATAAAAAGTAGCTAGGCAAGATAGTAAACAAGAAAGTAATGTGGTAGTGTATAGGACCTGTTTGTTTCAGAATAAACTCCCCGGCAACGGCACCAGAAATATTGCTTGTTCTCTCGTAAGAGTGGTTGGGTAACCCCCAAGTATAAGAGTGAACTAACCTAGCAATAAGTATTTCCCTCAGTTTTAGAACCAAGGTTTATTGAAACATAAGGAGTTCTTCCAACAAACAAAGTCACGGGTACCTACACACCAAACACAACACCAACTTGCCCCCAACAATTCAAGAAGGTTGTCAAGCTTCTTGTCCTGCTAGTTACAAGGGTAAATTGCACTGTATGGTAGGATTTGATAGATAGGTAAAATAAATAAAATGGTACAGCAAAGAAAAGTATTTTTGATGATGTTTTAGTAATGGAAAATTGACCCCCAGGGCCATAGGTTCACTAGTGGCATCTCTCTTAAGCCGATAAATGTGGTGGTGAACAAATTATAGTTGGGCAGTTATTAAATTGCAATATATATATTTATGACTATGATCATTCATTGTATAATTTCATATAGGCATTATGTCCATGATATGTAGACCATTAATGCAACTACATCTACAACTAATATTCCACACCAAGACCACTATCTAGCATGCATCTCGAAGTATTAAGTTTATGACAAACAGAGCATTGCAATAAGCATGATGACATAATGTAGACAGTAAAACTATCATCCAAGTGTGACAAAGAAACCATCATTTTATCCTTAGTGGCCATAATAGAATACGTGTATGTTCCCTTTCTGTCACTCGGATGAATCACCGCAAGATTGAACCCACTACTATGCACCACTCCCACTGAAGAACTACCCGTCAAACTTGGCCAGAGAAGACAAATTGGTCAGAAAGCATACATAACTACTTAATTATACAGTAAATAAACTTCAAAAGATTCAATAAAATTCAATGATCAATCTGATCATAAAGCGACATTTCATCATATCACAACAAACACAACCACCGATTACATCATATGGATCCTGATCATGTGAGGTAGCTCACGGGAACTTTGAACTGAATCACGAGAGAGAGAAGATGCCATCTAGAAACTGCTATGGACCCTAAGGTCCTAAGGAAACTACTAACATATGGTCATAGAGGCAACAAGGTTGATGAAGAAACCTCCGATGGTGATTTTCCCCTCTGGCAGGGTGCCGGAACAGGCCTCCAGATTGGATCTCCTCAGAACAGGAACTTGTGGTGGTGGAAAAAACGGAGAAAATTGATACAAAGGGTTTCAAGAAATATAGGATTTATAGGCGAAAGAATCAGCGTAATGTGGTGCGCATGGGGCCCACAAGACCTAGCCACGCTGTTGGCCCCTTAGGGGCACCATCTGGTCATGTGGGGCCCATGGCTGGCCTCCTGGCTTGTCCTGACACTTTCTGGAACCATCATGACTTGGAAAAAATTATATTTAATCCCCGGAGTTTTTTGATCTCCGTAGATACGAATTTTCTGAAAAGTTAAAATCATGCAGAAAACAACAGCTGGCTCTGGGCACTGAATTAATTGGCTAGCCCAAAAAATAATATTTATTACTACAAAAAGTATTCAAAAGTGATATTATAATAGCATGAAACAATCAAAAATTATAGAAACATTTGAGACGTATCATCCTCCCCAAGCTTAATCCCTGGTCGTCCTCGAGTAGGTAGATGATAAAACAAAGATAATTTTCGATGTCGAATGCTACCTAGCATCATGTTGATCAAATGATGTAAGGTGTTTGTGAACTTAGGATAAAAGTGATTCAAGGCAATAGTCTATCAATTTGACATTGAACAAATAATAAATGAGCCTATAAGTAAACAACCATTACCTTTCAAGAATAAAGATGCTAAAGAATGTGACTCCGAACGGAAAATGAACAGGTGTATCATGGAGAGCATAGCACGCAATGTCTTCCTTGTATAAAGACAGTAAAATCATGAGCTGGCCTAGGCACATGACTAGGAACTTGAACTACGCCCACCTCAAACCAACTACTAGACCACAGCGCAATACTTGAGTGTGAGCTGAGACGCTTTAGCACATTGGATGGCAAAATTGAATGATGGTAAAGGTTTAAAAGAAGACAAAAACTTAAGAAAGTCTCACACTAAAGCAGCTGACCGTTAGGCAATGGGGAGGCCTTACAGTCGATACTAATGTGAGGAGTAGGGATTGCCATGCAACGGATGCACTAGAGCTATAAGTGTATGAAAGCTCTCCAAATGTACTAGTGTGGTGTGCATCTAACTTGCTTGCTCACGAAGACCTCGAGCATTTTAAGGAAGCTCATCATTGGAATATGCAAGCCAAGTTCTATAATGTAAAAGATCCCCAACTAGTATGATGATAAGACATATGAAAACACTGTACATGAAGTACATGGTGCTACTTTGAAGCACAAGTGTATATAAAGGATAGTAGTGTCCCTCCTCTCTCTTTTTCTCTCTCTTTTTATTGTTGGCTCTTTGGCTCTCTTTTTTGTTTGCTCATTGGCTCTTTTTTGGCTCATTGGCTCTTTTTTTATTCTCACAGGTAGAGGCACACTCTAGATGACATCACACTTTTATTTACTCATAACTCAGAAAATATTATGACTACAAATAAATGCCTCTGGCAGTGTACCAGGATGTGTAATAATCTAGCGTAACATGTAAAATAATGATGAATGGTGGCCATGCCACAAATATCATGTCATTTCTATATGATCATGCAAAGCAAAATGATAATGAAACTCAAGTCATGTAAAGTAACAATGGAAATTGCATGGCAATATTGTAGGAGATATGCCCTAGAGGCAATAATAAATGTTATTATTATCTACATGTTCGTAATTATGTTTATATTATGTGCTATAACTGCTATGGTTCTCGAGTCTACAATAACACGAGGGTCAGAGGAAAACTTATTTGCATGTGTGGAATAATAAACAGTAAAATGTATTCCTAGTCTAGCCTCTGAGACTAGCTCAAGTATTGCATGATGATCCTGTTTTCCTGATCATGGGCCTGACTATGCTAGGCAATTTTGAGGGCACAATGTTTGAAGAACACTTGTGTTCAATCGACCCGAATTGATGTTATGCTATGAGATACATTCATCACAAGTTAATGGTTAATAACACAGAGAAAGTTAACATTTGGATAACTCCTTAGACCATGAGAGTATCGAGTTCCTTCGCACTTGCTTCATGAACTTTCGGCTTTGTTAAACGTCATCCGTAAATGGGTGTCTATTACGTTGGCTTACGGGTTCATGGAAAAGTATGGCAAGGGACTTGATAGCTCAAGATTGGGATTTGCTCCTCCGATGATGGAGAGATATTCTTAGGGCCCTCTCGGTGTTACAGTATCCATCATCGTCTGGCCAAACACAATGTGATTTGATCACTGGGATGCCAGAACGCGGAAACGAGATAAGAGAACAAAACCGGTAACGAGGTAACTGGCAGAGTGGACAAGTTGTTGATCCACGGTGATGCCAATAAGTCTCACCTCGTGTTTTGCAACATATCGTGAAGCAACAGGAATAGCACACGGCAATTAGAGGTTCACTCGAATATTCATTCATGTGGGTATAGGGATCAATATGGGTGTCCACGGTTCCGCTATGGATCATTGATCGAAAAGTGTTCTGGTCATGTCTATACTTCAGCGAACCTTTTGGGTCACACGCTTAAAGGTCATCTATCTGCTAAATACCAGACAGGGAGTCTGAGAAAGAGTCCCCGGAAAAGTTTCGGAGACAACGGAATTGTTCCGGAGAGAACATCGAAAAAGTTCTGATAAAACCGAAAAGTTGTTTTGGAGTAAACCATTAAGCCAAATAGGTTCTGGCAAACGCCTGCAACATTTTGGAGGTACCGGAATCGTTCGGTGAACTTCTGGAATTTTTCTGGAGAAAAAAACTGGAAATGTTCCGGAGCAGCCAGAACCGCTATGGTAGCTTTTCGCTGAAGAAAAACATTGTTTCAAAAATGTTTCGGAATGCGTCCAGAATTATTTGAGTGTGTACTGGAAATGTTCTAGGCCCACAGAAATATTTTCGGAATTAAAGGACACTGAAAAATGTCTTCATGAATAGTAAAAGTGCTTTTTAGGTTACTTTTTGGAAAGCCACCTTTTTGGGCTTTCCCCAAAAAGATCTAAGGGATGACTTGGTGTGGAAGGCACCCCTTTTGAAGGGAAGTTACAAGGTGTGGCCGGCCATGAGGGGGCTCCCCCTTGGAGCCCCACTTGCCCCACTTGCCTGTAACACCCCATGTATTAAGCTACAGTGATCACCATTTTGATACTGCCAAGTCACCATGATTAACAGTGCTTGATCATCATTTGAATCATATCTCATTTCAAATTCCAATTCAAATTGAAATTCAAATGTAAAGTAAAAATAAAAGTTGTTCAAATTTGAAAACTAAAATGTTCATAATATTGCAAATAATCCAAAAGCAATTATAAAAATACAATCAACATTAATTGGATTAGTTAAATGACTCTAACATCATCAAAACAGTACCAAAATAGCAATAATTAACCCATTTTATTTAATTAAAATTTAATTGAAATCCATTTGCCTCCAAACCATTTTCTGACAATGGTAGATATTGCATAGTATTTATTTGGGCAAGTCTCACATGTTGCAAAAGTCATTTGGAGTAAAAAGAAAAGACAAAACAGAAATAAAAGAGAAAACAGAAAAGAAAACAAAAACCAAAAAAAGGCCCCCCTTCCCAACTGGGCCTCTTGGCCCAGCTGGCCGCAACCGACCAGCCGGCCCACCCGCTCGCCCCTGGCCTATAAGGAACCCCCTGGGAACCCTAACCCTAAATCCCCACCCCACTCCTCCTCGTCCCTCGCTCTCCCCCACGACACCCGACGCCGCCGCCGTCACCACCCGTTGCCCGCCCTCGCCACCGGTGCCACCTCGTCGTGCCCGACCTCCTCCCCGCCGGCCATCACCGAGCCTCACCGCCACCTTCTCACGACGACCATGAGGACCCCGATCCCCTTCCCCTCTCTGCTCCCGCTCGACGCTCGTCCCGCTCGCCTCGTCACCGCTCGCGCCTGCCCCGCGCCCTCTCTCACAACCGCCGCGGCCGCTTCCTGCCTCTGCGTCGCTTGCCGCAGCTGCTCTGCTCTGCCCCCTTGCTTCCCCAGCACCGCGCTCCGCCCCGCTCGTCGGTCGCGTTGCTCGCCTGCGCCACCGTGTTTCCCCGCCGCCGCCCGCCTGGCCTCGCCTCCTCCCCAGGGGCTCTACGCCGCCCCTGGCCGCGCCCCCTTCGGTGCCCCGCCGTGCCCCTGCGTTCGGGCGACGCCGCGCCTGGGCAGCGCCCTTAGGCCCAGCTGGGCCACTGATGTTGGGGCCCCACGCCCCCTGGAACAAAAACTAATTAAAAAAAGAGGAATTTAAAAAAAATAAACTAAATAAATAAATGAATTAGTGAATTAATTAACTTAATTAATCTGGTTTAATTAAACTAATTAAACTTAATTAAACTAACCACCTAATTAAACTAATTAATTCTATTTAATTAACCTGTGTTAATGAAAGACAGGACCCGCATGTCAGTTTGACCGGTCAATGGTCAGTGTTGACCGCTGACATCATGATGACATAATAAATGATTTTAGAATTAAATTAAATCTGTTAATTCCAAAAATTGAATTAAAACTTTGAAAATTAATATAAAATAATCCGTAACTCGGATGAAAATAATTTATATATGGAAATCGATCAGAAAAATATGACGATTCCGAATACGCACTCCGTTCATCTGTCGCATGGGCCCCGGCCAGTCACGCAATGTCCAGGAGTGCAGAGGGCGATGGCCCAAGACCCCTTTGTACTTAGGATTTAGACCGGCGTGCTGACCTCTTTGCTGAGCCTAGGTAGGGCTGCGTCGTGTCGATTACCCGAGGCCGGGTATTACCCAACAAGTGTGTCCAGCCAGATGTAATCGAACGTGTTGGGTAATAGTAGTGCACCCCTGCAGGGAAGTAATCTATTCGGATAGCCGTGTCCACGGTAACAGGAAGCTCGGAGTTGTATCTTGATCCGCTACAACTACAAATGGATACTGTTACAATATTAAACTGTTGCTACTACTCTCGGGATCACTTTCTCGCGGGATAGTCAAGGAAGGATCTCAGGGCATTACTAAATATGAATGACTATATATTGTCTTGCTCTACTCCCTTCTGATGCTGCAAGAATTACTTCAAGATGCTAGTCTTCGATAGGCTAGGTCTTTCCCCCTCTGTTCCAGCATTTCTGCAGTTTAGTCCAAAGATATAGCCCCATTCCTTTGATATCGATGCATAATTAGTATAGTTCTGATGTAAGTCTTGCGAGTACTTTGGATGAGTACTCACGGTTGCTTTGCTACTTATTTTTCCCCATACCCGGATAATTCAATCAGACGACGGAGCCCGGGAGCAGGAGATCCCCGGAGGAGCCTACTACGACATCGAGATCCCCGATGATCAGGAGTAGTTCGGAGGCCCTAGGGAGGAGGCCTTCGCCTTTTTGATTGTATCGATGTTTGTGCTAGCCTTCTTAAGGCAAACTTGACTAACTATGTCCGTACCCAGATATTATGGTTTGTATTACTTATGTATTCGGGTCCTCGTGGCCCCTGGTTTCTAATATGAAGATTTATGTTCGAATTTGAGTTTAGAGTTGTGTTGTGATATCTTCCCGTGAGTCTCTGATCTCGAGCGTGCATGTTTGCGTGTATGATTAGTGCATGGTCGAGGAGAGGGTGTCACAAGTTGGTATCAGAGCCGACTACCTATAGGAAGCCCCCTCCCAATTCCTTGGTTGAAGTTGAGTCTATTCATTGAAAAACTATTTTACTAACTGTGCTGTGTGGCTTATGGGCCCACGATTGCACATGGATGGTATTAGGATCTTTTACTCCTCTTCCTTACTCTGGGATTCTAGTCTCTCCTTTATTCGGGTTAAAATTTTACTAACTCTGACCTTAGGTTCTTGTGATCACATCCATCCGGAGCTTTGATTATCTGCAAGTTACTTCCTTGAATGCATAATGCAAGAATACTCTCACTGTCATTTGACAATTTTGAAATTTCCTCTGTTTCAGATGGATCGCTTGTTTCCGCTGCATCCTACGATGACGCTTGTACTTTGGACATGGGCTCGAGATGCGACTGGTTTTCCAGCAATCCTGATCGCCATCCTGACTAGACTAGGGTATCGCTAGTACCCCGAGTACATGGTTTACGAGGATTACCGTGAGTTCAACCAGGAGCAGTGCCATGCCGATGTTCGTATCTTTGATCAGCGTGCTGACTCCGACACTGAGTTGCACATTTTTCACGGTATCGGCGTGACGATTGATATGGCAGTCCATGACGCTGCCCATTCTGCGGTTGCACGTCTTTGTGGCGAGCATAGATGCTTGGATGCCTCTGAGTTCCAATACATTCTTTATGCCCCTGCTGGAGATGTTACCAGATACTACACAGCTATCTGTGCCCCTTACGAGCATCGTCGATACCACCCGCAGATTTTGATTCAGTGTACCCAGGCTCTGGATCGCACTGCCAGGGCTCTTGCCGTCGAGTTGTTCACCACTCGAGCACGTCTCTACGATGCTATGACACGGTTGTTGCTAGCTGTTCGTGCAGGGATATATCCAGAGTGCATCCTTTACCCGTGCAGGACTCAGATGCTGGCAGGTATCGATTGGCCTGCTGTTGGAGGTCACACACACGCACGTGGACCTCTTCTTCCAGTTCGAGACCGGGTTCTGCATCAAAGTGCTCACGGAGCGCAGGATCTTTCTGCCATGGACACTCATCGTCCGCACCTGCAGTTACCCCATTTCAGTGGTTTTCCCTGATGTTGATGTAGCCTTTGCTATGTCTCATTGTTGTATTCCTCACCGCGTGCCTGCCCACGACCTAGTATGTCTAGATGTTTAAAATTGCGAAGTTATGCTGTCCGCGTGTAACCGACTCTGTGTATGGATCTGTATGTCTTAATTGACTACAATTATGAATATATTGCACTACTTATTTATTGTCGTGTTACATCATGTTTGTCGCTAAACACTTGTAGTTGCTTTCACTAAACTACCCCCTGTTAAATTTAAGTAGGATGGTTAGACCAGGTGGTCGTGGCCGTGGTGCCAACCCTCCACCCCCGCCAGACTATATGGTAGCTACGATGCAGCAATTTGAGTTGAACCACCAGTTCATGGTTGGAATTATGGCTCAGTTTCCGCACCAGAACGCTCTGAATCAGCAAGCTGCCCCAATAACTCTGCAGGAGTTTGTGCGTCTCAACCCCACTGTCTTTCACAACTCTGAACAGCCGCTGGATGCTGATGACTGGCTTCACGACATCGCCTTCGAGATGGAATATGCCAATGTCGCCCCTGACAACCTTGTCACCTTCGTGTCCTACATCTTGAAGGGCCTCGCTGCTCAATGGTGGTCCACCCACAAGCGTACCGTACCTACTGGGACAGTCGTTACTTGGGTCCAGTTTCAGACTGCTTTCCATGCTCGATACATTCCTTAGGGAATCATGGACCGGAAGAAGACCGAGTTTCGCAACCTCACTCAGGGCAATAGGACTATCGAAGCTTATCAGTGTGACTTTCTTAACCTGTCTCGCTATGCTGAAGAAGACATAGCCACTGATGCCCATAGATAGGAGAAGTTCCGTAATGGACTCCACCTAGACCTCAAGCTTGCCCTTGCTGCTCAAAACTTCACCGACTTTGCCACCCTTGTGAACAAGGCTATTCTGGTTGAGACCGCTTAGATGGAGCACAAGGAGTCGCAGAAGAGCTATCGTGACATTACCACCCATGCACTAATCATACACGCAAACGTGCACGCTCGAGATCAGAGACTTACGGGAAGATATCACAACACAACTCTAAACTCAAATTTAAACATAAATCTTCATATTACAATCCAGGGGTCATGAGGACCCAAATACATATGTCATACAAACCATAATATCTGGGTACAGGCATAGTTAGTCAAGTTTGCCTTAAGAAGGCTAACACAAACAGCGATACTAATCGAAAACGCAAAGGCCTCCTGCCTAGGGCCTCCGAACTACTCCTGGTAGTCGGGGATCTCCACATCGTAGTAGGCTCCTCCTGGGATCTCTTGCTCCTGGGCACCGTCGTCTGATCGCAGCAATCGGGTATGGGGAAAAGGAAGTACCAAAGCAACCGTGAGTACTCATCCAAAGTACTCGCAAGACTTTCATTAGAACTATACTAGATATGCATCTATATCAAAGGAATGGGGCTATATCTTTGGACTAAAGTGCAGAAACGCTAGAACAGTGAGGGAAAGGCCTAGCCTATCAAAGACTAGCATCTTCAAGCAATTTTGCAGCATCAGAAGAGAGTAGAGTATAGTATCATAAAATAGCAATTATATTTAGTAGTGCCCTGAGATCCTTCCTTGACTACCCTGCAAGAAAGTGATCCCAAGAGCAGTAGTAATAGTTTATCATTGTAACAGTATCCATTTGTAGTTGAAGCAGATCAGGATACAACTCAGAGCGTCCTGTTACCGTGGACATGGCTATTTGAATAGATTACTTCCATGCAGGGGTGCACTACTGTTACCCAACACATTCAATTACATCTGGCCGGACACACTTGCTGGGTAATACCCGGCCTCGGGTAATCGACAGGACGCAGTCCTACCTAGGCTGAACATAGAGGTCAGCACGCCGGTCTAAATCCTAAGTGCGAAGGGGCCTTGTGCCCATCATTCTCTGCACTCCTGCACATTGCGAGACTGGCCAGGGCCCAAGCGCGACTGTGGAAACACCACAGATGTAACCAGCTCACCCCAACAATCAGCCCGCATCTCTGAGCTGTGACATCTGAAGACCTTTCGGCTGATACATATGACGTAGAGGGTCCCATAACCATTATCCCACGTGGTGGTAGTGCATATATGGCCAGGGGCCAACTCAGATCAAATACCCAAATCCATTAGGCGTGTTTAGTAACTCGCAGAGACGAACAGGATCCCTTTCGCTCTGACATGGCAATCCACGGACTACGACCAAGGACCAGGCCCCCCTCTCTCCTAGGTGGTCTCTGCCTGCCCTGTCGTTCCTCCATAATATCACTCGCGGGTGCTCTTGGAGCCGACCCATCTTTAATATTATTCTCTCACAGGCACTCTTGGAGCCGGCCCGTCTTTAACAGTTTAGAGTATTGTAATATGTAAACATTTTCATGATCATCACCCAGAGTGATCACGGTCCGATAACAAGCATGGCAAACGGACAAGGGTGAAGGACCAGCTGATGAACATAGCATGCCTAACTAGGCATTATAGGATAGCAGGTAAGATATCACTAGTAGGCGACAAAATGAGGCTATGCATCAGAATAGGAGCTATTGGAGCAACAACAGAAGCAATTCTAATGCAAGCATAAGGGAGAAGGAATGGGTGATATCTGATGATCAAGGGGGTTTTACTTGCCTGGAAGCACAAATGAAGGGGTCTGGTCGTGTGACCTAACGCAGTACTATGCGATACAGGTGAAGGGGGAAAACATCCGGGAACGTATTCCTGAAGTTTGGCATTTTTTGGTCAGATGAAACAGTGGGGACGGTTCCATGTTCGCTATGTTAGAGGCACATGACAGATGAATGGAGTGCATATTCGGAATCGTCATATTTTTTTGATCGTTTTTCAAATATAAATTATTTTAATCTGAGTTATGGTTTATTTTATATAATTTTTCAAAATTTTAATAATATTCTGGAATTTCTGGAATTATTTAAATTGAATTATCCGAAAAAGTATTATGTGACGTCAGCAGAATGTCATGATGATGTCAGTGGTCAACACTGACCATTGACCGGTCAAACTAACATGCGGGGGTCATTGACACAGGTTAATTAAACAGAATTAATTAGTTTAATTAGGTGGTTAGTTTAATTAAGTTTAATTAGTTCATTTAATTTAATTAATTCACTAATTAATTAATTAATTAATTATTATTCTTAAATTCTTTTTTATTTTTTTATTTAGTTTTCGTTCCAGGGGGCGTGGGGCCCCAACATCAGTGGCCCAGGGGCCTAGCAGGCGCTGGGCGTGGGCGAACGGGCTACGGGCACTGCCCGGGCGCGGCATCGCCCGAAAGTAGGGGTGCGGCGGGGCATCGATGGGGGCGCGGCCAGGGGCGGCGTAGAGCCCCTCGGGCGGAGGCGAGGCCAGGCGGGCGGCGGTGCAGCAGAGCAGCGTGGCCAGCAAGCGGGGTGGAGCGCGACGCTGGGGAAGCAGGGGGGCAGAGCAGAGCGGCTGCGGCGAGCGGCGCAGTAGCAGGAAGCAGCCGCGGCGGTAGTGAGCGAGGATGCGGGGCAGGCGCGAGCGGTGACGAAGCGAGCGGGACGGGCGTCGAGCAGGAGCAGAGAGGGGAAGGGGATCAGGGTCCTCACGGTCCTCGTGAGAAGGTGGCGGCGTGGCTCGGTGATGGCCGGTGGGGAGGAGGTCGGGGACGGCGAGGCTCGGTGATCTCAGGGCATTACTAAATATGAATGACTATATATTGTCTTCCTCTACTCTCTTCTCATGCTGCAAGAATTGCTTCAAGATGCTAGTCTTCGATAGGCTAGGTCTTTCCCCCTCTGTTCCAGCATTTCTGCAGTTTAGTCCAAAGATATAGCCCCATTCCTTTGATACCGATGCATAATTAGTATAGTTCTGACGTAAGTCTTGCGAGTACTTTGGATGACTACTCACGGTTGCTTTGCTACTTCTTTTTCCCCATATCCAGATAATTCAATCAGACGATGGAGCCCAGGAGCAGGAGATCCCCGGAGGAGCCTACTACGACGTCAAGATCCCCGACAATCAGGAGTAGTTCGGAGGCCGTAGGCAGGAGGACTTCGCCTTTTTGATTGTATCGTTGTTTGTGCTAGCCTTCTTAAGGCAAACTTGACTAACTATGTCTGTACCCAGATATTATGGTTTGTATGAATTATGTATTCGGGACCTCGTGGCCCCAGGTTTGTAATATGAAGATTTATGTTTGAATTTGAGTTTAGAGTTATGTTCTGATATCTTCCCGTGAGTCTCTGATCTCGAGCGTGCAAGTTTGCATGTATGATTAGTGCACGGTCGAGCAGAGGGCGTCACATTGCCTTCCCTTTATGCCCTTGTGAAGGACACCTTTCATGGATATTTTCGTATTTTTGTGTACCAATCCTACCCCTTCGTTTTCCTATAAATAGAGGTGGAGAGGCACTCTCCACACTCACTCCAAGTTCTCTCATGAACTCTCATACAAATGCCATGCATGATCTGGCTCTCTCTCTCCCTCCCACAAAATAGTTACGTAGAGCCGAAAGGCTATCTGGGTTCCGGTGGGAACTAGTTCTGCACGGCGAAGCTTTGCCGGATAGCTGACACCGTATGTGTGCAACCCCCTAGAGAGATCGTAGTTTTGATCTTATTTCGAGAGTGCCTCCCGATGGGCTGTCCGAGTTACAGTCCGAGTTTTGAGGGTCCTACCGAAGGGTTGTCTGAGTTACAGTCCGAGTTTTGTTTGTCCTACTGAAGGGCTGTCCGCGACATCGTTCGGGGACTGTCCGACTGCCTCTCGGAGGGCTGTCTGGGGGACTGTCCGAGGAGCAGACGAGGGAGTACATCCTCGTGGTTGGGAGGTTGTAAATCCTAGCTGCGGGGATCTGCACCGCTGGTCTTCATCGACTCTACTTCCGCTGTGCTACGAGCCGGTAAAAACATATCAAACCATGTATGCATCTCCATAGTGATCCTGGGCATGTTCGTAGTGCGGAATTTTTTTTTCTGCTGCGTTCCCTTACAAATATATCTCGGATTGGCTATGGAGATCCCATAATAGGTAGGTATGGTGGCTGTTTTGAGGAGATGGGTGTTGTTTTATGTCTAAGAGAACAGGGTTCTCTTATGGGGCCTGGATGCACCGGTGAAGCATGCACCATGTTTCAAGGTAAGAGTGGGCAATGCACAGTACCAAAGAGGCTAGCAAAATTTGGATAAGTGGAAGTGCGTAAAAGGCCAAAAATCTCACATTAATCATAAGGAACTCAAATATTTATTGCAAGAGCCTAATAATGGACCCAAAGAAAATGAAACCCCCATGCCCATAGGAGGGGAGGTTGGGAGAATTTAATCATCGCGTGCCCCTCGATCAGTACACAATGTGAGTGTCACTTTAAGATGCCCTTAACTCAAACCTCACCACTAATACCAGCGGCTTCCACTTTTATTTAGATTAATGAATGTACGGCCCCATGAACTTTAACACCGATATTCCATACTAAACATTAACCATTTACTCATACAATCATCTATTATTCCCTCAATATCGCAAAACTATTGCAAGGAATCAATTCTATCACACTACTAGGGAAAACCCTAGTAGTAGCGTGGGTTTGTGGCCTAGCAGTAGTGCGGGGGCCAGCGCTACTACTAGGGCACTACAGCTAATGTTTAGCAGTAGCGCCGATTGACCCCCGCTACTACTAACAAACCTAGCAGTAGCGTTGGCGTGACCAGCGCTACTGCTAACACAGTAACACTACATAGCAGTAGCCACTATCCAACCAGCGCTGCTGCTAAATTTTTCCTTTTTTTATTTTCTTCTACGCATTTGCACTGTGTTTGTACATGTTTTATACAGTAGTCTCATCACATTATTTTATGATCATGATTAGTTATTATATCAGTGGGTGAAAGAGGCGTGGATTTGATTCAAGTGGAGGCAACATGGCGCAGATCCAAAGTACTACTAATCAAAGTGACTTTGTTTGGATTAGTAGTACTTTGGATCTGCACCATGTTGCCTCCACTTGAATCTAATCAATGTTTCTTTCACCCACTGATATAATAGCTCATCATGTTCATAATGATATAACAACTCAGCATCATCATCATAATAATAACTCATCATCATTTTCATAATAACACATGTCATACTCATCATTATCATAGTCATCTAACAACTTCTACTTGTTATCATAGTCATAACCAACCCTAGTTAATTGTTCTTACCACATGATCATGAGTATTAGCTAGGACCTGCTACGCTCTCTAAGGTAAAATAGCATAAAACAACATAGCCCCTGACTCTCCATTTTGAAGAATGGAGATTATCCTGTCTCCAATTCGTGTGCTTCGCACAATGTTGCTTCCAAATAGCTCCCTATGATTATTCATAACTTTTTTCCATTCTTTGATTGTGATGTCTTCATCGGTTTGAGAAATCTTGTATGAACAGCGGTGAACCCTAGGTGGACTTGGCCATAATCTAATAACATCAATGTGAACTTTCGTAAACATCAGATGAGGCACACAATCCTTCGGGATTTTCTGTTGAAGAACATAATAATAACGTAGTTAGCAATGTAGATTAGCTTTAGAAGAATGTATGCAAAAGATGTACTGATGTCGTAATAGTAAAAAATCTTACCATGCCATCTCCATGGATGTTATCGTAGTTCAACACATGCACTAGTGGCACGTATTGACCATAATGTGGAGGAGTTTCATAAATGATATTGAAATTCTCAACATCAATAATAAATGAGATAAGATGATCTTTCTCCTCATAAGTTAGTTCAGAGCCATCAGTGTAGTAGGTTCTGTCTACTATCTTCCGTACATTTTTTGAAGAATGGAAATAAGCTGTCAATGATTTTTAAATAAAAAATATAAATTACTTAACAAATTTATTTGACAAACTCACAAAGAGGTAGAATTGGAAGCGTCTCGACATCCACTCAAATGTTGATATTATCGTCAATTTCATCTTTGGGCCGAAGATCGAAGGTGATTTGCATATCCTCCTTAAATTCATAGGCCTTGCAAAATCCTCTCCAAGTTGAGGAACCAAAATGCGAGCTATTTGGTGCATTAAATAGCTTAACCAAAAAAGTGAAACCATGCTTCCTCCTAAGATGAGCACTCTTCATCTCTGTTCCCTCCCTATCTTCAAAACTGAGCTTTTCCAAGACATACGGTCTTGCATGACATGGGATGAACTATTTCAACTGAAAAAAATGGAAAATTACAAGTTGAAGCCAAAATTCACAAGTCATGCATAGTTACGGAAAAGTACATGTAGTCGTTACGTACCGTAAAAACGTCGAAAGTCTCCTTCAGCACGATGGTGATGTACCTACTATTTTGCAGATAAGGCATCCTGTCGCACATACCCCGGTCGTCTTTGCAGTAGTCGCATTTAGGAATCATATCGTCATTAGACATTTCCTGTGTTCATAAGTCAAAGATTAAAAATCGACGGCAAATAACAGGAACTCAACACACAGATCATTATTACTCATCACGGGTTGACTTTCGGTCTGTCGAGTCTTTCCTTGAAAACTCTCATCTCACGTGGTGTTCGCAGATATTCGACCGACGGTGATGGTCACTACTCCTCCTCCCCCTAGTGCATAACAAAGGTCTAGCACAAGGAGAAGAAGGAGAAGCAACCCCCACGACAACAGTCGGCATTCTTATTCTCTCATATATGGTGGACACTCTCCCTCACTAATTTTCTGACTGTCATGTATTGAGCCTCGACAGAGTTAAAGTCAACCCAAAATGTCGTTTAATTCTCTTTCCAGCAAATCCAAGGCACTCGATATTTCCTACATACTAGCACAAGTCATGCTAAAATTCACAGAAAAATCCAGCATGACCTTTGCTAAAATAGGACATATCAAGCGCCTGAAATTTACCGGAACAGAAATGAATCAACATTCCGGCAAAACATAGGCCACTCGGATTTTCCATGCGATACAAAGATGTTCATACACATACAGAGATGTTTAAACTTGAAATTCTATCCAGATCAATTATCATTTAAAACAACTAGCTTCACATTGTCACATCTACTCATCTACTACATCTATAAAAACATCATGTTTACTCACTATAGACGATGGTTGTCGACCGGGCGCGGGTGTCGTCGGTGATCTTTTGGGTGTCGTTGACTGGCTCGTTGGTGATCTACCCTGTGCCACATGAGCATTCACACGTGAGCATACAAAGTAGGTCTCTCTCTCTAAATTTGGCAATGTGAGATTGACATAACTAAATACCCGAGTTCTACTCTATTCAACACTTACTAAAAAAAATTCTTACTACAAACTTCTATTACTAAATGTGATACCTAAAAATTTCTCATATAGCATTCCAATACATTTCTATTACTACAATTTATTTTCTATTCTATTACTAGTTATAATCTCTACCAACTAAGTGTCCAATACATGTTTCTACCAACTAAATTTTTAAATAATTAAGTAAACTAGAAAGTATAAAGTATTAAGTTAACTAATTTTTGTTACTAATTTTTTTACTAAAAATTCAAAAACAGAGGGAGGTGAAGGGAGGAACAGGGAGGGATGAGGGAGTGAGGGAGGGAGGTGGAGGGAGGGAGCGACGTGGGGGGAGGAGGAGGACGGACAAGACAGGGAGGGAGGTGGGAGGGAGGAGGTAGGAGGGAGGGATGGAGGTTGAGGGAGGAGGAGGACGGACGAGGCAGGAAGGGAGGAGGGAGGAGGGAGGGAGGGAGAGGGAGGAGGAGGACGGACGAGGCAGGGAGGGAGGAGGCAGGAGGGAGGGAGAGAGAGGGAGGTGGAAGGAGGGAGGGAGGGAGGTGGAGGGAGGAGGAGGGAGGGAGGAGATACCTCAGTGGAGGAGGAGCAGGAGCGCGAGCGATCTCTTCCGGTGGCGGCGGGCGACGGCGGCGTGGCATGGGGAGAGAGTGGAGAGGGAGAGTGAGGGTCAGCCGCGCTGAGAAGACGATAAGGTTGGGTTAGCAGCAACGCGCGTTAGGGACCAGCGCTACTACTACGGGTCTTAGCAGTAGCGCTGGCTTGGTATCCCACGCTGCTGCTAATTTAGGGCCACGTACTGGCATAGTACACACATCGTAGTAGCGCTTTATCTCGGGCCAGCACTACTACTATAGGCCTGGAAGTGGCTGTGGTTCTCTAGGCCATGCTACTACTACAGGTAGCCCCATGCGCTAAGGCTGGGACCACTTAGCAGCAGCGCGGGGTGGCTAGCCAGCGCTACTGCTATGGTGGTACCTGTAGCGTCGGTTCACGACCAGCGCTGCTGCTATGCTTTTACCCCACGCTACTGCTAAGGTTCTACCTATAAGGTTTCTCCTAGTAGTGTCAAGTTCAATGATCTATAAGTTTATGCAAGTTTTTATTTATACCACCAATTTATACCAATCATTTATTTTTTGTACCCACATATAATTCATGCAAACAACCAATTGCTATTCAACTGCCTAAAAAGATATAAGTGAAGTAAGAGATTCCTAATCTTTTCAATAAAAGCATGCTTCTTCGCCGTGCTCTAACATATATAAGTGAAGTGCAAGAGCAATTATATAATTACTTCAACTCAAAAGATATAACTGAAGTGCATAGAGCATCTAAAATTTATGATTCATGTGTGTCTCTCCCATAGTGTATAACCAGAACAAGATGATTGTAATGACCAGCAAATAAAAAATAAAAGGAAAATGATGCTCCAAGCATAGCACATATTATGTGAATGAATAAAAACATTGGTCCAACCGAGACAAACCGATAATTGTTGATGAAGAAAGAGGGGATGCCTTCCGGGGCATCCCCAAGCTTAGACGCTTGAGTCTCCTTGCATATTTCCTTGGGGTGCCTTGGACATCCCCAAGCTTTGACTTTTGTCTCTTATTACTCCTCTCATATCGATGTCTCCCCTCGATCTTAAAGACTTCATCCACACAAAACTTTGCAAAACTTATTACAGGGGTCAGTACACATAAAAATAAATGACCTATCAGGTCCTGCGAAGATACGATGCATAATTATTTTCAAACAACATCTACTGTATACTTTCATTTCTACAATTTATATCCCCAAAATATAAGCCATGAATACTCAAGTATAAGTAGATAACAAAATTATAACTGCAATCTGTCAAAACTAGAACAGTCTATAGTAATATAATTTTGATGCATAATTCAATAACTCTAAAAAATCTGAAAAATTAGGACATAACAAAGAACCTATAAGACAGTATTGTGTAAAACTTTTAGGAATTTATCATGCTCTAGTAGAGAAATATAATTCAAATACTGAAGGAAAAGTTTATGTTTCTGCATAGAACTTACCAAACTTGCAATTGCAACACCCTAAAGGCTACTCTTGGCTTATTATTAAAAGTAAAGATACAAATATGATCACTACAATAGCAATAACCATATTTACATAGAAAAAAAATATTGGGTGCCTCCAAACAAGCGCTTTTCTTTAATGCCTTTTAGCTAGGCATGATACTATGATCATGTTTTTTCATCATTCAAAGACAAATCATAAGTCGCCGTTATAAAAGATTCATATGGAAATTTAATTTTATTCCTAGGTAAGTGTTCCATACCTTTCTTTAGTGGAAATTGAAATCCTATATTGCCCTCTTTCATATCAATAACTGCATCAACAGTTCTTAAAAAGGGTCTACCAAGTATAATTGGGCATGCAGGATTGCATTCAATATCCATAACAATAAAATCAACTGGAACATAATTCCTATTTCCTACAATAAGAATATTATCAAATCTTCCCAAAGGTTTCTTAATAGTTGAATTAGCGAGATGTAAATTCAAGGAGCATTCAGTCATGGAATCAAAATCAAGAACATCATATCAGGCTTTTTGCATGGTGGAAACACTAGCACCTAAATCACATAGTGCATTGCATTCATAATTATTAATCTTACTTTTTGTTGTAGGTTCCCAACCATCATCTAATTACCTAGGAATTGAAACTTCCAATTCGAACCTTTCTTCATTAGCCTTAATAAGTGCCTTTACAATATGTTTAGTGAAGGTTTTATTTTGATCATAAGCATTGGGTGAATTCAACATATATTGCAAAAGTGTAAAACATTCAGTAATAGAACAATTATTGTAATTGAAGTCTTTATAATCAAAAATAGTGGGAGTAATACTACCTAAAGTCTTGACCTCTCCAAGCCCAGTTTTATCAATTTCAGCACAAGATTTGTCACCCTCCAAACCTATGGGATGCCTTCAAGCTAAAGTTGTGACCTCTCCAATATCATTATTATCATTGACCTTATCATTTCGACACTCCTAAGTAAAGATTCTATAGGTGTACAACCTAGAGTTTTAAGATCCTCATCATTAAAAATCACAAGATTTGATTCAGGTTTTGCAGCCATCCTATTAAACAAAGTAGTTTGTTTATCACACATTCTTCCCAAGATAGATTTAGTTTGTGCTAGTTGTAATTGCAAATTCATAACCTCCTTATTCATCCCTTCAATTTGCTTACTTATCTCTCTAAGGATGGAGGAATGTTCCTTTACTTATTTAGAAAAAGATTGATTTTGTTCATATTGAGCATGCATAAAATGTTTAGTGGCTTTCTCAATTTCTTGCAATCTTTTCTCATAAGAGATACTATTATCAAAACCATTTGAAGGATTAACAGGATATGGCTTATGATTGTTCCCAAAGTTACCCCTATAAGCTTTGTTGTTAAAATTATTCCTAGAAATAAAATTAACACCAACTTGATCCTTACTTTGTTGAATTAAAGAGACTAAAGGAACATCATTAGGATCAATAGAAGCTTGTTTGGTAGTAAGCAAAGACATGATCATATCAACTTTTTCATTCCATGAGGAAATTTTCTCAATAGAGCTTACCTTTTTACCTGTTGGAGCTCTTTCAGTATGCCATTGAGAGTAATTTGCCATCATATTATCCAATAGTGTGGTTGCTACCCCAAAAGTGATTCCCATGAAGGTTCCACCTGCAGCAGAGTCTAACAGATTCCTAGATAGAAAGTTTAGTCCTGCATAGAAAGTTTGAACTACCATCCAAGTACTTAAACCATGTGTAGGATAATTTTTTATCATAGTTTTCATCTTTTCCCAAGCTTGAGCAACATGATCTTCCTTAAGTTGCTTAAAATTCATAATTTGATTTCTTAGATGAATAATTTTTGCAAGAGGTTAATATTTTACAATGAAGGCATGTTTGCATTTATTCCATGAATCAATACTATTTCTAGGCAAAGATAATAACCACTCTTTAGCTCTTCCTCTTAAAGAGAAGGGAATTTTTTTAATTTTATTATATCACATGCTACTTCCTAATATTTTTGCATATCACATAATTCAACGAAGTTGTTTAAGTGTGCAGCAGCATCTTCATTGTATGAACCAGAAATTGTTCTTTCATAACAAGGTTCAATAGAGCAGGTTTAATTTCATATGATTCTGCACTAGTGGCGGGTGGAGCAATAGGAGCAATAATGAATTCATTATTATTAGTACTTGTGAAGTCACATAACTTGCTGTTTTCAGCAGTAGTAGACCTGATACCTAGCTAAAATAAAAAAGTGTGTAGTTGTTGTTTTTTAATTATTTTTATTGTTTTTGAATATTTTGGAAAGCAAATAAACAAGCAAACATTAAATAAAAAGTAAAAAGGCAAGATAGTAAACAAGAAAGTAATGTGGTAGGGTATAGGACCTATTTGTTTCAGAATAAAGTCCCCGGCAATGGCGCCAGAAATCTTGCTTGCTCTCTCATAAGAGTGGTTGGGTAACCCCCAAGTTAAGGGTGAAGTAACCTAGCAATAAGTATTTCCCTCAGTTTGAGAACCAAGGTTTATTTAACCAGAAGGAGTTCTTCCAACAAACAAACTCACGGGTACCTGCACACCAAACACAACACAAACTTGCCCCCAACACTTCAAGAAGGTTGTCAAGCTTCTTGTCCTTCTAGTTACAAGGTAAATTGCACGGTATGGTAGGAATTGAAAGATAGGTAGAATAAATAGAATGGTACAGCCAAGAAAAGTATTTTTGATGATGTTTTCAGGAAAGAAAAATAGACCCCCGGGGCCATAGGTTCACTAGTGGCATCTATCTTAAGCAGATAAATGTGGCATGGTGAACAAATTATAGTTGGGCAATGATTAAATTACAATATTTATATTTATGACTATGATCATTCATGGTATAATTTCATATAGGCATTACATCCATGATACGTAGACTGTTAATCCAACTACATCTACAACTAATACTCCAGCCCTAGACCGCTATCCAGCATGCATCTCAAAGTATTAAGTTTATGACCAACAGAGCATGGCAATAAGCATGATGACATAATGTTGATAGTAAAACTATCATCCAAGTGTGATCAACAAACCATTGTTTTATCCTTAGTGGCAACAATATAGTACATGTCCGTTTCCTTTCTGTCACTAGGATGAATCACCGCAAGATTAAACCCACTACTATGCACCACTCCATCTGAAGAACTACCCATCAAACCTGGCCAGAGAAGAATAATAGATCGGAGAGCATATAGCTACTTAATTATACAGCAAAGAAACTTCCAAAACTTCAATAAAATTCAATGAACAATCTGATCATAAAGTAATAATTCATCATATCTATACAACCACAACCAACAATCACATCATATGGATCGCAATCTTGTGAGGCAGCTCATAGGAACTTTGTATTGAATCACAAGAGAGAGAAGATACCATCTAGATACTGCTATGGACCATAAGGTCCTAAGGAAACTACTCACAGATGGTCATGGAGGCAGCAAGGTTGATGTAGAAACCTCCGATGATGGATTCCCCCTCCAGTAGGGTGTCGAAACAGGCCTCCAGATTGGATCCCCTCAGAACAGAAACTTGCGGTGGCAGAAAAATCAGAGAAAATTGGTACGAAGCATTTCGGTAAATATAGGATTTATAGGCGAAAGAATCAGCGTAAGGCGGTGCACAAGGGGGTCCACACGACCTAGCCACGTGGGTGGCCCCCTTGGCACACCACCTGGCATTGTGGGGCCCCTGGTTGGCCTCCCGGCTCCTCCCGGCAATTTCTGGAACCTTCGTGACTTGGAAAAATTATATCAAATCCCCATGGTTTTTGACCTCCGTAGATATGGATTTTCTAAAAAGTCAAAAACATGCAGAAAATAGCAAGTGGCTCTGTGAACTGAATTAATAGGTTAGTCTAGAAAAATAATATAAATTGCTATAAAAAGTATTCAAAAGTGATATTATAATAGCATGAAACAATAAAAAATTATTGATATGTTTGAGACGTATAAGTCTGCAGTACAATCATGACCAATGAGCGGGTATAAATATGAAAATAAGTAGCATTTCAAGCAGTACTTACTTGGAGGGTGCAGGTTGATCATGCGGTTTTTGACACGTGGGAAGGGGTGCTGCCTCCTGATTCAAAGGGGTTGGGATGGTGGCATTGTGCACACCAAGATGGCGCGGAGCTACTTCGGGTGGTACTCGTTGATGTTTTGCTGTTGGGAATCATTGTAGAAAAAAATCACCCTACAAATCAAGAACCAGGATCACTATGAAGATGCAAATGAGGTTAGATTGGATTATTTCCAACTTCAAGTTGCAACGGAAGAAGAGTTGGTCTAGATCATTATTGAAGTCCAACCGTCCCATGAGCGGTCCCTCGAATGAAGATCGAAAGCATCTCTCTACAGATTGCACGCGTACGAGATTGACGATCCAGCAGTTCTTTGCTGTCCAGAGCTTGGCATCGCCGGAGAAATAGAGGAGGGAGAAAGAAGAGCCTCACGGTGTCCCTAAACTTTTTGGAACTAGAGAACTAGAGACGGGGCGCCTAAACCGGAGGAACTTGTGCGTTCAATAGGGGGCGCCCCACTCTATATTTATAGGTGGAAGGGGAGGGGCAGCCGACTTGGGGAGGGCGCTCCCCTCCTTGGTGCACCGGACCAGAGGAGGAGTCCTCCTCCAAGTCCAATTCGCACCCCCTCCCCCGTAGCTTGTCCAACAAGCTATAGGGGGCGCCACATCTTACTGGGCCTTCTAGGCCCATGTGGCTGCCCCCTATTTGGTTTTAGCCTATTTTGGGCAGCCCATTGCACCTAGATAGTTCCCAGGGCACTCCCCGTAATTCTTGAAAGCCTCCCATGTTATTTTTAGGCCCTCCGGTCTATTTTCCACCTACCCAGTTTTCTCCGCAACCCTTCTTGTAACCCTGAAACACTTCTGGTTTCTCTCGAAGCAATTTCTTTTATTCCTGAAACTTTTTCAGTAATATTTTCTCATATTCCTAACTCCAATAGATCTCAACAGATCATAAACCCTTAAGCGTGTGACCCTGTAGGTTCGATGAAATATAGACATGATTGAAAACACCTTTTAATCAATGATCAATAGCGGAACCGTGGACATCCATATTGACCCCTATACTCACATCAATGTTTATCGAGTGAACCTGTGGTTACCAGATACTATTCCTTTTTGCTTCATGATACTTTACAAAAACCGAGGTGAAATATAATTGTATCCATGTGAGTCAAACACATGCACATTATACAGGTCTCCTCGTTATCGGTTTTGTTCTCTTTTCTCATTCTCGTGTTCCGGCATCCCCGTGAGCAATTCATGCATTGTCTGGCCACACGATGATTGTGCCATCACACCAAGAGGGCCCTAAGAATATCTCTCCATTGCCAGAGGAGCAAATCCCAGTCTCGAGCTATCTAGTACCTCATCATACATTTTCGAAGAACCTCTAACTTGTCGTTATGATCACCCTGTTACGTATGACGTTGGAACAACCCCAAAGTGCAACATCCAGTGTGGAGTTACTAGATACTCTCATGGTCTAAGGAATCATCCATATGTTAACTCCCGTGTTATGGACTATAGACTTTTGACAATTTCATCTCTAAGTATAACATACAACTTGGGTCAATTCAACACGAGTGTTCTTCCAACATCATGCTCTCAATATGTTGTTGGCATTATCATTATGCCCATGATCAGGAAAGCGGAACCATCAATCAACACATGAGCTAGTCCTAGAGGCAAGACTAGGAATCTTGTTTTACCATTTATAACTCTACACGTGCTTATGAGTTTTCCTTTGAATTGCATATTCGAGAACCATATCAGTTATAGCATAGAATATAAACATTAATTATAAACTTGGAAATAAATAACACTCAAATATTATTGCCTCTAGGGCATATTTTCAACAGTCTCCCACTTGCACTAGAGTCAATAATCTAGTTTACAAAACTTCTTTTACACCAATGGTAATCCGGTGTTGTTCATGTTTTCCTCGTGGTAGAGGCTTCGTCATCTGGTCTGACACATTCAAACAATGTGAATCTTGAGTACTTTCGAATAACCCATTTCTACATGATGTCAGATTTCATGATACTTGCGTTTAATATTTCTGGACTTCTGGTTGACTTTGGTTCCTTTCCCTGAGCCACGGCACCGCTATTATCACAATGGAGCTCCATGGGGTTCAACATGCTTGGAACAACACCTATCTCTTCAAGAAACTTCTTGATCCAAACCGTCTCCTTCAAAGCTTCAAAAGTTGTGATATATTCCGCCTCTCTCATAGAATCCACAACTTAATTCTGCTTAGAACTTTTCCAGCATACTGCACCACCGTTGAGAGTGAAAACATAGCCCGATTGAGATTTGTAGTCATCTATACCAGTCATGAAGCTAGCATCAGTATAACCACTTACAATGAGCTCTTCATCACCTCCATAGACAGGGAGCATATCCTTAGTCCTTCTGAGGTATTTCAGAATATTTTTAACTGCTGCCCAGTGAGCCAATCCTACATCATGTTGGTACCTACTGCAAACACTTAGCGCATAAGCAACATCTGGTCTTGTACATAGCATGGCGTACATGATATAACCAACCACCAAAGCATATGGGACATTACACATCTGTATCCACTCATCAAATGTCCGAGGACATTGATTCTTGCTAAGTGTTGTGCCATGTGACATTGAGAGTGAGCCCTTCTTGGCATTCTCCATTTTAAACCTCTTTAAAAACTTGTCAATGTACGTGCTCTGGTTAAGCGCTATTAGGCGTCTCAATCTATCTCTATAGATTTTAATGCCTAACATATACTCTGCTTCGCCTAAGTCTTTCATGGAAAAAGCACTTTTCAATGACTCTTTAATTGTACTACAAAATTTCACATCATTGCCAATCAATAATATGTCGTCTGCATATAAGATTAGAAATACCTAGGAACTCCCACTAAACATCTTGTAGACACAAGATTCTTCGTCATTCCTGATGAAGCCAAATCCTTTGACAACTTCATCAAAAAGTGTATTCTAGCTCCTTGATGCTTGCTTCAAACTATAAATAGACCTTTGAAGCTTGCACACCTTACCAACATCCTTAGGATTGACAAAACCTTCAGGTTTGCATCATATATACATCCTCTTCAAGGTTTCCATTTAGGAAAGCTATTTTAACGTCCATCTGCCATGTTTCATAATTGAAATAAGTAGCAATTGCCATCATAATCTGCACAGACTTAAGCATAGCTATGGGCAAGAAAGTCTAATCGTAATCAACCCCTTGAATTTGTCGGAACCCTTTCACGACAAGCCTAGCTTTATAGATGGTAGGATTACCATCCGCGTTTGTCTTTCTTTTGAAAATCCATTTACATTCAATAGGTTTCACTCCCTCTGGAGGCTCCACCAAGTTCCACACTTCATTTTTGTACATGGATTCCATTTTGGATTTCATGGCCTTAAGCCATTCTTTTGAGCTGGGCACTGTCACCACTTCTCTGTAGTGTGTAGGTTCATCTTTCTCTAAGATGAATATCTCGTTATGATACCACTCAGGTGGTTCACTAACTCTGCTTGACCTGCATGGTTCAGTCACAAACTTAACTGGAGTTTCCACATTAGAGGTAGCAACTCCCGGTTCAGCTATAGGAATAAATTCTGGAACTACTTCTAGTTCTTTTATCCTATCAACTGTCTCTGAAGATTCAAGAATCTCATCAAGTTGTACTGTCCTCCCACTCATTCCTTTAGCGAGAAAGACTCTATTTTTCGCAACAAACACTTTGTCATCAGATTTGTGGTAGAAGGAATACCCAGTTGTTTCCTTGGGATAACCTACAAAGTAACATTTGTCTGATTTGGGATCTAGTTTGTTTGGTTGTAAATGCTTCACATATGCATCAGATTTTGAGATGCGACAAACTGGGTTTCTTCCCATGCCATAACTCATATGGTGTCATCTCGCCATAACTCATATGGTGTCATCTCAACAGACTTAGACGGTGCTCTCTTTAGTGTATAAGTGGCAGTTTCTAGTGCGTGACTCCAAAAAGATAAAGGCAAATTGGTAAGAGACATCATAGACCTCACCATGTCTAACAAGGTTTGGTTACGCCTCTCAGACACTCCATTCCTCTGTGGAGTTCCAGGAGGTGTAACTTGTGAAACAATTACATGATCACTAACATGTTGACTAAACTCATGACTAAGATATTCGCCTCCATGATCTGATCATAGAAAATTTATCTTTCTGTCATGATGATTTTCAACTCCATTCTGAAATTCTTTGAACTTATCAAAAGTTTCAGATTTATGCTTCATTAAGTATATATAATCATACCTACTTAAGTTTTTAGTAAAAGTTATGAAGTAGAAATATCCACTGAGTGCATGTGTGCTCATTGGACCACATACATCACTATGTATTATTTCCAGTAACTCACTCGCTCGTTCAGGATGACCTGTCAATGGCGTCTTAGTCATTTTCCCCATTAGACAAGCTTCACATGTGTCGAATGATTCAAAGTCAAACGACAGTAAAACTCCATCTTTATGAAGTCTTTGCATGCATTTCTTTCCAACGTGACCAAGTAGGAAGTGCCACATGAAAGTGGTATTCTCATCAGTCTTCTTAAGACGTTTAGCCTCAATGTTATAGACATCTTTCTCACATTCAAGATTCAAAATGAATAAACCACCAACAATAGGTGCAAATCCATAAAACATATCCTTACAATTAATTGAACAACCATTATTCTCAAACTTATAAGAATATCCATCGCGTATCAGACATGATCCAGAGATAATGTTTCTATACAACTTCGGAAGGAAATAACACTTATTCAATTCTAAGATAAATCTCGAAGGGAGACTCAAAGACATGACACCTACGGCTTGAGCAGAGATTCCTTCACCGTTCCCGATGCACATCAGGACTTCATTCTTTTCCAGCTTGCAAACTTTCTGCAGTCCCTGCATTGTGTTGCAAATGTGAGCAACTGATCCGGTATTGAATACCCATGACTTACAGGTATTCCTAGCAAGTAGAATATCAATAACATTAACTTCTATAACTTTTATACCTTTACCAAAAGAACCTATCTTCTTCTTATCTGCCAAGCACTTCTTGGAATTCCTCTTCCACTGTCCTTTAGCCTTGTAGTAGAAACATTCAGTCTCTTTAGTGGCTCTGCACTTAGACTTTTTCTGAGCTTCGGGCATACCGACGCCATTGCCCTTCTTGGACTTGCCCTTCTTCTTGAAATTGGTGTTCTTGTTCACCATCAACACTTGCTTGGTGTTCTTCTGCATTCCCACCTCGGATATCTTGAACATTACAAGCAACTCATTGGCACTCTTGTCCATTCCTATCATCTTGTAATTCATGACAAAACCATCATAAGATGGGAGGAGTGAAGCAAGAACAATGTCAGTTCCGAGTGTTGCCAGAATTCCAAATTCCAAAGCTCCAAGCCTATCACAATAGAATGCCAACTTAAAAATATGCTCATTGACCAAAGTTCCTTCAGCCATCTTGCATTCAATCAAGGCCTTAGTTGTCACAAAACATATGGTCCTTGCCTGCTTCTTATAGTACAGGTTCCTTACAAGTCAACATGAGGCACTGCATTAGCAACATCTTGTGATAATCCCGGTATGGGAGGATCACCTAGAGGTTGATCTAGCACAAACTCCTCCTTAGCAGTCGTGAGGACGAGCCTCAGGGTCCGGATCCAATCCCCATAGTTTCCAACATTAGCAGCTAACTTTTCTCTCTCTAACATAGGGGCTAAGTTGAAAGTGGTGTTGCGAGCCATTGATGTACAACGATAAACACAAGATTCATTTAGACATAGTTTATAATTAATTGCACTAGTATTTAAATAAATTTTAATTTAAAGTGCGCTCCCACTCAAATCAATATCTCTCATAATTGATAGTGAGTGATTCAAGACCCATAAAGAAATTCAACGCCATTGATATGGACATCACTGATGATGAGAATTTTAATCGGTAGGCCAACTTGTCAATCACATCTCCACGTGACTCTTGTTCATCTTTCGATGGGCGTGTTTGAGCTCAGGACGTTCCTGCCAAGAATGTCAAGACAACCAACTGATCTTGTAGTGTGGTTTGACAGTCATTCGTCTAACACCTCACTGATCGTTTGTACCCATGTGGACAGAGTGCACCCCGAAAAGCTACGTGTTATAGATGGCGCTACACTTGGCAGAACACTAACTACTTGATATTTTTAGTGAGAGATCGCCCTAATAAAAACGTCTATTGCACAATCAAAAGGGTGCAAAAAATAAGGGATAAACATCTCAGGCAATTCATAATAGCAAGACATGATATAGCCCCTTCCATCGGAGAAGTTATCTTCGTCTTCACGAAATTTCAGCCAAAAACGCTGCCATGGCAGCCTTTTTTGCTGCACTTAGTTCGTTCCGATAGCTTTTCCTCTTTCGTCTTCGCGTCCAGCTTCTTGCATTCGGGTCCTCCTCCACAAACTTGTCACCACCATATGTAGGCACTATTTTACCATCGCTATCTCTTTAGCTACTAAATAAAATTGCATTACATAAAATTTGACATGCAGGTCATTAAAGTGACAATCATATGGCTCCAGCCATCATGCCATACTATGACACGCAGGTCACTTAAATAATTACAACATATAGACATTTCATACAAAATCTCATTAATATGACGAAGGCTATACCACATCTCATGCAACCTGCAAAACAAAGTTAGACATCGTCTAATCGGTTTATACAAAAATTTAACTTACGTGGCTTCTAGGGTTTCAAATAAGCTGAAGCTACCGACTTTCATCATCAAGTATGATAATTTAAGTTGCTAGATTAACTTTGTGAGGTGTATGAAAGTGGAGACTTAATTAAAAATCTCCCTTCCCCATACTAAACTTTGTCATACGCATGACCCCCGCGTAGATCAAATCTACATGCCCTTTAGTTCATGACGATTCAACTTTCTTGACTAAGATGGAGCCCAAAGAACTGAGATAGCACATCATTCATCACCAGAATAGCCAATAGCCAGAACTTTGTAAAAAAACTCCATCATACCATCAAGAATAGAAAAGACACAAGTTCAAGGGAAGCAACAAAAACCATCGAGGAAAAGATTGCATCTACCACAATAGATCTTATCTTCTACTCGCACAAAACTTTCATTGAATAATAGATCTAATCTACCACAATAGATCTCATTGATCTATATCTAGAAAACTTATGTGCAATACCCACACAAAAAACTATGTTCTAGATCGTAACCTGCACATCTACTCATAGATCACTCTAGTACCACTGTTGGGAATCGTAGTAGAAAACAAAAAAAATCCACTCTATGAATCGACAACCAGGATCACTATGAAGATGCAAACAAGGTTACATCAGATCATTACCAACTTTGAGTTGCAGCGGAAGAAGAGTTGGTGTAGATTGTTCTTGAAGTCCCTTGAACCGTCCCATGAACGGTCCCTCGAACGAAGAACGAAAGCACGATCTCTCTATTGATTGCACGCGTACGAGATTGACAATCCGGCAGTGCTTCGTTGTCCAGAGCTTGGCATCACCGGAGAACTAGAGGAGGGAGAAAGAAGACCCTCGCGGCGTCTCTAAATTTTCTCTAACTAGAGAGGGGGCGCCTGAACCAGAGGAACTTGTGTGTTCAATGGGGGTGCCCCCCTCTATATTTATAAGTGGAAGGGGAGGGGCAGCCGACTTGGGGAGGGGTCCCCCACCTTGGTGCCCCGGCGAGGGGAGGAGTCCTCCTCCAAGTCCAATTTGCCCCCCCCCCCAGCTTGTCCAACCAGCTATAGGGAGCGCCACCCCTTATTGCGCCTTCTAGGCCCATGTGGCTGCCCCCTATTAGGCTTTAGCCTATTTGGGCAGCCCATGGTGCCTAGATAATTCTCGGGGGGCTCCCGGTAATTCCCAGAGCCCTCCCATATTATTTTTAGGCCCTTCGATATATTTTCCACCTACCCGGTTTTCCCCGAAACCCTTTTGGTTTCTCTCAAAACAATTTCTTTTATTCCCAAAACTTTTTTGGCAATATTTTCTCATATTCCTAAATCCAATAGAACTCAACAGATCATAAACCCTTAAGCATGTGACCCTGTGGGTTCGGTGAAATATAGACATGACCGAAAAAACCTTTCGGTTAATGATCAATAGCGGAACCATGGACATCCATATTGACCCGTATACTCACACGAATGTTTATCGAGTGAACCTGTGGTTACCATATATTATTCCTTTTTCTTCTGCATACTTTACAAAACCCGAGGTGAGATATAATGGTATCCCCATGAGTCAAACACATGCTCACTATATTGGTCTCGTCATTATCAGTTTTGTTCTCTTTTCTCGTTCTCGTGTTCTATCATCCCCGTGAGCAATACACGCTTTGTCTGGTCAGACGATGATTGATGCTATCACATCAAGAGGGCCCTAAGCATATCTCTCCATCACCGGAGGAGCAAATCCCAGTCTTGAGCTATCTAGTCCCTCATCATACATTTCCGAAGAACCAGTAAGTTGCTGTTATGATCACCCTATTACAGATGACATTGGAACATATTACTAATCCGGTGTGGAGTGACTCGATAATCTAATGAATCATGCATATGTTAACTCCTGTGTTATGGACTATAGACTTTAGACAATTTCATCTCTAAGTATGACATATAACTTGGGTCAATTCAACACGAGTGTTCTTCCAACATCGTGCTCTCGATATGTTGTTGGCATTATCATTATGCCCATGATCAGGAAAACAGAACCATTAATCAATACATGAGCTAGTCCTAGAGGAAAGACTAGGAATCTTGTTTTACCGTTTATAACTCTACACGTGCTTATTAGTTTTCCTCTGAATCGCATATTCGAGAACCATACCAGTTATAACATACAATATAAACATTAATTATAAACTTGAAAATAAATAATACTCAGATATTATTCCCTCTGGGGCATATTTCCAACAGTTTGGTCTACCCGAGGTCTTCGAGTGGTGGCTGGTTAATGGCACGGGCGGACGACATGCATAAAACTAGAGCTGCACTGCCGTCTAGATTGATCATGGAAGTAGCAACCTGGTTTCGCTTGATGTTGGTCGAGCCAGGATCTACAGCCTATAGCTGCTTCAGCCCATCTAGTTGGGGAATGTCATCGGGTTGTGGGGCCGGAAAGTCCAGTTGGGTCGACCAATTCCTCCATGCCTGCACAACAAACAAAAAGGTCATTTTCGAACAGGTGTGTTAATATGATTGCCAAGGATTAAGAGACACCCAAGCACTTACCACCGACACCGGTTTGAAGGTAGAGAATCCAAGGTCTCTTGGCTCGTCGGGGAAATCGGTCGCCCTGCCTTTGAGGATCGAGGAAAGTATCTCCTGAAGAGGCCTATCCTCATAAAAGCCACCTCAGATTGCCTAGGTTACACCATCCTGACCATTGTACTCCCACATCAGATGAACCCGATCTTGGAGTGGTTGTATGCCTCGGCTAAGTGCTATGATCATGACAATAACCAGCATGACCCCTTGCCCATGCAGTTGGCTTATCTTCTAGGCCAGCGCGGCTATGACGGAAGAATCAGTCTGTGCCTGACTCCTCGGCCTCCAGGAGGACCGCTTCTGGGGTGGGACATCCAAGAAAGGCGTGACTAAGCCAGTCCGAGGAGGATCGGTGAGTGGAACGTCATGCAGATAGAACCACTCCTCCTGCCAGTTGGTGTTCACATCCGAGGACGCTCCCTCCAAGTACTCCACTCCAGCGTTTATGCTAATATGGGTCCCACCGCATTTGTATGGCTCAGGCCCGTTGGTCTGGAGTTCAACATGAAAAAGCTTTCACAACAAGCTGAAGTGCCGCTTGCAGCAGAAAAAGGCCTCACATAGCGTGACAAAACACGCTATGTGTAGGATGGAAGCCAGGGATAGGTGATGGAGCTGGAGGCAGTAGAAGTGGAGAAGCCCCCGGAGAAAGGGGTGAATAGGAAACCCTAGACCCCGAATCAGAAAGGAGACAACGCACACCCGTTCGTTATCCCAGGGATGAGGGATTGCCTCTTGATAGACGTCGTTGCCGATGGCGACAAGCCCGGGGCATGCGTAGGCAACTTCTGACGATGGCAAGTACCCGGTGTTGGAGAGCCAGTCCAGCTAACCTTTGGCCACCGTGCAAAGCTTCCATTTCCCCTTAGCAATGGGTGTCGTCCTAGGCACAGAAGCGATGGCCTTTCCCATGTCAGTGGTTTTCCATTGTGGCCGACCCCCGACCATGGTGGGATGATTGCGGGGGGGGTACGGTGGTGCACGCAGAAGAATGATGAGGGCGTGAGAGCACTGGGCGCAAGGAGGAAGAAGGCCAGGGGAGCGAGAGAGTAAAGTTCTTTCCCTCGGCACCTCCCTCCTTTCATAGGTAGGAGGAGAATGAAGCGGCGACTGTTTAATGCTACCGTGTGGCAGTAATACGCCCCCCTTCCCCATGGTTATGCATTACTCACGTGCGGGGATCGAGGGGGCGATCGTTTAATCCTTGAGAGTTTCGATACACATCATATCTCTTGATGGGACGTGACCTTGATGGGTCCCACACCACGTTCGCATGTCGGGTTGACCATTAGGTCAAGAACGCCATGTGGCTATGTGGGCCTGTAGACAAGACCAGTCAGTGTTGTCAGAACCAGGCCGGATAATCACCACGCCGGGAGCGCGGGAATATTCCGGCCATGGATCGGCCGCACGGGAAGACTTCTGATGTGCAGCTCAGGTCCAATTCTAATGACACTAATCAGAGCCACGGTGATGAAAGAATGCTTTGGATATAGCTCGGCGCTAAACTTCGGATTAAGAGGAGGGCGTTTTCGTTTGTACCAGTTTCAAGGCCGACGTTTAAAATTGAAGAGCAATTCGGATGAGCGAGGTGCGGCCAATCTTGATGACCGGTTCAGGGGCTAATGACTGTGTCCCGGCTAGGGGGCCTCTCACCGTGTCGACTCCCATCGTATGGGCCGGGCCAAGGACCCCCCATGTCGGTTCCGCCCTGGGTCACTTCGGACAGCCCGTGGCGATTACAAGGAAAGACCAGAAGACTTGACGTATACTCCAAGATGCTGGATTCGTGGAGGACTCTGCCTCCCCGTACGTAGTTGACTAGGATCTTGTAACCCTAGGACCCCCGGGTATCTATATAAACCAAGGGGCCAGGCTCGTAGAAGACACATTACAATCTCGTGGTAGATCACCTGTACTTTGTACACCCCAACACAATAATACAATCAAGCAGGACGTAGGGTATTATCTCCTCGGAGAGCCCGAACCTAGATAAAAACCCTGTGTCTCTGTTACCCTCGTTCCTAGACGCCTAGCTTAGGATCCCTATCCCGAGATCTAGCTCCGTCATATAGCGGTAGGGATGCAGGTACACTGGACGTGCACCTGGCACGAGGGGAATAGTGTGGTCGAAGGACCGTTGTGGTGGCTAGTTTTGCTAGAGTTGAGCAAATAACTATGACTTGGCTAGGTTCGGGCCCTCCTAGGGTTCTAGAGTTGGTGAAAGATGATTGTAAGGACACTATGAATGAGTAATACATGGTTTCTTCCCGCAAAAAAAAAAAAAAAATAGTGTGGTCGAAGGACCGTTGTGGTGGCAGCCCCGTGGGCTCAGCGAAGAGATGATTGTAGCTGTGCAGAAGCTCTTGCACCGATTGTGGCACGGGCACTTCAGCAGCCTGGACAGTGTCCGGTGAGATGGTGCACAGTTGAAGTACGCGCGCCACGCCGGCATGTTGAAGGAGTAGGTTGAATTCCTCTCCAGACAGCATCTGACATTGCGTCACGTTGGCCTTGGCCCCTCTCAGCTGCACTTGTTGTCCTTCATGTTCAAACTGCATCATCTTCTCGAGCCAGTGCACGTTCATAGGACTATGGCATGCTAGCCAGTCGATGCCCAAAATCACATCGTAGCTTCCCAATGGCAGCACCTGAAGGTTGGTCTGGAAGTTGACCCCGTGTGTGCTCCACTTGCAGTTCGGGATCTCCTAGTCGCTGCGCACCTCGCTACCATCTGCCACTCACACCGTGATGGCGCGCTTGGCCTTCTGGATGCCTTGCAGGTGTTTGGCCAGCGAAGCGCACATAAAGCTGTAAGAGCTGCCCGAATCAACGAGCATGATGACCTCGCGCTGCTGCATCCAGCCATGAAGGCGCATGGTCATGGGTGACTCCACCCCGTCGAGCGCCTCTTTGGAGAGGACGCAGCACTCCGCCTCTTGTTCCCCGTGGCCTCCTCTTCCGTGGTTGTTGGGGGAGATTCTTCACGCGTCAGGTTCATCAGTTCCTCGACCACGTGCAGCTGCACCAGAGGGCCGCATCGGTAATTGCGGTTGCATCATTCCCCGCAGGTGAAGTATAAGCCTCGAGCCTAGCGGTAGGCCTGCAGTGCCGCCATCTTGTCCTTGGATGCCGGTGTACGGGTGGTCTCGGCAGCGCAACAGGATCTGGAGCTCCTCTCGGCCAAACTGTGCACAAATGGCATCACCAAATTGTTCCCACTAGCGCTGAAGAAGCGCGGCGGCACGCCGCGCCCGTGGCGGACACCGTTTGTATTTTGCGTAAGCCCGTGGTGGACGCTGCAATATAAGATTTAAGTCTAATATATTTTGTTGGAATGCATTTCTTATCTTCTTTTTAGTTGAAACGAAGTACAAATTGTTCTCTTGCTGATCTGTATTTTTATTTTCTCAAGTTTGCTTCCAGTTGAGAAGGTAAGTGAGAATGAGATGCAGCATGAAATTCCAGTTGAGAAGGCATGAATCATCTCACCAATCACGAATTTCCAGACCAGTGGTATTCTGTTCTTTGTACTGTTGCCTAACCAGTGGTATTCTGTTTTTTGTACTGTTGCCTATAACTCAGTGTTCAAGTTTTCGAATCGATTGATGGAACAGTACAAAGAACAGAATACCACTGGGTAAAATGTGCACATTAGCCGTTGTTTGATTTTTTTTACATCTAAGTAGATTAAAAAGCCTAAACACAGGAACTAATGGAGCCAGCATAGGTAGTAGAGCAACTGATCATCATCTAAAACTTTGTCTGAACAATGCGACTGATGGACTTAACTTGATGACCAAACTATAAAATCTTCAGTCAAAACCTCTGTCACCAACCTGAAAACAAAGTTTATTAGAGAGATAATATATCTTGCAAACTGGACATAGCAACAAAGAGATGGCAGTAATTACATTCGAAGGACATGCATATCACACATAGTATATCTCTGCAGCAAGCACCAAGCAACGGAGCTTGTCCAAAAGAAAGAAAGCCAGGACAGAGCACTGAGGCTTCCAAGAATATGTATTCCATTTAGAGCAGTCTTCTCTGCAACACATCAGAATATCAATTAATAAATGAAGTAGGATAAAAGAGAGGTAAGCCTTAAAAAATATCACCTTTATTTACTGAAGAAAGCCAAATAGAATGAAGCCATCAACAGCAGTGCTTTCTGCAACACATGAAAATATCAATTAACAAACCAAGTAAAGTGAAGCAGAAGGAAGCTGTAAGAGAAGAAGAAAAAGCATTACTAAATAACTTACAAATTACAAACCTACTTACTAAATGAAAGTTAGGTGAGCTCTACAACTTGGTTGTGTAGATGACACGCAATTGGAAGAGAAATTCTTAAAAGTTTGGCTTAGAATTTTGTACGTATAGAGAACATGATAGTACTTGCATAGATGTACATATGGTTGGGGTTTATATATTTTCAGTTACCACTCCCACATCGGCATGGAACTCAATTAGCAGTTAACAGGGACCTCGCAAATTCAGGCATGATAAAATGAAGCATAAAGAAGAACATCTGCAGCAACACCATATATTAACTCCAAGCCATTCAATTTTAGAAAGACTGGTCGACTACAACATAAAACCTCAGTATTCAGACCTCCATGATGTTGCACTATCACGATCATAATTTACTTATTGTGCAACTGAAAAGAGAATATAACATGCATAGAATTTCACCTTTACATATCAAGCAGTATGTATGGCCTTGTAGTCCACCACTCGGCTTCTTTCTTCTCGATGACTTGGTAACGAATAGATCTGTGACATATAATTCTGAACATATGGTTGTTGGACCATAAAAAATGTTCAGTAAGAAGTCATACGTATTTTCACCAAATATCTAAGAAATGGAAAAATTATAAATAAAGCGGGATGGTACGAATCCACACTACAAAATAAACATCACTCTCAGTCTACTTAACTAAGCTGAAACGACATGCTCCGCGGCACAAACAATGACATCCCGATTTTCCCTTAATCACTCGTACATAAAAATAGACCATATACTCGAGAATCCCATTCATCAGAGGGTAAAAGAAAATATTTGTCGCCCCAGCAAGAGTATTTGGTGTTCCTTTTCAACTCCCTTTTTCCAGTCCTAGCAAAGCAGATGTTACCCTTGAACATACGTGGTTCTCAAGCTTGCTCTGGTTCTGGCTTGACAATAATGGAACACAAACGTCCTATACTACACTCATGTCAAGTTTCATTAAGTTTGGAGCTCATTTACTAATCTAGTTAGTGGAGAAAAAGTACGTGATTATGCAGTACTAAATAAAATTAACTAAAGGAGGCACCCTTCAAAAACCAAACCTGTAGGTACACCTGCAGACGCTTATTTCCTTCGTGGTAATACTCGAGAAGTGCACGCTGATACAGCTGAAAACAAAACCATTCACATGGATTCTTTCTTTCTTCTGTACATAGTCAGCAAAACTGAATAGTAACTAAAGAAAAAAAAGCTAGAAATCACAGTATAATGATAACCACAATACAAGATATAGTTTCATAATAAGAAGTGCTTCTAAATACAATTCCGCCGGAATCAATTTTGAGTAACATAACAATACACTATTGGATCAGCAAACATATGGTGCAGCTATTAAGTTCAGTTAATCCATTACCCAGGATCACACGAGTACTTTTAGCTTGAATTGAATCAACGTGCATTTGATCATTATTTCCACCAGGACCCCTACTACTGCAGACAATTTCTTTCTTCGAAAATAGTTATGACAGTAATAAATCTGACCACATCTGCATAAACAAAGAGGCAGAAACCAGTGAACATTTTTCCATAGAGCTAAAGTAGAAAGAAAAAAGAGGCAAAAGTTTATAAGAAAAACCCGACATGATAATATTTGTGCCAACACGCTTTTCAAGCTCTGCAATAGGGAGTGCAGTACAGGCGAACATAGGGAAAAAAATTGGCCGAGGCACGACTGGATTGGCTATTTTTCTTTGGATAAAACGAATTCTGAATGGATGGTCCACAACTCTGTATCTACCTTTAGCTTTAACTATATCAAACCGTTCGATCGTGTGTAGTCCTCCTTCTTGGATAGCATCTTTGAACTTTTCCATCTTATCTTTCGGAATAACTTCTTCTGTCGTGCCACCCTGCAAAAACGGCTAAAGGCTGAACTGTATGAGGAGCGAAAACAAAGTATAAAGCTAGCAGAAAAGCATTAGAATCTTTACCTTGCGGTCAACCATGACAAAGTTCAGCCCGAACAGTATGGTAGAGTCAGATACTACTCTCCATGGATGATCTACCGTCTTGTATCTTTCCCTAGCATGTTGAACCTGGTAAGCGCCAAGCTTGTAAATTGTTCCTTCAGAGATCATGTTCTTGAAGAGCTGCACTTTATCTTTTGGAATTGTGCCTTCCATTGTACCACCCTGGAAAGGAAGTAAATATGTTATATTTTGTAAAGTGTGACAAACGTACACCAAAGAGAACCAATAACAGATCGAGCTTAACCTGGGAATCTATCATGACGAAATTTACACTGAACAGGTCGCTGTGGTCAGGATTCCAATGTTCCCATATCCTTGTAATGCGGACGGTAAGGATGCCTCTACAGGAATATCTTGTGACATATTTCAGCAGCATTTCATCCATCTATGAAATTCTAAAATAAATATATGCATAAGAAAACTTGCTTACCAGGGCATCAAAATTACGATGTTTCAACAGAGACGATTGAAGTAGTAGCATAAATTTAACAAATCTAAACATCTGCATTTCTATACATATATTTTTTTCAGGCAGGATGATTGTAAACATACACAATCACCCACAAATGCACAGAACATAACTGAAGAGTGAAAAGTGGCTGGCAAGCATACCTTACAAAACATGTGGATAAAGGAACTCTGAAAACAAATTGAGCAACAGATTTCCTATTGGACTTATTGAATCATTAAACATTCAATGTTGTTCCAGGAACATCTACCGTCTTTAGATGATGAACACAATCGAGTACCGTGTTGAACCACAATTTACTGCTACAGGTGAATGGCTAGACATCAGTTATGATGCACTGAGCATGAGCATGGAAATTTTGAACCGCGCACATCCCAATCCACAATCTGCTGCAAGGGAACAAAATGTGAAATCCAAGTAATCCAAAAGGTTGGAAAACACTGTACTTCCGTTATTTTATCAGGAAGCGGCCTCAACCTCGAATTTGCACTCTTATATCTGCTAAAATGCATATATCAGTAATGTTCTTAAAAATATATAATTCATGACATGATAAATAAGCTTAATGTACAGCCAGATGTGTTCAGGAGGTGAAAGATAATTAGTAAGCTTAATCGAGTACCTTTTGTTTGCTGCCACCATGGCATTGATACAGAAGACACTCGATGTTGCTATTGTCTATCAATAAATTTCTTAAAACCTGTTTATAGTAACGAAAGAAAATCAAGCTTCGAAACATCAACACACAACTTTAAACAAAGAATTAAGCAATATGTTGTACTATTATACTTAGCATGTGTCGAAAATGCCGCATACGTATATTCCTTCTGGCATGCATTGCCCATTTGCTGTGATGAGAACAATGAGAAACAGATATTTGGGGACAAATAGCAAGAATGCATAATGGGAACGCAGCTGCCTCTTTGCCATTGAGGTCGAACCAGTCCTACAATTGAAGCTGGCAACAATAGTTTATATATACCTGGTAGTATGTAGGTAACATTTTTCTCTCTTTTTAGCTCCATCTAAATGGAGTAAATTAAATAGCTTTTATAAAAGGAGTAAGAAGTAATGCAATGTATATTTTCATCTAGCCCATACGTTCTCGATCTAATATCTACTGACCAATCTGTCGAAGTGGCAACCATGCCATATTTGATACACTCCAGCAACTTAGTTATATGGCCCATCCGTTCTTCAAGATAAACATGACACATAGAATGGGCGACCGATCATTGGGGTTGTCCTGCACACACAAAAGTCCTAATTGGATCAAGATATAGAGACATAAAAAAGATGCTTAGTTCTTGTAGACATATTAACAAACAGATAGAGGTCATGAAATAGCAACATGAAAGAACAATACATGTGTATTTTTGTCAAGATTACTCCACACTAAACCTGACACCACACGAACATTTTGTCAAGCAACCAACCAATCAATGGAAGGAAAAACAGAAAATTGCAGCAGGGCACAAAACCATCCCTATTGCAGCCACAGAAGTGGGGTGGGAGCAGCCATACCTAAGCGCGAAGAGAAGGCCACACTGGGTGGATGGCTCCTAGCGTGAGGTAGGAGAAAGCCAAGGGGAAGCCGCGATCGATCCCGCCGTCGCAGGGATCGTCGCCGCATCTCCGCGGTTGGCCCTTGTCTGTTCTCCGTGTGAGAGAAAGAGGGGAGGCGCGAGAAGAAGTGGAGCTCAGCAACAGCGAGGAGAGGTGATGCTAGCCGGCCACAGGTAAAAGTGGAGCCGCGCTTGACAGCCATGGGAGGATTAGGGTTTGCGGGTGCTGACCCCATGGCCCAGCAGAAGCAGAGGAGGGGTAGGAGGAGAGGAGATGGCGGAGGGGGGAGGGGAACTCGGCAGTGACATGGGAGGTGGCCAGCCAGCCGCGGCAGCGGAGCAGGACGCCCTGCTCCTCTTTCTCTCTATCCCTCTCTCGTGCTCTCTCTCTGTTTCTGGAAAGAAGAAGAAGGAAACGCTGAGGGGTAAAATATCAACAGGGGCACGTAACCTCCCACGTAATTGTGAACAGGGCAGTAAGAAAAAAAAGGAAAAATCAAATCTCTCCCGCTTTAGTATTGTTACTGATGTGGTTGTAACGCAGATGGGCGTTGGTTGATAGTAACCAAGCCAAAGCACCATCGATGGAGTACATCGCGGCGCAGCTAACCCATGTGTCTGGGCTCAAAGTGCACACTCTGAAATATGCCTCACACTTAAGTCGCCATGCTCTCGGGCCATCCTCATCAAACATAGGGAGGCGCCCCCGGGGTTCGAAATTCACCCGGCAACGTCCCAAAATGGTCTCTAGTCCTGCCGTGACCGGATTGCCTGTGCCCGTCGCCACCGTGAGCCTGTGGTTGCTCACCAGGTCTGGGGAGGAGCGCGTCCGCCGTGTGGGGGATGAGAGGCGGCAGATCCGCCAGCCGGACCGGTGGCGGTGCCTATTTCTCCGCCTCCGTGGCCTTACCCTTGTCCAGGAGGTGCGCGCGGAGGTCGCCCACCTCGGCTCGCAGTTCCTCAATGGAGAGGTCGGTCGCAGGCCTTATCCCCTCGTCAGCGTGTGACCCATCTGTGGACCGGGTACCGGTCACTCCCCTTGCGCGCTCACACTGGTCTTCCTTGGGCCGCCAGTTCCGGTTGGGCTTGGGCCGTCGAGGTGGATGGGGTTGATGTAGTGATAGCAGAGGGAGAGGCCGTAACATTTTCGTATCAGTAGGACATAAGCTACGGTGATGAACGTGTGCCATGTGTGCTCCGCATACGTACTAGTATATCAAAAGTTACAATTAATTAATACCGCATGTGAACAAGAAACTGAGCACGAGTTTTACAACAATGATGACTTGGACGTTGGAAAATGGTACCAAGAAAGTGACATATATATATCAGCCACTGGTTCTTCTTCTTTTGTGGGCGTATGAAATGATGAAGATTTGGTTCGTACGTTGTGATAATATATATGTCATGTCATAGACTTACCAGCTTTGATGCTGGTGCTCATCTTTTGATGACATTTTAAATGGTTGTTTGATATGAAAAGTTGAAGAAATCTTAGTGATCGAGAAAGCCCTCCTCTCTTGTATGAGAATCCAGAGAGAATGATTAAAGTTTTTGGTGCTCTAGAAACAGGTAAAGGGGACATCAGCGCATGTAAGAAGAATCAGTGCAGCCGTACTAAATGAAAGATATGGCAACTTACAAAGACTAGCTGAAACAATGGTGTCCAAATGGTTCCTGGACAAGCCGAATGAATGCAATAATTAAGAATCAGGATGGAGCTAGGATCAAGATTTTCAGTTTCCATGTGTACAGCCCAGCAGCTAGCTAGTAAATTAACCGTGCAATTCATGCATGCTAATAGCTGGGTCTATCTGCATAATTGCATTCTGAATGAGTTAAAAATATATGATTCCCAATGACAACATTGCCATATCAAAAGAACCAGTTTCTTTTTTTTTCATGAATGAAAGAACGGACTGTTAATGATATGGTCTATAGAGCAGGATGAAGCGAATCGTCCTACTAGTTGAGGAAATTGATAATATGGCCTGGGCCGGAAGATGCATGGAATCAACACGAGGAAATTTACAAAACATGCTACTCACTGAACAGAGCAACCTGACTTGAACAAATTCAACTGTAGGAGCACCTGGCCTGGCCGGGCAACCTGCAGGCCAACATGTAGTGTTGTCAACCAGTCTGATATGCAACATGCTACACGATACTAATTACCATCACATATATAGTAGAGTAGGGACAGCTAAAACACCATTACCCTCACATATAACCTAATAGCTGCTACAACTGAATCTGAATCATGCCCAAACACCCGTCCATACTCACTCAATGCCATTATGTTTACAGATTCTTCGGCATACAACACGCAAATAAAAATAAAAGTAATAGTCTCTAATCTCCATGCAGCTACACTATTCACTGTTTTCTCAGTCACAAAAATCTTCCTGCCAACAGTAAAAAATACACAATACTTGTCTCTGCCTGATATATGACAACACAGATTTTAGCCTTTGGTTGGCTCCATTGCCATCAAGTGCCTTTGGTCTCTAGTCTTTGCCTGCATGCAATTTGATGCAACCAAGCTGAGCAGCGGGATGAAGACCTATCAACAGAGCCGGCTAGTCTCCCTTCCACCAGCTCACATCAGGATTTAAACTAGATGAGATGCATACAGAAATCAAGCACAAGTGAGATGTCAGCTGTCATTTATTCAATATGTCAGACATATCCTACTGATATAATCTAGTATACAAACAAAATTGCTACAAATACAAACCATGAATAAGGCAACAGCAAGAGATCACGTGGGTTCTGGCACTCAGGATTCCGAGCTACTTGATGCCCGTCCTCCGAATTGCTTTTTCGTAAGTTTTTAGCTTTGTATCAATGTTAATTATTTTACTTGATGTTTATGTCTTCTCTTACGAAATTATACTTTTGATTTCTTGAAGGTGTTAGTTCTTTTTTATTGTTCATCAGGTTATGGAAGGCAGCGATGAAGCAAACCATTGATTTGGTACTCTTTTGTATCCCATATTATTCTTTGTAGTTTTTATCATGTTTTAGCTATTTTATTGTATTGTTAAGCATTGAGTTTAAATTCTGAAATTATTGTGCAATTAAGCCATATTTTGTTTGTTTTCGTATGGAGTATTTTTTAGTTATGGCGTAACCTTATGGACGCTAAATTTTCCCTCGCTCTAAAATTATTATTTTTGGGCCCAGAGCTTGCTCTAATCCTGGCTCCACCACTGCCGAGAAGGGGCGGCTCCCGGTGGTGCAGGCAGAAGCGGCGGAGGAATCCGGGGTCAGTGAGGAGGCCTCGCCAGCACTTGCAGACGGCGGAGGGGCGCAAGAGGGAGGATGGCTGGGGTGCGAGGCGGAGGAGGATCTCCCCGAGCATGTTACCTCATGGCAGCGCCCTCCTCAATGGCGTATGTCGATCTAGGGACGGGATCGCTTGCGTGGATTTGTGGATGCAGATGACTGAACCATGGTTGCTTGAATCGTAATAGGTTTCTGTGCGTCCAGTGCAATCTCTGGACTCCTTTGGCAGGCTACGCCAATCCAATGATACTTCGTAGCATTGAAGTGTTGAATCCTCGCCCTTCTTTTTCTGTTGTTTTGATATATTTTTTCTTCTGATTTCAGTTTCGTCAGAGGTCCATCACGAAACATGACCTTAATTGATTGCTTTTCGCTGCCACTAGTAATTAATCTTCTGATTTCATACATACATACAATGTCAGCATAAATAAACCCAGTTGAATTGAATTAAATCTCCAAGGTTATGTTTTTTCATCTTGTTTGTTACAGTAATTTTCTCACCAGATGTTAACTCTAGTGAAGTTTCTGCAGTCCACCCTGATGAACCTATGTATATACGTATTCGTCAAGCTCAGGCATTGAGCGACACCTCAACAAATGTGTTCCCTCAACAACATAAAATGATTTTTTTAATCATTGCTGAACCATAAACCCTACTATCATGTAGACTAGGAACAACCAACACATCACTGACGTATCCTAGAAGCTGGTCCACGGCTGGATTTTTCCTGTAGTGTGTCGCCGTGCATACTTTTCTTCTCAAGTTGTGGCTAGAAAGAATCTAATGATATGGACTGGACACTCAACGGTGAAAGTAACAATGATCAACCACAAAATTAGGAGGAACTTGGGAGAATTGGAATGTAGCATTTTGCATCATGCAGCGCTGTACAGTGGGACCCTCCAGAATACAAAAAGGCATTTTGTATTCAACCTACGTCGCCCCCGGAGCAGCAGCCCCCGCCTCCCTCATGTCGCCCCCGTGGGCAACCCGGGGGTAAACCCTAGCTGCTGTCACTCGAACCCACCCGCCTCTCCCCCCTCCTCGCCGCCGTCCGCAGCGCCACCAGGCAAAGCCTAACCGGCAGGGCGGCGGCAGGGCTTCTCCACCCTTCGTGCATCACAGCCGGCATGGGACGGCCAGATCGCGAGGAGGCGCCGGGCTAACGCGGGGTCCGGCGGTGCGGCGGGCGGCAACTTTTGGCGGCGTCGTGCACGGCGTGGCGGCGGCAGATTCGATGCGAGCTCGGCGGCCGATCCAATCTATGCGGCGCGGCGGCGATGGCTGCGGCGGCGTGGTGGCCGGCCCTGTCTCGGGTGGCGGCAGCTGCTGGCGCAGCGCAGCGCAGCCCTGTACCGGGAAGGGCGGCCGCTGCGGTCGGCGCGCCATCGGGCGTCGGATCGGCGGTGACGGCGTGGAGGCCATGGTGGACTGGTCGGCGGCGCCTCCGGTAAGATTTGATCTGGCCGGTGCTGCCGGTGGTGGTGGCCATCTCCTCCGTCGGTGGTGGTCGGCCTGACGCTGGATGGTCAGATCTCGAGATCCGTCATCTAGCTCCGGCTGTGAGTCGGGAAGACATAGTTGCCCGTGAAAACCGAGCCAATGCAGGGGATGGCGGCGTTCTGCGTCGTTACCTTGATGAAGGCATTGTCGTGTAACTACTGTCGACCCACTCGTGCTGTTCCGGGGCAAACCCTAGGATCTGGTCTTCCAGATCGGACGATGGCGGTACTACGGTGTAGTTTTCTCTTTTGGGAACATCATTTATGGAGCAGCGCTGGAAGAGAGAGGCAGGAGGTGGAGCGGCTTCGTCTTGCACGGAGCTTTCGGTGGAGATGTCAAGTCATGCCTGGCCGACAGGTGCTACACCGTGTCATGCCTGGTCGGCAGGTGCTACGCACGGCAGATCTTCCAGAATCTTCGCGTCTGGATGAACGAGCGCGGGGCGGTGGCGCCGTTGGGCGCCGTGGTGGCGTCGACTGATGGACGGACTGGCAAGGATGATGCGGATCTCTCTCCTGAAGATGGGTCAGCGGTCCGATGAAGATGGCGGCGTCTAAAACGTTTGTGCATGTGGTGTACGCTTTAGGTCTGCTGCACCGGCTGCTCGTTCCGATACGTTATATGGATGGATCGGCGACGACACCGGGTTTAGATATGGGGAATGAGAGCACTCCACATCATCGAGTTTTGTAGGTGTGAGTGGTGGCTTCGGGTGGCTTGATGTATGTTCTTTCTAGACCTTTGTTGAATAATAAATAAAGATGGCCATATGCATTGATTGATGCAGAGGCCGGGGGTCTTAACCTCCTTTTTTTTTTTAAATGTGTTCTGGTAAAAAAAATCATGTTGATATTGGAACTCAAGTTTTAGGTACATCACTTTAATTCACTCCATTGAGGAATAACTGGATGAACGATGTCTTCCATTTTTATGCACACACGTAGCAGCTAAAACTTGGCACCAAGGATAAAAAAGACGGTTTCCAAAAATTTACAGGAGCAGCGCTTGTAGTGGTTACCAGCCTCTCAATGTATTCCGGTTTGCTGCTTTTGTTTAGATTTTTCTCTTGTAATTATGGCTTTTCTTTGGTGCTCCATTAGCATCAAGGTTACTTTAAGAAACCTCTTTCCACGGGTATATGCACAGGGGAGAACACCCAGGAACAGTTAATTTGGGTTTAATACCCAGGTCGAGTTTAAAAGTATATGAGATCAGGTATACAATCATGCACAGATTGATTGTCCAGATCAGGTATCCACCCTATGGATCCCTGTCATCAAACCTTGGTTATGTTCTTATATTGCACCACTAGTTAGCTGGTCAAGGCGGTGATAGGCTCCGACAAAATTCAGCCAAGTTCAAACAAATTTAGAGATAACAAGTTGACTGCTATAGCGTGGACCAAAAAGTTGCAATCTGAGCCGTAAGATGGGGGACCTGCGTCCGTTATGTGAGAGCTGCGCTAAAATGTCGATTTCTTTGGAAATTTCAGAGTTTCAGCTCCTGACAGGCAGTAATCATCTCTGTCCACCTCTACAATATAATCACTCTGCAGTTAGCAAGGTACAAAACGGAACCCTGGCTTCTCTTGCAGGTGAATGCCAAATCTGTTGTCCTTCAACTGTCACAAAACACTACTACACGATACTACTGTCATCTCCCCCACTCTGCTCTGCTCCACACTTCTATGAATTTCATTCCTAACAGCTGCTACTACTGCCCAAACACCTGATGAGATACTATATATGTCTTTGTCACTTTGTGGAAGATATGTAAAAACCTAAGAACAAACAATTGATATGATGTAACCAATCAGCAGGACAAAGATGATCTCTCCAAGGCCGGTTGGCTACTTTTCCTCTTCCACGTGCGCACATCAATATTTAATGTAGATGAGATATATGCTATGCATGGAGCTGAGCGGCTGCTCAACAAATGTGTTCTCTCTGCATGCAGCATAAAATGATTTTTTTAAGTACTGTTGAACCATAAGTAAACCGTTGTATAAACCACAAATGTGTTCTAATGCATGTTGGATTACTACAAGTCTGAACTATACTGGCAGTCAGAAGGATACAACTGAATCAACCATGCCCATGACTCTTATATAAACATACATGACTCAAGAGATTTCAGATTATTCCTTCAGATTGCGGGGATTGAAGGATTTAGAAGCCACAAATAATCTTTAGTCTCCATAATATGAATTGCAAGGACTGAAAGGATCAATAGCTCCATAATATATAATCATACAGGACTCAAGAGATCTGAATTGCTGTAGCTAATCTTGTTCAGGTTACAGCAAGCAAGCAACTAAAAGAATATAGTAATATGAATCACAAATGGCCTTTAGTCTCCATGCAGCTACGCTGCTAAGTGTTCTCTCAAAGCATAAACAAGCATATAGGAATCACAAAATATTCTGACGATAATACATAATGCGCAATACTCTTTCTTTCCCGGTCCAACTTCTGATTCATGCTGCGGCATCTCTAAGGCTGTGTTTGGTTCGGCTTCAGCTTCCAACTTCTGGGTCCAAAAGCCATAAGCTGAACCAAAGGGGTAAATTTACAAAGCAGCTTTTGAGAATCTGCAGCTTCATCAGAAAGTATGACAAGGGGCAAGATAGCTCAAGAGTGGGATTTGCTCTTCTAACGATGGAGAGATATTCTTAGGGCCCTTTCGGTGTGACAGCATCCATCATCGTCTGGCCAGACACAGGTGACTTAATCATAGGGATGCTGGAACATGGTAATGAGAAAAAAGAACAAAACAGGTAACAAGGAGACTGGTATAGTGAGCATGAGAATGACTGAAGAGGATACCGACTTATCTCACCTTAGGTTTTGTAAAGTATCGCGAAGCAAAAGGAATAGCATATGATAACCAGAGGTTCACTCGAATATCATTCGTGTGAGTATAGGGGTCAACATGGCTGTCCATGGTTCTGCTGTTGATCATTGAACAAAAGAAAGTTTTGTCCACGTCTATATTTCACCGAACCTGTAGGGTCACACACTTAAGATACTTTTGATCTATTGAGTAGTAATTGAGTTAGGAGTATTGGAGAATATCAATGAAAAAGTTTCAGAGATGACAGAAATTGTTTCAAGAGAGAACCAGAAGTGTTTCAGAGAAAACCGAAGGTTTTGGAAGAAAACCGAGTAAAACCGAATCAGAAAGGAGACAACGCACACCCGTTCGTTATCCCAGGGATGAGGGATTGCCTCTTGATAGACGTCGTTGCCGATGGCGACAAGCCCGGGGCATGCGTAGGCAACTTCTGACGATGGCAAGTACCCGGTGTTGGAGAGCCAGTCCAGCTAACCTTTGGCCACCGTGCAAAGCTTCCATTTCCCCTTAGCAATGGGTGTCGTCCTAGGCACAGAAGCGATGGCCTTTCCCATGTCAGTGGTTTTCCATTGTGGCCGACCCCCGACCATGGTGGGATGATTGCGGGGGGTGTACGGTGGTGCACGCGGAAGAATGATGAGGGCGTGAGAGCACTGGGCGCAAGGAGGAAGAAGGCCAGGGGAGCGAGAGAGTAAAGTTCTTTCCCTCGGCACCTCCCTCCTTTTATAGGTAGGAGGAGAATGAAGCGGCGACTGTTTAACGCTACCGTGTGGCAGTAATACGCCCCCCTTCCCCATGGTTATGCATTACTCACGTGCGGGGATCGAGGGGGCGATCGTTTAATCCTTGAGAGTTTCGATACACATCATATCTCTTGATGGGACGTGACCTTGATGGGTCCCACACCACGTTCGCATGTCGGGTTGACCATTAGGTCAAGAACGCCATGTGGCTATGTGGGCCTGTAGACAAGACCAGTCAGTGTTGTCAGAACCAGGCCGGATAATCACCACGCCGGGAGCGCGGGAATATTCCGGCCATGGATCGGCCGCACGGGAAGACTTCTGATGTGCAGCTCAGGTCCAATTCTAATGACACTAATCAGAGCCACGGTGATGAAAGAATGCTTTGGATATAGCTCGGCGCTAAACTTCGGATTAAGAGGAGGGCGTTTTCGTTTGTACCAGTTTCAAGGCCGACGTTTAAAATTGAAGAGCAATTCGGATGAGCGAGGTGCGGCCAATCTTGATGACCGGTTCAGGGGCTAATGACTGTGTCCCGGCTAGGGGGCCTCTCACCGTGTCGACTCCCATCGTATGGGCCGGGCCAAGGACCCCCCATGTCGGTTCCGCCCTGGGTCACTTCGGACAGCCCGTGGCGATTACAAGGAAAGACCAGAAGACTTGACGTATACTCCAAGATGCTGGATTCGTGGAGGACTCTGCCTCCCCGTACGTAGTTGACTAGGATCTTGTAACCCTAGGACCCCCGGGTATCTATATAAACCAAGGGGCCAGGCTCGTAGAAGACACATTACAATCTCGTGGTAGATCACCTGTACTTTGTACACCCCAACACAATAATACAATCAAGCAGGACGTAGGGTATTATCTCCTCGGAGAGCCCGAACCTAGATAAAAACCCTGTGTCTCTGTTACCCTCGTTCCTAGACGCCTAGCTTAGGATCCCTATCCCGAGATCTAGCTCCGTCATATAGCGGTAGGGATGCAGGTACACTGGACGTGCACCTGGCACGAGGGGAATAGTGTGGTCGAAGGACCGTTGTGGTGGCTAGTTTTGCTAGAGTTGAGCAAATAACTATGACTTGGCTAGGTTCGGGCCCTCCTAGGGTTCTAGAGTTGGTGAAAGATGATTGTAAGGACACTATGAATGAGTAATACATGGTTTCTTCCCGCAAAAAAAAAAAAAAATAGTGTGGTCGAAGGACCGTTGTGGTGGCAGCCCCGTGGGCTCAGCGAAGAGATGATTGTAGCTGTGCAGAAGCTCTTGCACCGATTGTGGCACGGGCACTTCAGCAGCCTGGACAGTGTCCGGTGAGATGGTGCACAGTTGAAGTACGCGCGCCACGCCGGCATGTTGAAGGAGTAGGTTGAATTCCTCTCCAGACAGCATCTGACATTGCGTCATGTTGGCCTTGGCCCCTCTCAGCTGCACTTGTTGTCCTTCATGTTCAAACTGCATCATCTTCTCGAGCCAGTGCACGTTCATAGGACTATGGCATGCTAGCCAGTCGATGCCCAAAATCACATCGTAGCTTCCCAATGGCAGCACCTGAAGGTTGGTCTGGAAGTTGACCCCGTGTGTGCTCCACTTGCAGTTCGGGATCTCCTAGTCGCTGCGCACCTCGCTACCATCTGCCACTCACACCGTGATGGCGCGCTTGGCCTTCTGGATGCCTTGCAGGTGTTTGGCCAGCGAAGCGCACATAAAGCTGTAAGAGCTGCCCGAATCAACGAGCATGATGACCTCGCGCTGCTGCATCCAGCCATGAAGGCGCATGGTCATGGGCGACTCCACCCCGTCGAGCGCCTCTTTGGAGAGGACGCAGCACTCCGCCTCTTGTTCCCCGTGGCCTCCTCTTCCGTGGTTGTTGGGGGAGATTCTTCACGCGTCAGGTTCATCAGTTCCTCGACCACGTGCAGCTGCACCAGAGGGCCGCATCGGTAATTGCGGTTGCATCATTCCCCGCAGGTGAAGTATAAGCCTCGAGCCTAGCGGTAGGCCTGCAGTGCCGCCATCTTGTCCTTGGATGCCGGTGTACGGGTGGTCTCGGCAGCGCAACAGGATCTGGAGCTCCTCTCGGCCAAACTGTGCACAAATGGCATCACCAAATTGTTCCCACTAGCGCTGAAGAAGCGCGGCGGCACGCCGCGCCCGTGGCGGACACCGTTTGTATTTTGCGTAAGCCCGTGGTGGACGCTGCAATATAAGATTTAAGTCTAATATATTTTGTTGGAATGCATTTCTTATCTTCTTTTTAGTTGAAACGAAGTACAAATTGTTCTCTTGCTGATCTGTATTTTTATTTTCTCAAGTTTGCTTCCAGTTGAGAAGGTAAGTGAGAATGAGATGCAGCATGAAATTCCAGTTGAGAAGGCATGAATCATCTCACCAATCACGAATTTCCAGACCAGTGGTATTCTGTTCTTTGTACTGTTGCCTAACCAGTGGTATTCTGTTTTTTGTACTGTTGCCTATAACTCAGTGTTCAAGTTTTCGAATCGATTGATGGAACAGTACAAAGAACAGAATACCACTGGGTAAAATGTGCACATTAGCCGTTGTTTGATTTTTTTTACATCTAAGTAGATTAAAAAGCCTAAACACAGGAACTAATGGAGCCAGCATAGGTAGTAGAGCAACTGATCATCATCTAAAACTTTGTCTGAACAATGCGACTGATGGACTTAACTTGATGACCAAACTATAAAATCTTCAGTCAAAACCTCTGTCACCAACCTGAAAACAAAGTTTATTAGAGAGATAATATATCTTGCAAACTGGACATAGCAACAAAGAGATGGCAGTAATTACATTCGAAGGACATGCATATCACACATAGTATATCTCTGCAGCAAGCACCAAGCAACGGAGCTTGTCCAAAAGAAAGAAAGCCAGGACAGAGCACTGAGGCTTCCAAGAATATGTATTCCATTTAGAGCAGTCTTCTCTGCAACACATCAGAATATCAATTAATAAATGAAGTAGGATAAAAGAGAGGTAAGCCTTAAAAAATATCACCTTTATTTACTGAAGAAAGCCAAATAGAATGAAGCCATCAACAGCAGTGCTTTCTGCAACACATGAAAATATCAATTAACAAACCAAGTAAAGTGAAGCAGAAGGAAGCTGTAAGAGAAGAAGAAAAAGCATTACTAAATAACTTACAAATTACAAACCTACTTACTAAATGAAAGTTAGGTGAGCTCTACAACTTGGTTGTGTAGATGACACGCAATTGGAAGAGAAATTCTTAAAAGTTTGGCTTAGAATTTTGTACGTATAGAGAACATGATAGTACTTGCATAGATGTACATATGGTTGGGGTTTATATATTTTCAGTTACCACTCCCACATCGGCATGGAACTCAATTAGCAGTTAACAGGGACCTCGCAAATTCAGGCATGATAAAATGAAGCATAAAGAAGAACATCTGCAGCAACACCATATATTAACTCCAAGCCATTCAATTTTAGAAAGACTGGTCGACTACAACATAAAACCTCAGTATTCAGACCTCCATGATGTTGCACTATCACGATCATAATTTACTTATTGTGCAACTGAAAAGAGAATATAACATGCATAGAATTTCACCTTTACATATCAAGCAGTATGTATGGCCTTGTAGTCCACCACTCGGCTTCTTTCTTCTCGATGACTTGGTAACGAATAGATCTGTGACATATAATTCTGAACATATGGTTGTTGGACCATAAAAAATGTTCAGTAAGAAGTCATACGTATTTTCACCAAATATCTAAGAAATGGAAAAATTATAAATAAAGCGGGATGGTACGAATCCACACTACAAAATAAACATCACTCTCAGTCTACTTAACTAAGCTGAAACGACATGCTCCGCGGCACAAACAATGACATCCCGATTTTCCCTTAATCACTCGTACATAAAAATAGACCATATACTCGAGAATCCCATTCATCAGAGGGTAAAAGAAAATATTTGTCGCCCCAGCAAGAGTATTTGGTGTTCCTTTTCAACTCCCTTTTTCCAGTCCTAGCAAAGCAGATGTTACCCTTGAACATACGTGGTTCTCAAGCTTGCTCTGGTTCTGGCTTGACAATAATGGAACACAAACGTCCTATACTACACTCATGTCAAGTTTCATTAAGTTTGGAGCTCATTTACTAATCTAGTTAGTGGAGAAAAAGTACGTGATTATGCAGTACTAAATAAAATTAACTAAAGGAGGCACCCTTCAAAAACCAAACCTGTAGGTACACCTGCAGACGCTTATTTCCTTCGTGGTAATACTCGAGAAGTGCACGCTGATACAGCTGAAAACAAAACCATTCACATGGATTCTTTCTTTCTTCTGTACATAGTCAGCAAAACTGAATAGTAACTAAAGAAAAAAAAGCTAGAAATCACAGTATAATGATAACCACAATACAAGATATAGTTTCATAATAAGAAGTGCTTCTAAATACAATTCCGCCGGAATCAATTTTGAGTAACATAACAATACACTATTGGATCAGCAAACATATGGTGCAGCTATTAAGTTCAGTTAATCCATTACCCAGGATCACACGAGTACTTTTAGCTTGAATTGAATCAACGTGCATTTGATCATTATTTCCACCAGGACCCCTACTACTGCAGACAATTTCTTTCTTCGAAAATAGTTATGACAGTAATAAATCTGACCACATCTGCATAAACAAAGAGGCAGAAACCAGTGAACATTTTTCCATAGAGCTAAAGTAGAAAGAAAAAAGAGGCAAAAGTTTATAAGAAAAACCCGACATGATAATATTTGTGCCAACACGCTTTTCAAGCTCTGCAATAGGGAGTGCAGTACAGGCGAACATAGGGAAAAAAATTGGCCGAGGCACGACTGGATTGGCTATTTTTCTTTGGATAAAACGAATTCTGAATGGATGGTCCACAACTCTGTATCTACCTTTAGCTTTAACTATATCAAACCGTTCGATCGTGTGTAGTCCTCCTTCTTGGATAGCATCTTTGAACTTTTCCATCTTATCTTTCGGAATAACTTCTTCTGTCGTGCCACCCTGCAAAAACGGCTAAAGGCTGAACTGTATGAGGAGCGAAAACAAAGTATAAAGCTAGCAGAAAAGCATTAGAATCTTTACCTTGCGGTCAACCATGACAAAGTTCAGCCCGAACAGTATGGTAGAGTCAGATACTACTCTCCATGGATGATCTACCGTCTTGTATCTTTCCCTAGCATGTTGAACCTGGTAAGCGCCAAGCTTGTAAATTGTTCCTTCAGAGATCATGTTCTTGAAGAGCTGCACTTTATCTTTTGGAATTGTGCCTTCCATTGTACCACCCTGGAAAGGAAGTAAATATGTTATATTTTGTAAAGTGTGACAAACGTACACCAAAGAGAACCAATAACAGATCGAGCTTAACCTGGGAATCTATCATGACGAAATTTACACTGAACAGGTCGCTGTGGTCAGGATTCCAATGTTCCCATATCCTTGTAATGCGGACGGTAAGGATGCCTCTACAGGAATATCTTGTGACATATTTCAGCAGCATTTCATCCATCTATGAAATTCTAAAATAAATATATGCATAAGAAAACTTGCTTACCAGGGCATCAAAATTACGATGTTTCAACAGAGACGATTGAAGTAGTAGCATAAATTTAACAAATCTAAACATCTGCATTTCTATACATATATTTTTTTCAGGCAGGATGATTGTAAACATACACAATCACCCACAAATGCACAGAACATAACTGAAGAGTGAAAAGTGGCTGGCAAGCATACCTTACAAAACATGTGGATAAAGGAACTCTGAAAACAAATTGAGCAACAGATTTCCTATTGGACTTATTGAATCATTAAACATTCAATGTTGTTCCAGGAACATCTACCGTCTTTAGATGATGAACACAATCGAGTACCGTGTTGAACCACAATTTACTGCTACAGGTGAATGGCTAGACATCAGTTATGATGCACTGAGCATGAGCATGGAAATTTTGAACCGCGCACATCCCAATCCACAATCTGCTGCAAGGGAACAAAATGTGAAATCCAAGTAATCCAAAAGGTTGGAAAACACTGTACTTCCGTTATTTTATCAGGAAGCGGCCTCAACCTCGAATTTGCACTCTTATATCTGCTAAAATGCATATATCAGTAATGTTCTTAAAAATATATAATTCATGACATGATAAATAAGCTTAATGTACAGCCAGATGTGTTCAGGAGGTGAAAGATAATTAGTAAGCTTAATCGAGTACCTTTTGTTTGCTGCCACCATGGCATTGATACAGAAGACACTCGATGTTGCTATTGTCTATCAATAAATTTCTTAAAACCTGTTTATAGTAACGAAAGAAAATCAAGCTTCGAAACATCAACACACAACTTTAAACAAAGAATTAAGCAATATGTTGTACTATTATACTTAGCATGTGTCGAAAATGCCGCATACGTATATTCCTTCTGGCATGCATTGCCCATTTGCTGTGATGAGAACAATGAGAAACAGATATTTGGGGACAAATAGCAAGAATGCATAATGGGAACGCAGCTGCCTCTTTGCCATTGAGGTCGAACCAGTCCTACAATTGAAGCTGGCAACAATAGTTTATATATACCTGGTAGTATGTAGGTAACATTTTTCTCTCTTTTTAGCTCCATCTAAATGGAGTAAATTAAATAGCTTTTATAAAAGGAGTAAGAAGTAATGCAATGTATATTTTCATCTAGCCCATACGTTCTCGATCTAATATCTACTGACCAATCTGTCGAAGTGGCAACCATGCCATATTTGATACACTCCAGCAACTTAGTTATATGGCCCATCCGTTCTTCAAGATAAACATGACACATAGAATGGGCGACCGATCATTGGGGTTGTCCTGCACACACAAAAGTCCTAATTGGATCAAGATATAGAGACATAAAAAAGATGCTTAGTTCTTGTAGACATATTAACAAACAGATAGAGGTCATGAAATAGCAACATGAAAGAACAATACATGTGTATTTTTGTCAAGATTACTCCACACTAAACCTGACACCCACACGAACATTTTGTCAAGCAACCAACCAATCATGGAAGGAAAACAGAAAATTGCAGCAGGGCACAAAACCATTCACTATGCAGCCACAGAAGTGGTGGTGGGAGCAGCCATACCTAAGCGCGAAGAGAAGGCCACACGGGGTGGATGGCTCCTAGCGTGAGGTAGAGAAAGCCAAGGGGAAGCCGCGATCGATCCCGCCGTCGCAGGATCGTCCCGCATCTCGGGTTGGCACTGTCTGTTCTCCGGGTGTGAGAGAAAGAGGGAGGCGCGAGAGAAAGTGGAGTCAGCTACGCGAGGAGAGGTTGATGCTAGCCGGCCACAGGTAAAAGTGGCGCCCGCGTGACAGCCATGGGAGGATTAGGTCTTGGCGGATTGCATGACCCATGGCCCAGCGAAGACGAGGAGGGTAGGAGGAGAGAAGAGGCGGAGGGGGAGGGGAACTAGCGACAGAGTGACATGGGAGGTGCCAGCCAGCCGCGGAGCAGCGGAGCAGGACCGCCCTGCTCCCCCCGCGTCTCGGGGACCCATCTGTGGACGCGGTACCGGTCACTCCCCTTGCGCGCTCACACTGGTCTTCCTTGGGCCGCCAGTTCCGGTTGGGCTTGGGCCGTCGAGGTGGATGGGTTATGTAGTGATAGCAGAGGGAGAGGCCGTAACATTTCGTATCATAGGACATAACTACGGTGATGAACGTGTGCCATGTGTGCTCCGCATACGTACTAGTATTCAAAAGTTACAATTAATTATACCGCATGTGAACAAGAAACTGAGCCGAGTGTTTACAACAATGATGACTTGGACGGTGAAAATGGTACCAAGAAAGTGACATATATATATCAGCCACTGGTTTCTTCTTCTTTTGGGGCGTATGAAATGATGAAGATTTGGTTCGTACGTTGTGATAATATTATTTTCATGTCATAGACTTACCAGCTTTGATGCTGGTGCTCATCTTTTGATGACATTTTAAATGGTTGTTTGATATGAAAAGTTGAAGAAATCTGTGATCGAGAAAGCCCTCCTCTCTTGTATGAGAACTCAGAGAGAATGATTAAAGTTTTTGGTGCTCTAGAAACAGGTAAAGGGGACATCAGCGCATGTAAGAAGAATCAGTGCAGCCGTACTAAATGAAAGATATGGCAACTTACAAAGACTAGCTGAAACAATGGTGTCCAAATGGTTCCTGGACAAGCCGAATGAATCATAATTAAGAATCAGGAGGAGCTAGGATCAAGATTTTCAGTTTCCATGTTACAGCCCAGCAGCTAGCTGTAAATTAACCGTGCAATTCATGCATGCTAATAGCTGGGTCTATCTGCATAATTGCATTCTGAATGAGTTAAAAATATATGATTCAATGACAACATTGCCATATCAAAAGAACCAGTTTCTTTTTTTTCATGAATGAAAGAACGGACTGTTAATGATATGGTCTATAGACAGGTGAAGCGAATCGTCCTACTAGTTGAGGAAATTGATAATATGGCCTGGGCCGGAAGATGCATGGAATCAACACGAGGAAATTTACAAAACATGCTACTCACTGAACAGCAACCTGACTTGAACAATTCAACTGTAGGAGCACCTGGCCTGGCCGGGCAACCTGCAGGCCAACATGTAGTGTTGTCAACCAGTCTGATATGCAACATGCTACACGATACTAATTACCATCACATATATAGTAGAGTAGGGACAGCTAAAACACCATTACCCTCACATATAACCTAATAGCTGCTACAACTGAATCTGAATCATGCCCAAACACCCGTCCATACTCACTCAATGCCATTATGTTTACAGATTCTTCGGCATACAACAGCAAATAAAATAAAAGTATAGTCTCTAATCTCCATGCAGCTACACTATTCACTGTTTTCTCAGTCACAAAAATCTTCCTGCCAACAGTAAAAAATACACATACTTGTCTCTGCCTGATATATGACAACACAATTTTAGCCTTGGTTGGCTCCATTGCCATCAAGTGCCTTTGGTCTCTAGTCTTTGCCTGCATGCAATTTGATGCAACCAAGCTGAGCAGCGGGATGAAGACCATTCAACAGCGCCGGCTAGTCTCCCTTCCACCAGCTCACATCAGGATTTAAACTAGATGAGATGCATACAGAAATCAAGCACAAGTGATGTCAGCTGTCATTTATTCAATATGTCAGACATATCCTACTGATATAATCTAGTATACAAACAAAATGCTACAAATACAAACCATGAATAAGGCAACAGCAAGAGATCACGGGGTTCTGGCACTCAGATTCCGAGCTACTTGATGCCCGTCCCCGAATTGCTTTTTCGTAAGTTTTTAGCTTTGTATCAATGTTAATTATTTCACTTGATGTTTATGTCTTCTCTTACGAAATTATACTTTTGATTTCTTGAAGGTGTTAGTCTTTTTTATTGTTCATCAGGTTATGGAAGGCAGCGATGAAGCAAACCATTGATTTGGTACTCTTTTGTATCCCTATTATTCTTTGTATTTTTATCATGTTTTAGCTATTTTTTGTATTGTTAAGCATTGAGTTTAAATTCTGAAATTATTGTGCAATTAAGCCATATTTGTTTGTTTTCGTAGGAGTATTTTTTAGTTATGGGTAACCTTATGGACGCTAAATTTTCCCTCGCTCTAAATTATTATTTTTGGGCCCAGAGCTTGCTCTAATCCTGGCTCCACCACTGCCGAGAAGGGGCGGCTCCCGGTGGTGCAGGCAGAAGCGGCGGAGGAATCCGGGGTCAGTGAGGAGGCCTCGCCAGCACTTGCAGACGGCGGAGGGGCGCAAGAGGGAGGATGGCTGGGGTGCGAGGCGGAGGAGGATCTCCCCAGCATGTTACCTCATGGCAGCGCCCTCCTCAATGGCGTATGTCGATCTAGGGACGGGATCGCTTGCGTGGATTGTGGATGCAGATGACTGAACCATGGTTGCTTGAATCGTAATAGGTTTCTGTGCGTCCAGTGCAATCTCTGGACTCCTTTGGCAGGCTACGCCAATCCAATGATACTTCGTAGCATTGAAGTGTTGAATCCTCGCCCTTCTTTTCTGTTGTTTTGATATATTTTTCTTCTGATTTCAGTTTCGTCAGAGGTCCATCACGAAACATGACCTTAATTGATTGCTTTTCGCTGCCACTAGTAATTAACTTCTGATTTCATACATACATACAATGTCCACATAATAAACCCGTTGAATTGAATTAAATCTCCAAGGTTATGTTTTTTCATCTTGTTTGTTTACAGTAATT